>JAVANC010000012.1:10832782-11432782 GCA_033319125.1 Parnassius glacialis
TGAGATGAAGCTACGCTCAAACTAAATAACCGAACTCTACCAAACTCGATTGGGAACTTTATTTAAAATTCTACTTATTCCTTATTTTTAGTAGTCCTTGATGATATTAAAATATATAATATACCATAAACTATTATGCAATGAATTGTTCGTAAATATAAATAACGTGGTTGAGCCACGCTACATTAGCTTGTACTTGTGACAGGACGTGAAGTACTACAACGTACGTCGTACGTTGTATGGTCGCCAATATACCTATCTAGGGTAGCGGAAAGGCAAAATCCTCCTTGCAAAGTGCAAAACTCATATAAAGTAGGAGACGTTTCATAGATGATTAAGAAGTGTGGGGTAAATGATGATAATATCATATATTATAAATATGGTAGAGCCACGCTGCAGCTCTACCCATATTATGGGTGCGCACGAATAGGTCGTCTCGACTGAGGTAGGACCACACTCTCACAGAATACTAGCGTAAAATAGAAGCTTAATGCTACTGTGTTTCATATGGTACGTGTAGGGAACCGGCGACCCTTTTTACTGAAAACGAGGCATTCCACATCAGTCCTCAGGGGTGACAACGCATCTGCATTTTGATTCTTAATTGAGGTTCAACGTAGTTGTTTATGAGCCACAACATCCACTTACATCATGTTTACTGTGTCCTTTCTTCCCATTTCTCCACCCTTTTCCGTTCATAATAATATGTAAGTGAAAGTATATAATAATGTGTACCTATTTTGTCGATCAATAACCTGTAATTACACCTGGCCCTGTTTACATGTGTCCGCAAACGGTTTTCTGTAACTTAAAACAACGCGACATTTTAATTAGGTACTATTCCACATTCAGTGACTCGTCATTCATTAAAAAGCGGTAAACCAACAATTCTCTAACCGGTGCTGACCAGCGGCTATCTTAGGCCTTAGTTACTTACTTCTTAAATTTAAAAGTAAATCGAATTACTATACGCTACTACTCGTACTACGAAATCTCTATTGTATTAAAGTCAATGGCTCTCCATTAGTCTCGATAAAACTCGAAAACGACTCGACTGATTTTGATGAATTTTTTTGTGTTTGAGTGGGTCCCTGGATGGATTTTAGATTCAGAATTGCACCGGGTAGATGGCGCTGTTTCCGATATCCGGAAATCATCGTGAGAAGCCGAGGCGGATTACTAGTATAGTACATATTTAATTAATGAATGAATTATCACTACCAGTGTGTACTGACACTGCATTCAAAGGAATCTAGACTCCAAGGGAAGGTACCTAAGAGAGAATTTGCGTTGATACTAATGCCACCGTTATTATAATCGAAATTGTTCAATAATTTAACATGTTTGTTATTTTTAAACGCTAAAAAAAACGCGTTTCAGAATTCTTCTATCGACTGCATATCCTGTTTGCAAAGTCTTAAAGCACGGCCATGTCAATCGACATTCGCCCGCTGCCACCCGTCCGTTGTTACACGTGCAGGTAGGTTTACTATATTTTAAATTTCTGACGGGACATTCCTACCAGGGAATAAATGTCCAAATAATACCTTTAAACTATGGTGTAATGGCTACTTTTTTATTACGGGGGCAATAAAAATTAAGCCTGTGATTATACAATATTCAATTTAAAACAAACCGTTGACGCTTAATTAAAAACAAATGAAACATTCAAAATAATTTATCATCATAAATAGTTATTATCAACTACACGCTTCAGACTGCAATAACCACACAATTATTTTTAATAATTTACTACAATTGGACTTAGTTATGCAAAAAGGATCCAACCCGAGTTTGTGTCAAAAAATGTTGACTTGAAAAATAATGTTTGTGGTCTATACTATTATGTGATGTAACAATTTTAGCAAACGTAACACAAATAAGAAGAAAAATTACAAACAGACAGAAACCATACCCATAGTTTGAGTTTATGATATTTGAAGTATGGATACATCAAATATCATAAACTCAAATTAACTTAATGCGGGTTGGATCCTTTTTGCATAACTACGTCCAATTTATCTATATTTATATCATCGCTTCAATGTGAAGCGATTATATAAATATTATTAGTTATTAAATAAAATCACTAATATAATAACTCTACGCTCAACAACTGGTGCAATGAGGGCATCCACGACTATTTCTGCCACCAGGGCGGCGCCACTTTCGAGTGAGGTAAAATATTTGACAGATTTCATAGCGGGGACGATAATTTCTTAGGAAAATGTAATCTTTAAGGTTTCTTTCTGTATTATTAGTTATATTTTATATTAATTACATTAGGAATGAATAAATCAAACTATAAATATAACTAAAAGACGACTTTAAAAAAAAGAGTTATAATGTGCAAAAAATTAAAAATCAAACCACTGACGCATTGTGTTTTATATTAATATAATACTCTAGACAATGATAAACTATTATTTAAAACTAATTTCTCAATTAAATGACACTGTGTAACAAAAAACTTTACCTCAGTCGCTAGTAGCGACATCTGGTGAGTGGAAGATTATTAGCCCTCATTGATCTAATATTGTGTTTTTTTTTTATAGAATAAGGATGACAAACGAGCACACAGTCCACCTGATGGTAAGTGGTTGCTGCGACCCATAGACATCTACATTTATCCTCGTTTGCGAATCAAAATGCAGATGAGTTGTCACCCGTGAGGAGTGAGGACTAAGATGGAATGCCTCATTTCCAGTAAAAGGGGCCTCCGGCCACCTGCACTCACCAAGCAAAACGCAGAGGTAAACCTCTACTTCACGCTGGTGAGGTCGTGGTACCACTCCGGTTCGAGCCAGCCCATCCGTGCGACAGCAAAAACTGCCGCGTGGCTCTACCACTGTTATATATATACCACACTGCTATATATTACCAGCTTATGTACATATGCTTGTGTACCTAGTGACCAAATAAGGAAATAAGTCTGTATGAACTTAAACGAAATGCCTTTTTACGTTACCGACAATATATTTAATATATTATACGTCATCCAACCACCGACCACCAGTCAAGCAACCCACCATGTTATAAATAATAAGTATCCCGATTATCCCGGGGGCGGCTGGATAGCATGGCATCCTTAGTCGCTAGGGCGCGGCCCCCGGCGGCGCCGCGCCTCCATAAATCTCCGCGAGGCCGCGCGCTCTCCGCCGCCGCTTCCTTTGTTTTTTTTTCCGTGCCGCCGCGGTAATAAGACCGCGCGCGTCAACGTCAGGTATAGATAGGGGCGAGTTACGGGCTGCGCGTTGAATGCAAGTCATCGATGAATTCACAAACGAGGTTTTCTGTGAAACGCCCGCAATCATGCCGCATTGCATTTCATACAAGTGTGTTGATGAAAGGAATACGAGCATAAAATT
The DNA here is from genome assembly GCA_033319125.1 of Parnassius glacialis. Taxonomy (NCBI): domain Eukaryota; kingdom Metazoa; phylum Arthropoda; class Insecta; order Lepidoptera; family Papilionidae; genus Parnassius; species Parnassius glacialis. The sequence continues at coordinate 10,836,151 of JAVANC010000012.1, forward strand.
CTGAAAATAGAAGTGAGTATGCAACCGAAGAATAATAAATAAGTATCTAAGAGAGCTCTCGGTGATAAAATTCCAAAGTTGTATTTATTTTTAATTTTATTTCAAAAGCGTTACATACATATATTATTTATTTTATTTCTTATATTTAAAAAAAAACGTTACCCCCTCCTTAGGATTGTTTCCTGTATCGTGGAGCCAGTTTACAACCATAAGTTACACAAGGACAAACATCCAGACCCGGAACAATTATTTGTAAGCCATACAAATACTTGTTCCGTGCGGGATTCGAAACCGCGGCCCCTAGCGCAGCAACTCATTACTAAGCCACTGCTTGATGACGACAGATGGCGAAATAAATAGACCTTAACCCTCGCTACTAATCATCCCTAGTAAGAAAGTCCAACAAAGGACTTTTTATGGGCTATCATTACAAACCAATATAGTCAAAAGCTATTTATTTTGTATGATATTATGTATGCATCTATATTATTGCCCATGTCAATTTATTTCCAATAATACCGACAAGGACAAAAACCCTCCTGCCCTGCGTGTAGAGTAAACGGAAAATTTAAAAAAGAGTTGTGTGCCAGTTTGTGCCTTCTTGGAAAATTAAAAAAAATGTTCCTCTTAGAAAGACAAAAAGCGACGAATTTTAATTGGATATTCAACCATCCGTGATCGTTCCAATTATTAGGCAAGTCGATAAAATACTGACACGTAAGTTTTTACAAAACTCTCATGTTGCACCGCAACCAACGGTCTGTGCCGCCTATTGTCCGTGCAGAAGTACAATAAAGATGGGTTCAGAACGCGCCGCCCGCCTAGTTACACGTTCCAGTGAGTCAGACGCGGCGGCCGAAGTAATTAGAGGACATCATCGCTCCGGGAATAGGGTCGCTCGCGGCTGAAAAAATAATCGATTTTATCGAGAAACGTTTTCGGTTATTCCAGAATGCGTATATAGTATTTAAACAAACGATCGTTTTCCTTCATTTTTATTGGTATGTTTTCTGTCAGAAATTTGTGATTTGTGTTTTAAAATTAACACTCAACAAGGATAATATATTTTCGAATGCGTAAATAATGTAACAACTGGATTATTTAAAAAAAATAAAAGCTGATTTCAAATATCAAATGAATATTACATTTGCTTGAAATTTATATGGGCTACTAAGGAATTATACTCTCAACAGCTGAATCAATTTACTGACCTCGAATATCGTGTTACATGTGAAAAACAGAAACAAAGAAATAAAATCAAACTGATAAACTACTCCTATTTTGAAATCATGTCATTTATTGTCGCGGTTTTCGTGATTATTTTTGTATCCTAAAAGCCTCTCAGAAATCAAAGGCATGCGAAATCAAAAAATGCACAGTCGTGGATGTAGACTTTATCCAATTGTCTTTGTTAAAACATTTTTCAACGATAAACCACCTAATTTAAAATTATAATTTAATATTCCTGATTTAATATGACGGCTCCGTGGCGCAGTGGCTTAGCAATGAGTTGTTGCGCTGGGGGCCGCGGGTTCGAATCCCGCACGGAACAAGTATTTGTATGGCCTACAAATAATCGTTCCGGTTCTGGATGTTTGTCTTCGTGCAATTTATAATTAATAATTATAATATTATTAATAATTTGTAAACTGCCTCCACGATACAGGAGAAATTCTCGTGGGGTGGTAACGTTTTTTAAATAAAATAAAAAATGCCTAAAAGCATTCAAATATTTAGGCATATCAAATTAAGACATATAAAAATATAAGTAAATACCTCACCCTAAATATTCGGATAAACCGTGAAGAGGCAGTATAAGAATACCACTCCATATCACCGCGGGGGTGTCGTGTAAGACGCGACAGAGGGAAACCAAACCAGGAAATGGTCGGCAATATCTTTCTGGTAATAACTTAAAATAATAAAACACCTGCGGTTGCCAACCCGCCTCACAAGAGTGGCAACTGTGGCAAAATCGCCGTTTTGTGACAATGTTTGTTCAGCAATAGATTTTTATAGGCTGAATGGAAGTATTCGGATTATGAAGTATTTAGATAATACAATAATTATATTATTATCATTCCAAGTAAATACAATATTCTATGTATAAGCAATACAATTATAATAATGTTTTATTGGTGCTTAATTATAAAGGCGTTAGTTATAGTCTGGCTAATAGGCTGGAAAAAAATCTAAAGAGATACTGTGATAAGTTCGAAGCCAATATAGACATAAATATTTACAACATACATACTGTAAATAACGGCCAGGTCAAGAGTACCCTAAACCGTAAAGCATGTATGAAGAATAATGAAACTGGACGAAGCGAAACAAGTATTTAAGGATCGTAGCAAGTGGAAAGAAGTGGTCTCTGCCTACCCCTACGGGAAAGAGGCGTGATTATATGTATGTATGTATGTACATACTGTAACAATTATCAAAAATTACTCGGAGACATAAATTTATTTTCCTGAGGAAGTTAGGCCGGGGCTTCTATTAAATCGATGAGAAGGTCGTGAAATAAAGATATTATATCTAATAAAGGCGTTACATAAATAGAAGCAATTTTTATTTTTTTTTAATAACGTGCTAATAACACATAGTACATGGTCGTAATTGTTTGTTTAAAAAACAAACAATTTAACCTCTTAAATCTCTACGTATAGTCTTACTTCGTCGATAAACTTGCACAGTATTAAATGAATTGCACTTATATACCTATGCGTCTTAATATAGCAGATAAATATATCTCCTTGGCGCAACCGGCAATTATTATTAGTAATAATCATATCGCAAGGCGAACCTGCGGACTGATAACAAGCCACGGACAATCACGCAGACGCGCGAACGATAACCGCCACAGATAACGCAGCCAATATACGATTGTGTAACTGGATGGTGATGATTAAAAAAATGCAACTCACTGCTAATATTAAAAATCGAATAAGCTTACATATGTGACGATACGAATTAGGGATTAAGAAAAGAGTCTATTCTTTTTTTAAAAGGCGGGCAGCAACGCGTTTTTTTTTTAATATAGAATAGGGGGCAAACGAGCATGCGGCTCACCTGATGGTAAGTGACTACCGCCGCCCATGAACAACCGCAACACCAGGGGAATTGCAGATGCGTTGCCGACCTTTTAGAAAGGTGTAAGCTCTTTTCTTGAAGGTTCCTAAGTCGTATCGGTCCGGAAAATTCGCTGGTGGTAATTGATTCCACAAGGAAGTCGTGCGAGGGATAAAACTTCTTCTAAATCGCACAGTCGTGGACCGCCAATCATCCAGATGGTATGGATGGTAACGCGAGTTTTGTAATTCCTCTGGTGTTGCAGTTGTTCATGGGTAGCGGTAGTCACTTACCAACAGGTGAGCCGCATGCTCATTTGCCCCTCACAAATATAATATATCATCATCATCATCATCATCATTTTTACAGCCCTTCACAAGTCTACTGCTGAACATAGGCCTCTCCCAAGGAAACACGAAGAAAGCACGGTCCCGAGCCACCTGCATCCATCGATCCATATATAAATACTAGCTGGCCAGGCAGGCATTGTTCTGCCCTTTTCGACGACCCATTATATAGAGAACCCTTAAATTCGTAATTAAAAAATATTGAGCGTCACTTATCGGGATAAAAAGTAACCTATCTCTCAAGTTGGACCAAACTGCACACAGTGTGCAAAATTTCATTGAAATCAGTTCAGTAGTTTAGGAGTTCATCGCGGACAAACAACGTGCATGTAATTTTTATATATATATATATATATATATATATATATACACAGTCAGGTCATAAGTGTTGTCACACAGTAAAAACTTTTCTTTTAGAATTCTGGCCACCAAAAAGTTTATTGAATTCGAATTTCGAATTGTTAATGAAAATAAAACTATACTTTTTAGAATTTTACTCATTTTTAAATATGGAGTGGACGCTTAAAGAAGACCGTGTTGCAGTTATTGCGTTGCATCGTTGCGGTTACGCGCCTATTCAAATATTTGACATACTGAAAAAATTTAATATAACCAAAAGATTCGTTTATCGTACCATCAAACGATACAATAAAGACTCTAGTGTAGATGACAGGTCAAGAATTGGTCGCCCTCGGTCTGTTAGGACTCCAGGAGTGATAAAAGCTATGAAAGCGCGAATTCAAAGAAATCCCAAACGTAAGCAGAAACTGTTGGCCCTTCAGATGGGGCTAAGCAGAACCACGGTGAAAAGGGTGTTAAATGAAGACTTAGGGCTTCGGGAATATCGAAGAAAAACAGGACATCGTTTGAATGCTCGTATAATGGACCTGAGACTGAAGAGATGCCGCGCTTTGTTGAAGCGGTACGCGGGAAAAAAAATATCGGGAAATTCTTTTTTCGGATGAAAAAAATTTTACCGTAGAAGAGAGCTACAACAAACTAAATGATAAGGTGTACGCACACAGTAGTGAAGAAGCGAGCAACCGTATTCCGCGTGTCCAACGAGGTCATTTCCCATCCTCGCTCATGGTATGGTTGGGAGTTTCTTATTGGGGCTTAACAGAGATACATTTTTGTGAGAAAGGTGTAAAAACGAATGCAGTTGTGTATCAAAATACAGTCCTGACGAACCTTGTGGAACCTGTTTCTCATACCATGTTGAATAACAAGCACTGGGTATTCCAACAAGATTCGGCGCCAGCTCATAGAGCGAAGAGCACACAAGACTGGCTGGAGGCGCGTGAAATCGACTTCATCCGGCACGAAGACTGGCCCTCCTCCAGTCCAGATTTGAATCCGTTAGATTACAAGATATGGCAAAACTTGGAGTAAAAGGCGTGCTCAAAGCCTCATCCCAATTTAGAGTCACTCAAGACATCTTTGATTAAGGCAGCCGCCGATATTGACATGGACCTCGTTCACGCTGCGATAGACGAATGGCCGCGCAGATTGAAGGCCTGTATTCAAAATCACGGAGGTCATTTTGTATAAACTTTAGTGTCATAAGAATCTATGTTTTGTTAAGTTCATTTTGGTATATAAATGGTTATATAATGAATAAACTTGTTTCATTTATTTTATATTAAACATGTGACAGAATTTATGACCTGACTAGGTATATATATATATATATATATATATATATATATATATATATATATATATATATATATATATATATATATATATATATATATATAAAATCTATATCTATATCATTATATATAAAATTTACGTGTCACATTGTTTGTCCGCGATGGACTCTTAAACTACTGAACTGATTTCAATTAAATTTTGCACACTGTGTGCAGTTTGGTCCAACTTGAGAGATAAGATAGATTTTATCCCGATAAGTGACCCTCAATTTTTATTGCTAATCTCAGGAGTTTTTTTTAGGAAAACAAATGGTCGTCGGAAAGGGCAGAACGTCTGCCTGGTCAGCTAGTATATTTGTAAAGAATATCTGTAAGGCATTAAATCCGTCCTTTGTGTTCTTTCTTTTAATGGGGAATGCAATAAAGACTGAATAAATAAATATATAAAGTACAAATTCCAAAATATACTCGTATTAGACCTATATTACCTATATTATATACCTATATTATAACACTTAAGAACTGTTATAATATTGTATGGTACGTAATTTTATATAGTTAAAGTTTAAAATACTTACGATAGTCATTATTTTATTAAAATGGTCTTATCTAAAATGCCTAAAAATGTGTCAAAATTTTAACCATAACGTTATCATAGTAAAGGACAACAAAAATATTGAACATATTTATTTCGGAAACATTAACTGAGGATCAAAGGTATTAAGGTATGTAGTACGAAATAAACAAGGGTCCAATCAACGAATAGTAACATAACATAATAATTGAGTCACACGCGAGTGGAGATACCAAGCGTCGATATAAACGATAGTTTATTTAGATTTGTATTGAACGATTCGATAAAAAGTTAGAAAAATTGGACAAGTGATGTAAAAAAAAATTAGAGAAAAAGTAATAAATTATATATTTTTAAAATTGCTCTTAAAACCTTCTAAACGCTAAATAACATCAAATTTTAATTTCTATTCTATTCAATCTAATTCAATTCTATCCTGTTCAATCATGTCCTGTCCCATCCCGTCCCATCGTGTCCCACCTCGTCCCGCCCCGTCCCTAATCTTTCCCATTCCGATACGTAACGTCGCGTCCATTATAGACGCGCCCCGCCCCACCTCTCCCTTCGCATCCCGTCCCGTCCCGTCCCGTCCTGTCCCATCCCGCCTTGGCCCGTCCCGTCCAGTCCCATTCCATTCCATTCTATTATATTCAATTAAATTACATTCCATTCCATTCTATTTTAATACAGTGTATTCCTGAATTATGTACGGAACTCTAAAAATAATTTACATCGAACTCTATAGAAATCTAGTAAGTAAATTTTATTTTTGTTGCAGTTAAGCTTATCACACAAAGATATTATGTATATAATAGAGAAACATAAATGTTTCATATCTCTGCTAATTTATAACAAAATATTAATTTGAAATCGAAGAAACAAAGTGATGCACTACGCTGGGTAGGAAACCTATTTCAACCGACTCGCAGCAGCGTATCAATTGTTGTATTCCGGTTAGAAGGGTTAGAGAGCCAGCATAATACAGTGCCTTTTTATAGTAGCAAGGGAGACAGGCGAACACACCGTCCACCTGTTGGTTTCTCAACTATCATGCTCAATTAAGAATTGAAATGTAGATCCGTTATCAACTTCCTTGGAACATGTCGTTATTCGTTAATAGGGTCTCTGAATCTCGTCAGGCACTATACGAAACGCAGAAGAAGTGTAATGGTGCTATTTCATGCTGAAATTATTTGCGAGCGCACCAATGTTATACTACAGCACGAGTGGATCGAGCCGACAATTTCGTGCTGGAGCCAGCTGTATATTAAAAAGAATATGGGTGACAAGCGAGCACACAGTTAACGTAGTGGTAAGTGAACGTTGTGGCCCATAAACATCTTCGTCTATCACTACTTCAATTAAGAATCAAAATGCAGATGCGTTGTCACCCTTGAGGACTAAGAATGCCTCATTACCCGTATAAAACACGTATTTCTTCTTATTCCTGCGATTGTTTGTCCAAATAAGCTAAATACAACGTCTAAATTACAGATAATCTTACGATTTTCCCATGTGTAACAAGGCAGCCCTACCTCGCGATCGCGACCGCCCGATATTTATTAGTTTTTTGCCGATGCCGACGCGGCCGCGTCGCCAACCCTTCACCGTTCCCACGGACGTACCTTTCCCGTACTCAAATGCTTCATTGTGTAGCCACGCTATTCCTTGGGGGAGGCCTATGTTCAGCAACAGACTTGTGAAGGGCTGTAATGATAATGATGATGATACCTACGCACTTTGACTACAATCTCTGACTAGAGATTTCTTTTATAGGATAAGGGTAACCAAACGTGCACAAAGTTCACCTGATGGTAAGTGGATACTGTGGTCCATAGACATCTACGAGTACATTCAAAATGCAGATATGTTGTCATCCGTGAGGACTAAGATGGAATGCCTCGTTTCCAATAAAAAGGGTATCCGGTTCTCTACACTCACCATACGAAACACAACAGCATTAAGCTGCTATTTTATATGTTTTTTATAAAGTAAGTACTATAGAGTATTTTCTTTTACTTGCACTATTTTATGTATACAACTGTTACTCACGTGATAAAACAGGTATCTGTAATTTAAAAACTGTGTTTTAAATGGTTCACGATTAAAAATGATGACATAACCTTGACATGAGGATTGTTTTTTCTTTAAACATACCTACCTAATAAAAGTAATTATCTGTCTAAAAGAAAATCGTCACCTAAACTCAGAAAGAAAGGGACGCAAACCTTCCAGAGCATATCCTCTACTGCTTTTGTATAATAAAAGACATAGGTAAGGTCTACCTATTAAAAAGAAAGAGGAAATTCAACATTATTCTTATTTTGAAACCTTGATACAATGGCTACCAAATGCCGAGTGAACGTACGTTATCCGCGCGCATCGCCACGCAACGAGCGATAGGCGCGTACCTCCGCGCGGCAAAAAACTGCCCGGCTGCCGTTGATAAGGCACGTCCGCGCCGAACGACGCTCCCTAATTGATCAAGTTTACGACGCCTTCGCTTGTAGACAAACTATGTAATAAGAACTAGTCTAGCGTGTCCATACTGGACTTTAAGTATTTTGTAATGAAGCTGCTCGAACAAGTGCTATCTTTGAATTGTCTGTGTCAGAGAAATATTCTTGTTTGTAATAATAAAACTATCTTGTTGATCAAAAATATAATACAATGTTTTAAAATGGAAAAAATCTAGTATAAATGCTTTTAAGTAATATTTTGAGTTTACCCATCTTTGCCTAATTAGTGCTTTGGCAACTCAGGAGAGCGAAAGCTAGAAGCTCGGCAGATACGCAATTATGGGCGTTTACAATACACAGTACGCGAGAAACTCGAGTTCGATATCAATAATTCAAGAGCTAAGCAGACAAGAAAACATCGTATAGAAGCCTGTATTTCTACAAACCCAGAATTAATGCATTAAGCAATTATTATTCAACACCATCCCTGCCCTAAGAAAGCTTGCATTGAAGTTGTATATTAGATAATTAAAGCATTAAAGTGCCATAAATTCACCACATCCAGGGTTGACTGGCAGAGAACGACAACAGGCATTACCGCCCTTTGTAATCTTTAGTTATTAAGATAGATAAGGTAATAAAACTGCAGAATGGGTCTTATGTGATAGAGCCATGCTGCTCATGCTGCAGCTATATTTTTTCTGTCGACTTCAAAAAAGGAGACGGTACTCAATTCGACCGTATGTTTTTTTTATGTGTTACCTCATAACTTTTTACTGGGTGAACCGATTTCGATGACTCTTTTTTTTACTTGAAAGCTGGTACTCCTCGTGTGGTCCCATATGAATTTGATCAAGGTCATACCAATAGTTTTTGAGTTATTTTTAATAATTTATATTGAAGTCAGCTGTACAAAATTTTAAATTTTAAATTATTGTATTAGCACGACTGGGTCGACACGAGCGGGGAAGGACTACGCTCTCACAGAACATCAGCGTGAAAAAGATAGCAGAGTAAAGAGAATCGGAGATATTATTTATTAGCTATTCCATCTTGTTCCTCAGGTGTGAAAACGCATCCGCATTATGATCCTTAACCGAGGATAGATGGGCCAAAATATCCACTTCAGGTGGATTGTGTGCTCGTTTGTGATGACTATTTCTATGAAAAAAAATATAATATAATTTTTATAAATAAATTATGTGTGTAAAGTGGAGTGGTGTAGTCTACAATAATGGGACTTAATTATTGTATTATGGCTAAATAAGAGTAGAGACAGCACGAGATTTAACGGCGTCTTAAAATTGAGCAACGTTTGAATATTTGGGCACGATTTCCCTATTCAATTATACATGAAGACTTAGTCTTAGTGCTAACTGGAGAGCGTAAGGTCGGTCACTCGTTTTATCAAAATGTGTACCGAATATGAGCTATCTCATTCGTTACTCAATGTCTACACTTAATGTTGAAATAATTCGAAGAGTCACTACGCCGCACGCCGCGCCAAACACGCTCCAATTAAATTTTAGGATTAGGATTAGACTTATGTATGCTTAGGCTCATTAATCTTATAGTTTCTTACATATAATCAAAAACTTAATTAACAATACAAACGTTTTGAATGTAGCATTTAAAAAGTTTGCCACTAGTTTTTCGTTCGCTATGAAAGCAGCATAAATTATTTAAATTTATTACGCGTTATTATGCGAAATTGTTTTGAATTACGAGGATAATCCTCAAAACGAATGGTTGCAAGTGGTAAAATTACAAACTTTGTACAACAACAAATTCTAACAGTGGTAGAGCCACGCGGCAGCTTTTGCTGTCGCACGGATGGGCCGGCTCGAACCGGGGGGTGGTACCACGACCTCACAGAAAACCAGTGTGAAGTAGAGGTTTACCTCTGCGTTTCGCTTGGTGAGTGCAGGTGGCCGGAGGCCCTTTTTACTGAAATGAGGCATTCCATCATAGTCCTCACGGGTGACAACGCATCTGCATTTTGATTCGCAAACGAGGATAGATGTAGATGTCTTTGGGCCGCAGCAACCACTTACCATTAGGTGGACTGTGTGCTCGTTTGTCACCCTTATCCTATAAAAAAAAACCGACTTCAATAATAAATAAAATGAGAACATCGTCAATGTAGTCGAAGTAAATTTAATTAAGGATTACTCAGATCTTTATAAAATTTATATGAGACCACATGAAAAGTACCCGCTTTCAAGTAAAAAAAAGAAATCGGTTCATCACATAAAAAGTTCTGAGGTAAAATAATACAACCGAATTAAGAACCTCCTCCTTTTTTAGAAATCGGTTGAGAAAAAACATACCTTGATTTTTAAATAATAATACAAATTCCTCACCACTTCATCCGTCACCTCTGCTTACACCAGCACCTAGCACCTACTCACGCTTGGCTTCGGCCCGTGTGATTAGGTTTTAAGTTACCTCTTTAATAGGGGGAGTATAGATATATACAAAATAAAAATAATAATATGAAATGTTACAATTACGAGGTGGCGCTGAAAATTTCGGGAATCAAGGAAGTGACACAACATTACTATTTAAAAATGTATTTATTGCTTTTCGAAGTATTCTACGCGAAATTTGACACATTTTTCCATACGATGGAACCAATCATTGAAGCAACCATTCCATTCGGAAGTTGGGGTCTCCAAAATGGCCGTTTTGTAGGCCTCCATAGCTTCTTCAGGTGATGAAAATATCTGTCCACGCAATTTATTCTTTATTTTAGGGAAAGAATAGAAATCATTAGGGCTTAGGTCGGGGCTGTACGGCGGATGGTCTAATAATTCTATGTTTTCTTGCTCTAAAAACTCTTTTGTTCTGTGTGCGGTGTGAGAACTCGCATTGTCGTGATGGAGGATGATGCGGCGGTTGCAGTTCTCTTTACGGAGTTCAGAAACGACCTGTGGCAAACAAATGCTAGCATACCATTCTGCATTAACCGTTCTTTGTCCCTAGAGGAATAGTCGTAACATGGCCGGTTTTGGAGACAAACGTGGCCACCATTTTTTTTTTGCAACACTCCGTGAACGAACAATTTTTGTTGGCATTAACTCATTTTCGAACACCCAAACTCGTGACTGGTTTTTTGTTTCGGGTTCGTACGCATATATCCAGAATTCGTCACCTGATACGATGTTGTATACAGCATTTGAGGATCCTGCGTGAAATCTTTCGAGAGTTCTGACGCACCAAGTAACGCGAGCCGCTTTTTGCTCTTCACAGAGCGAATGCGGTATCCATCGGGAAGACAACTTTTTTACACCTAATTGTTCATGAAAGATTATTTGCATTTGACTCATGTCAATGTCCAAAGTTGCCTGAATTTCGCGGTATGTCACATGTTGATCTTCCTCAATCAGCTTACGCACAGCATCAACGTTTTCTTGAGTGACTGCAGTTTTTGGACGACCTTGACGGGGATCATCACTGAGCTTGACACGTCCACGTTTAAATTCAGCAAACCAGCGATAAATTGTGGTTTTGGGTGGGGCTTCATCACCAAATGCAGAAATCATCCGGTCAATACACTGTTTTTGTGTTAAACCTTTTTTAAAGTCATAATAAATCATCACTCTTGAATTTTCTCGAGTCAATTCCATTTTCTCAACGACTAAACAAGTTTGACAAAACCTTGTGACAAGACCGAGAATCTTTTTTTTAATAAATAAATGGTATTCGAGATTTAAACCAAGGAGTTTTCAATTAAAAAGATTTTAATATGACCGAAACAGTGGAAATATTCCATTCCCGATACTTTTAGTGCAGCCTATGTATTGCCTTTGCAGTAATTTATCAAATAAATACTGAACTCTCTATTAGTAGTATTAAAGTTAGTAAGCAATAAGACCTGTTAATAATAAATGTTAATAGAAAGACCCTGTTTTTTTTAAGTTAGATTTTTCAGCTTTATCGCGTATGCACAGGGATTACTTATCATAGCTTTAAAGCCGCGTAACTTTCTGACTCTGTTGCCAAATAATTTTAGGCGAAATACGTCTAAAGAAAGGTCAAACGAAATCCCTATATTTGTCTGCCAAAAAAGGAAATATAAACTGGTATTTACCAACATTACGGTCGGAGATAGTGAATTGAGATAAAAAGAGATAAATAAAAATGAGACTAGGACTCGAAACCGTGCTATAGAGCTCGCGAGCCCTGAGTCAGACCAAAAGACTAACAGAGAGCAGTATAAATTTTGACGTCATGCCACACACCTATGCCGCATATTGGCATTGGAATGTTTTCGCACACATCCACGGCCGCCCCATGGCAGCCCCTCCTCGACAAAGGACTTCTTCCTCTTCTTTTTATTTTTCTTCACTGGTATTCTGGACCAGTAACACAAGGCGCGCCTTTCTTCGCGGTCTCAACCTGCTCAACGGACCCCCCCCCCCCCTTCTGAGCCCGATACATCGCGTTTTGGCCAAAAAAACGAACACTTGGAAGCACCATCTTTCCTGACCCAGCGGTAGATCTGGTCTGTAGCTCCTCCGACTATGGTTTACTATGGCCCCTTAACACTAACATTGTTTTAATTTTAAAATTCTAATGCAAATTATTACATTTCGTTATAGATATATTTTCCCTATTCATCTTCTCTCTTCTCCAATTCACTCGTCGCCTCTATACAGCTCTCCACTCCAATCCAAGTAATTCTATTGCCATTAGCCAAGCCGCCTTCACAACTTGTATTTCAATTACAATATTATATAAGTTTTATACTTGGTAGAGTCATGCTGCAGATATATTACTGGTATAGTTGTAGCACGAATGGGTCGACTCGACCGCGGAAGGAGCACGCTCTCACAGAATACCAGCGTAAAATAGCAGCGTAATGCTGCTGTGTTCGTATGGTGCGTGTAGAGAACCAGAGACCCTTTTTACTTGAAAAGAGGCATTTCATCTTAGTTCTCACGGGAGACAACGCATCTGCATTTTGATTCGTAATCTAGGACAGATATAGATTTCTATGGGTCACAGCAACCACTTACCATCAGGTGGACTGTGTGGTCGTTTGTCACCCTTATCCTATAAAAAAAGTATACCTATATACTAAATATTTTCCAAAGAATGGTAAAGCACTAGTTTTGTACAACTCCATGTACCCAATAGCTTGTCGAGGGCTCAAGGCAGCAAGCCGATGTTGAATGTAAACTCTTCAGGTACGCCTTTATGGAGTTTCAAGTTAGAGCATTGATCTATATGTTACACTAGATAAGTAATTGCCGCGCCAAAGCGTTGCCACTTCACATATGGCCACAGCCATATGCTCAGCGAACGTCGGTTCAGTGTTCAATGCGACGCCGACCGAGTTGAGCCGAACGATTCACGACAAAAAAATGGGTAAATGCGTAGTTAAATAATGCGATTCAAGGTCACAAAAACATAATAAATCAATCGGAATCAGTTTCCACACGTAAGTTTTGATTTATATATTCATACTAACGTTTAAAACACTAAAAAATTAAATAAAATATCGAATATTGCAATTTAGGTTCAATGTTGCCAGTTTTCCGTGTTTGAGATTTTTCCACATTAATGGGAGACTTTTATGGAATAAGTTAATTTTGTTTTAAAATAAACAAGTAAAATTGTTTAAAAATAAAAACTATGTTTCAACCTTTATACAAAATAATTAATTATTCTTATTTTAGTTTATTCATGAATAGTCTATTAATTATATTTTATTATTTTATTTTATATTAATAAATTTGCATTGCAAACTTTCCGAAACTAAGTCTTTGTCTACTAAATTTGGTCTTATGACATTAGCCACAAAAACATAAAAAGAGCTTCAAGGAAAAAGCTTCTATTAAAAGTATTTGCATATAACAAACCGATGCTTCATAGCGGAGTTTGAGAGTATGGACTATTATGAATATTTAAGCGGATTAGTATTACAGATTAAAACCATTTATATTATCTTACAAATACATTACACGCCTGAATCCATTAACTATCCTCAGTATTGTTGCAAAAAAAATATAATTTTTTTAAAGTTGTTAAGTAGTATGGAAATTCTATAAACAAGAAAATCAACGAAATTTATTGATAACCAAAGTTTTTGTAGCTAATGTCGTGAGACTAAATTTAAGAGGCAAAAACTTGCTGATGATTTCACAACTTATGTATATTCAACACAGATCTCGCTTAAGAAACCTTAAATTGTTTTTTTTATTTGCTTTATTTTTTTGTTTGATTTATTAGTACAATAAAAATAATATATAAAAACATCTTTTATTTCATTATTTATGCTTACTTCTGTTCATCTAATAAGAAAATATACAAATTTAAAATAAAATCAATTTACTGCAACTTTAAAAAAAACTCCTTTATATTGCTCATTTAGGGTAAAATTTCATAAAGTATGCAACACCAACCCGCCACTGCATGTTTGTGTGTCTATCTTTATCTAATTTTAGGGACGATATTGTTTTCCGCGACTTGTGTAAGTGAGACAGATATATGTTTACTTTAAAATTTTAATGATTTCAAAGCTACGTCGTCGCGTTTGGATAGTGGTTACACTTGTTTCGACGCGCGGCAATGTGGTTTGCTCCTCTAGTTTTGTATAACTCAATGAGTTAGAGCACATTACAGTAACGTGCGTCCAGTATTTAAGAGATTAAAAAATAAATAAAAATAAAATCAAAGCTTACCCTACGCTTCACTTAATTGTCAAAAAACATGGAATAATGTTTGTATCAAAATAAAGTAACAGGTTATTTTTTTTATAATTATTATGCCATTATGTATCTTAGAACCTATGTATTAAAGGAAATAGATGAAAAATATGCTAACTGGCACCAAATATTTACTGACGGATCTAAGAATCGTGTAGGTTTAGGTGCTGCATATTGTCATCCTAAAGAAAAAATTACAGCTATGTTTAGAACAGAACTAAGACTATCAATAATGACAATGGAACTCGTTGCAATATCTGAAGTTTTGAAATATATTAGCAATTTAAGTGGTCAATATTTTGTTATTTTTTCAGATAGCAAAAGCGCTTTACAACATTTAGCTCGATGCGCCTCTGGTCATAGCAGAGGTGCACCGATAGCTTATGGGATATTAAACCAACTATATAATTACAGAAGTCGCTATATAAACATAAAATTGCAATGGGTTCCATCGCATATAGGTTTAAAGGGAAACGAAGAGGCTGACCTATTAGCAAAAGCCGCTATAACGCATGGAATCAAATTAAATATTTTACCAATTTACACGGAAATCTTGACAAAATTCAAAAACCTTTGTTATGATAAATTTAGAGAGTATTTTGATGAAAGAAGCAGGGAAAAGGGAATATGGTATAAAACAATCCAAAGTCAGCCTCTTCGAATACCGTGGTATAATAATATTAAAATGAATAGAAACCATATAATTGTTATTCATAGGTTCCGTTCTGGGCACTACCCCAATAAAAAAATTGTATTTTTAATGAAAAAAGCAGACTCGCCCAATTGCGATATTTGTCATATTATAGAAGATGTCCAACATATGCTAGCAGAATGTGTCAAATATCAAAGGGAAAGGGAGAATCTGGTACAAAAATTTAGTATCAATTTGTGTGAAACGGGTTGGTTTTTGAGTATACTTGCGGAGCCACACTCAGCGGTAGCAAAATCAGTGAGTTCCATATTTTTACCACATTGATTGCCCCTTTCCAAATAGCATTTGTGAAACAGGAACAAGCTAGGTTACGATAAGGCTGACATATCCTTGTAGGATAAAAGCCTTTTTAAATAAAGATAGATAATAAAAAAAAAATGCCATTACACATAGCAAATTAACAAATTATGTATTAAAAATAATTATATGCTACTTTTTATTGGTAATGAGGCATCAGACCTCAGGGGGGCAAGAACGCATCAGCATTTCGATTATTTATGATTGAGTTTAGATGTAGGTGTCAATGGGCCAGAGAATTCACGTACAATTTGGTGGGATATGTTTGTTACCTTTACTTCCAGAAAAAAAAAACTTCTAGAAAATGCTTGGTGTTACACTTAAGCAGCGTTTACAGGTGTTCTATTTACGAGTAAACCTTTCGTATATGCTAAGCGGAGGATTTAATAAGGGTAGAGTTAAGTCGGAATGATTTTTTATCTGATACCGGTAATGAGATGATTCTATTTTTCTGCCGACTTCCAAAAAGGAGACGGTACTCAATTCGAGTGTATGTTTTTTTTTTTATGTGTGTTACCTCATAACTTTGTACTGGGCGAACCGATTACGATGATTCTTTTTTTATATGAAAGCTGATAGCTCTCGTGTGGTCCCATATGAATTTGATCAAGGTCAGACCAATGGTTATTGAGTTATTCTTAAATAACCTATATTAAAGTCGCTTATATTGAAGTCGGCTGTACAAAATTTTTAATTTTAAATTATTATTTTTTTTATTTATATGAAAAAAATATGGAGTTAAAATCTCCCACGCTGACAGCCCTTTTCGTGTATGTTTTACGGGGAATCCCTCGACTGTATTGTACGTCATATTTATTTTGTTTTCGTTGTCAGTATTTGTTAGTGTTTACCCAGAAGTACATTATTGAAGTCAGTGTTGTTAAAGTGAATTCATACTGTAATGTCCTCAAAAGAGCGAGATTTGATTCTCAGCTGTTATCGGCCTATAAAGGTTCTCATGCTGACTTGCCAGCGGAACTGTGCCAAAAAAATAGAACGAAGAGAAGATAGAGAAGAACAATTGTAGATGAAGTCAAAAATGTATTTAAGGACAGGAACAAGTCAGGAAAACGGCGTAATTAAATGTCAGATTAAGTAGTAAAAGTTTACTAAACAAATGTTTATTACATTATGTGTGATTGGTTAGGGACTTTCCGGTGCTTTGCCGACATATTGTGACTTTTAGGTAAAAATTATCACTTGGGTATTACGTAACGTTTGAGGGGAGAGGGGTAACAGCAAAACGTTACGGCGCGTTACATTTCAAAAATATTTAATAATTGCGTTACATAATACTTGAACGAACCCAGAGTAGTGGCGGCGCAAAAGAATCTACTACACCATACCATGAGTGTATGAGGCGACAGAGAGAATAGAAACATCTCCCATCCCCTGGGCAGCAACATCTTCCTGATAACTT
Source organism: Parnassius glacialis (assembly GCA_033319125.1). Taxonomy (NCBI): domain Eukaryota; kingdom Metazoa; phylum Arthropoda; class Insecta; order Lepidoptera; family Papilionidae; genus Parnassius; species Parnassius glacialis. The sequence continues at coordinate 10,853,397 of JAVANC010000012.1, forward strand.
AAAATAATAAAAAAACTGCGGTTGCCAAACTGCCTGCCAAGTGCGATAACTGAGGCAAATATCTATGAGGCAATATATTAGAGAAGCCTCTGTACAGTAATGGACTTTTGATAGGTTGTAACGAATGAAGAAAAATGAATACAATTCGGCATTATTTTTATTAAAATAAGGAGTATTCATTCCTTCAACCGTGGATTTTTCCATTTTCTCGTTACATAACCATCAACCAAATACTCTCGTACGCCATCTTGGTATAAAACAACGCGCGCGAAGTGTAGCGCGTTACTGCTTACTGACAGGGTATAAAGATAAAATACGCCACTCCGTTCCAAGGCCAGAGCGAGCCGTACTTGTGCGAGTTTTGCCTACTTTCATTTTTCCACGGAAAACACGCTCGAGGTAACTACGTTTGACGCCAACATCGCTACATACTAAAAATAACACTATTTGTGAGAATTGCATACATATTTCTTACATTATTTTCTTTCTTTTTTTTTCTTTTCACTTCTTTTCGATCCCCGCCTGTGCCAATGAAATTGTAAAATGCAATTTATATATTGCTGATTTACCACGCGAATACTATGAAAGAGAATATCATGAGGAAATTGCCATTTGGTAATGTGAAATTACCTCCAGATAAGACTCCTCTTTTCTACCTGATAGTACTTCTGGGTAGGTTATATTTCTGAAATGTCAAATAGCATATACCTTGCTGATATTTAACGTCACAAAAGCTAAAAAATTGTTTGCCTTTAAATCCATTGTGAATTGTGTGTTTTTAGCTTTTCTAGATGTTTTAGCAGTAAAACGTCATATCGGTTGGTATGAGTCTTTTTTCTATACACAATATATATATATAAATGGTGAATCTCACCGCCATCCATCACAGTTAGCTACCGTGGGAAAATCTTTGTTTCAGAGAGCACGAGGGATCTGTGAGAGAAAACATCTGGCCGCCGAGCTTCAGCACGTCAACCAAATATTGCAAAACAATAAGCTTCGGGTCCCGAGCCTGCATCACAGAGACCAAGTGTCGCCGGCCACAGTCGAGCGTGTGCCTGCTGTACTACCATACGTCAGAAGAGTCAGAGACAGGGTTGGCTACATCTTGAAGCGAGCTTCCATTAAAACGTATCACAAGCTGCCGAATAAAATTAATAAATTTTTACCACCCGTCAAGTGTCATATCCCTCTACAAGATGCAGGAGTGAACAAGCTGGATTTTGAATATGGTCTCTTAAATTCAAACCCAAGCATACCACTGAAAGACTTCAAGATACTATAATCTCATTGAGCGTAGATCAGATCAAAAATTAATATTCTAAAACAAAAGATAGCCGTGCTAACTATGACATCGGGACGTCAAACAACTAATTCCCCCCCCCCTCCCCTAAAGCACCCGAAACGTCAGGAATTAGAAAAATATCCATAAAACTAGTTTCATTTAATGTGTATTGTTAGCGTAAATATAAGAAGTCATTAGGCTGTAACTTTAACTTCAGGGATTATCCAACATAAATTTGATAAAAAAATTCCACCCCTAATGCTAAAAATAAGGGAATAAAGTTTTTAATGTAACTATTAACTATTGTATAGACAATATCACAATTGTGTGTCATATTGCTTAGAGACTGTCACATTGCTCGACCTCAGTTGCTTGCATACATTAACATTGACATGTACTGTGTTATGAGTAATGACGTTATCAATAGTCACTACCTTTACAGATTACCCTAAGTTGCATTTGCTTATAACTTTAATTCAAATTATTCTTAACCGAGGATAGATATATCTATACGGTAACATCATCAACTTATCATCAGGCACAATATGGGCTCCTTTGTCATACTTATTTCCAAAAAACTTTTATATTTAAAACTGAAGCCACCAACGAACTTATGATAAGTTAAAACCAATCTTAGCAGCCCCGAACACAGGCCGCAAATTAGCCAACCTTTCGGTTTTCTACAGGATGCAGGATGCATTTCAGTAAGTGAGTGCAGGAATTACATAATTTAATTTTACCGTCGGACAACCAGACGTTCGGCCAGTCTCCACCCTTTCGTTGTTGACTTATCACGCATTCGAAACAAACGGTTTGCTCATAGATTAATGATAGGTCATCGCGCGCTCAGAGCGCCTATCATTAATCTAAGGGTTTGCTACATCGTCCGTCATGCGTACAGTAAAGGAGTGGAATAATATTTTTTTTCTTTTTTTATAGGATAAGGGTGACAAACGAGCACACAGTCCACCTGATGGTAAGTGGTTGCTGCGGCCCATAGACATCTACATCTATCCTCGTTTGCGAATCAAAATGCAGATGCTTTGTCACCCGTGAGGACTAAGATGGAATGCCTCATTTCCAGTAAAAAGGGCCTCCGGCCACCTGCACTCAGCAAGCGAAACGCAGAGGTAAACCTCTACTTCACGCTGGTATTCTGTGAGGTCGTGGTACCACCCCGGTTCGAGCCGGCCCATCCGTGCGTCATCAAAAGCTGCCGCGTGGCTCTACCACTGTTAAAAGTTGGCATATGTCTTTCCATCAGATTACAATGTGTCTTCAAGTCAAGAGTGAATAGGATTTTGTCAAGTCAGTGCGCTTCACCATCTTAGGCTACATCACCACGTACCATCAGGTGGGATTGTAGTTAAGCTCTGACTTAGAATAGTAAAAAAGTGGCTACTGTAATTCATGGACACTAAAAGCCAAATTTAAACAAAGAAGGCTTACAGGTGCGTTTTCACCTCCGAGGAAAGGAATGCCTTACCTATTTTATATAGTATATAGTGGCCTACTTTACATATTTCAACTAGTTCGCCAGGCAGACGTTGTCCTGCCCTTTCCAACGACCCTTCCTATAAAAATCCTTAAATTCCCAATAAAAATTTTTGAGGGTCATTTATCGAGATAAAAACTATCCTATCTCTTAAGTTGGACCAAATGCACACAGTGTGCAAAATTTCATTGAAATCAGTTCAGTAGTTTAGGAGTCCATCGCGGACAAACAACGTGACACGTAATTTTTATATATAAAGATATATATATATATATATATATATATATATATATATATATATATATATATATAAATGAAATTTTGCACACTATGTGCATTTTGATCAAACTTGAGAGATAGGATAGTTTTTATCTCGATAAATGACCTTTAAGGATTTTTATAGGAAGGGTCGTTGGAAAGGGCAGAACAACGTCTGCCTGGCGAGCTAGTATATATATATATATATATATATATATATATACTTTTATATACTTTCTATACGAAACAGCAATGTAAGCACTGTTGTCTAGCGACAGAAATGGGAGAGGTCGGATCTTCTTCAGAGGTTTATTACATGTATCCCCCGTTAAGTTTCAGAATCAAAATGCAGACGCAATATCAGTTCTGAGGTTTCAGATTGATTGCCACGTTACCAGCAAAAAAAGCGGTCTTTGGTTCTCGTTACTCATCACACGAAACAGCAGCATCAATTTACTATTTCATGCTGGTATTCTAAGCGGGCGTGGTTCTTCCTCCCTCGAGCTGACCCAGTCGTGGTGCCGTTTAATACACAGCAGCATATCTCATGGTATAAATCGGAGTATAATATATAGATATATTTTATGTATAGTTCGTAAAGAAATATTACCGTTTTATAATCAAGTAGTAAAAAAGTTACAACAAACTCGTATTTCACATCAACCGAGGCGGGTCACTAGTTTCTTAATAATTTTTGTGCTGTTAAGTCAGACCAAAGAAACGATAGATACTCAACTTATAACGAGCACACGCACTCACACACGCATATGCATCTAAAATCATTCAATCGACAACAGGGATTTAGGTGTATATGTGTGCGTCCAAAGTGTACTTTTACGGGCTGTTAAAGAAAGAAAGAAGAAAGATGTATGCGCGAATGCGTGTCATAAAATTGAGCATGTTTTCCGCGTCACTTAAAATGTACGCAACGCTCCGTCTATCTTTCTTTGTTGGTCTGTGACAGTAACTTTATTCTTTTTAAAATCTTTTTAGTTAGCTTTATCATTTGTTAAGTACGGTTTTATGACCATGATAAGAGTAAATATAATAACAGACTTTGTTATGGCTCCAGTACACGTTGGCCGAGCGCGCTCGCCGAGTGCGCTCGGCCAACGTGTACTGGGCCGTTTTGTGTGTATTTGGCGTTGTTGGCTCCAGTACACGTTGGCCGAGCGCGCTCGCCGAGTGCGTTCGGCCAACGTGTACTGGGCCGTTTTGTGTGTATTTGGTGTTTGCGGCCAACACCCGCCCACAAGCCGTATAGTGTCGGTTTTCCGTGCACAAATCAAAGAAATTTGGCGCAAGCCGCAAACAGTGTTCACACGTTGGCCGAGCAGTGTTGCCGATGTGGCATTTTTAATGCTAAATTTGGCATATTTTTAAACCTGTTGGCATGAAAAAATTGGCTTTAGCATATTGCATATTTAGTACTTTTTGTAAAAACAAAATTAAGAAATCATATGTCACTACATACACTGAACTCGACCCTATTCATCAGATATGCCTTAAAAGATCAGTTAAATGTTGTCATTCCTATAAGTTTCCGAGCATGTTTTAAAACAGATTAGAGGGATTAAAGAGTCGCTTGTGATGCCAATGACTATTCAACATCACAATCACAAGCACACGACGAAGCTGATATTGACGATCTACAAATATTATTTGATTTATCTTGATGATATTTACTTAAAAATAGCACTGCATTTTAGTTACACTCCCTACTTGCAATTTATTTTCATGTCTTATTCATTTAAACAAGACTTAATAACTGGCATTTTTTTAGCATATTCAAGTGTGATTTAGCACTTTTTTAGCATTATCACCGCCAAAATCTAGCATTTTTTTTCATTTACAAAACGGCAACACTGTGGCCGAATGTTCAGTTCCCGTCATGTACATGTACATGTACATGTATTCTGTGGTTCAGTTCAGTTCATAGTTACGCGTCGGAGTAGACTGTAGTGTCGACTTAATAAAATTATTTAACGAACATGGCGACATGGACTAATGAGGAAACATTTAGGTTCATTGATTCGTATCACAGTGAATCAATTATATGGAACCCCAAACATAAGCAACATAAAAATAAATAAAAATAAATCACTCTTCTCTGGTGTACATCTAAATAAAATTTAAAAGCGCAGTACAAGTATATTGCCGCGGCCGCGATCGCCCTAACGTCCATCATCATCTAGCTACCAACGCAGAATGAAACAGTGAAACACGCCAACATGTGAACGGCACCACGAAAATCTGCCGAGCGCGCTCGCCAAGCGCGCTCGGCCAACGTGTACTGGAGCCATTAGGTCCAAGCGGTTACAGCGATCTGTTTAACGTGACTTTTTGCATTGACCGCTAATTAGTTTGTAATTACACACTAAAGCGTTTCACACTTCATTGGCTACTCGTCGCCCGCGGTTCCGTCTAAATGACGAGTTACAATGAAAGAGGATTATTCAACAAAGTAATTGGAAGAATCAATTTATTACAAAAACAATTTATAAGGAGTACGAATTACCTCAAGCTCGTGTGATATGTCAAATGTACATCACCCAGACCAGTGACGGCAAGGGACGTCGGAGGCGGGAAATGTCTGATACAGAGATCCCTTAGTCGTCGCCAAACGTGGTAATAAAACATAGCCTTATTAGTATATATATGGCTAGAATTAGACTCATTCATCGATATCATAACATTTCAAGATCGACCACGCCATTACATTAAATTTGATAGACTATAAATCCTCGCAAAAGAAGATCGATTCCTACCAAGGATGAAAAAAATATTCTAATTGCAATTGAGAAGACAGATAGGTGCTACCATCTGCTTGGGATTCTATAATTAATACAATTAAATCCAAACCCAGCATACCACTGCAAAACTTCAAGATACTGTAAGCTCATTCTGCGCAAATTGAACCAAAAATTAATATTCAAAAACGCTATGACATCGGGACGTCAAACACCTCAGACCCCCCCCCCCCCCCCTCCCCGCTGTGGTCATGGGTGCTGTAAAGCACCCGAAACATCAACAGTAAAAAAGGTTAATTTAAACTCGTAAAATCAGTGTCATTTTATATCATTACTGCCTATAAAAATTCTACTGCTGAACATAGGTCTCCCCGATTAGGGTTACCATATCTCAGGATTTGTCCTGAGATTTCAGGATTTTAGGACTCTTCTCAGGATTGCGGCTGGATTTTGCAAAACTCATGAAATCTCAGGATTTTAGAATATTCAATACAATACAGCTTACGTTTTAAAAATCTCTTTAATAAAAAGTTAATCAAACTAAAAATAATCTTCCTTTGGTAATAATTGCACAATTAAAATCAAAGCTTATTTATCCAAGTAGGTACTTAAACAGTTTTATCATACTTAATATGTGAGATTACCTTTTTAAGTAAGGTTTTTTCTTTCAGTTTTGATTTATATAATGCCCCACATGTTAAACTCTTCAAATTATATTGAATTAAAAGTATAGCTCGAACTGAAGACACCGTTAGTCGGTTTCTTTCATTCGATCATTCGAGCCCTCATAATAGAAAAACTTCTTTCTACGTTTACATTCTGGGCTGTATTTGCAAATATATATTGACAAATACGCATTATATCTGGTAATCGTGAAATACCTATTATTGTCTTGAAAACGGTTAAAGCATGATATTATTTCATTTTAAATTGAGATTAATTGGTGATGATTTACTTGAGTATGGTTAAAACAGTTCAATCTTCGCAATGGGGTGGAACTGAGTGAGTGTGCGACACTGCTGTCAAAAGAGCGGTGCCCCCGCCTACAATGACTTTTTTTAAATTGTTAAGTACGTTGGAGAGAAATTTCTCAAACTGTAAAATATCTCAGGATTTTTCAATGGAAATCAAGCCTTTTCTCCGGACTTTTGACTTTTTCATCTGGTAACCCTATCCCCGATAAACTGCGTCGTAGGGAGCATTTTGCCGTAGTTGCCGGGCTTGAAAGAACCTGTTAGCCTTCTCCAGTTTAATTTTTCTCTGACGCCATTTACGAAACCCACGAGATTATATGGGGCAGTGGCTATTCTTACGCCGCAACTTGGACTGTTTGTGACAACGCATTTGCATTGTGATTAATTAAGGGTAGATGTAGATGTTATAAGTTTTTTTATAAACAATTAAGTAGGAGAAATGAGCGTGGACTGTGTCCACCTGATAGTAAGTGGATGCTGTAGCCTGTAGCTCATAAACAACTCTATATCACATTCTCTATCTAGCCACAGTATCTCACCAGCAGGTGGACTGTGTACTCGTTTGTCACCATTAGTCTATAAAAAAATGAAAGCATTTTAACCACTTTAATGGATGTAGAGAGCCATGGTAGCTCAGATGGTTAGCGCTCGCTGTAAGCTTCACAGTACTCGAGCAACCCGGGTTCGATCCCCGCCGGCACCAATGAAATTGTTAATTGCAATTTTAAGTGCTGATTTACCACGTGTTCAGCGGTGACATCGTGAGGAAACCTGCATGTCTGAGAAATATGAATAAAAAAATATTTCGAAGACATGTGAAGTTCGCCAACACGCATTAGGGCGGCGCGGTGGACAATTCCTTGCCCTAAAACCCTCTCAGAAATGAGAGGAGGCCTGTGCCCAGCAGTGGGACGTAAATAGGCTGCAACTTTACTTTACTTTTACCTTACTTTAATGGATTTATTAGGTAAAATCCCTTTGCTCGGGAAAACATTACAAAAATGTTATGCAAAGTAATACGTAGCGTTGCTTCCACATAATTGGTCAAATTTCGACCACAGGAGATACCAGTTAAAATAAATGGATGTATTGCGCACTTTCCTTTGAACGTGTTAACAGAGACATTATGTCTGTAGCAGGCACTGCGCGGTGGCTTGCGGAAATAGAAATCATCCGTATTGCGCCCGCAATCAAACGTTGTTGTTCACTTTCATCTACCTTGCGAAGTACCAGTACCACCAGTGTTTATGTACACAGCCACGGGCAAATAATTAATTTACGATATTTTGTTACATATCTTTCCGGACCTATACGACTGAGATCATCTAGAAACCAGAACCGACTTAGGGACTATCAAGAAAAGAGCCTACTCCTTAGTAGTACTGCGTTGTTCACGGGCGGTGGTAGTTACTTACCATCAGGTAAGCCACATACATCGCTGTCTAGTCACTTTTCTGCAAAACATCATGAAAGAGTCACGCTATAGCTGTGTTATGGCTACAGCAAGAATCGTTCGACGCGACCCAGGAGAGCCTAAGTAAAACAGCAGTATTACGAGTATGCATTATATTAATTTAGTATTTCGTATGATATGTGTGGAGAACGCACACATCTATTAATATACAAATACACACCCGCACACACACATACACATACACACATATTATGAATGGATTTTAACCGAAAGCAGGTGGGGTTATAACCTGAATGATGTGAGTTAAAATCTCAATAAAACGTTAAAATGTAGAGCATCGTTAACTCTGAAAGCAAGGATGGAATGCTTAGACACTGTAGTGGCTGGATCTTCGGCTCTATCCGAAACACAGAGACGTCATGCTATCTTCTTGTATCTGACATCGCATTCTAGCTTTTCCCCGGTCGCATAAGTGAATGTCATATGTTGGGACCTACACTTGTGGCAAAATATCTCATGTTAACTGCGCAGGGCATAACTTTTCCACATAGCTTCCGATGTATTCACGGGAGAATATGAGAGATTTTTTAATAAGTTATAGTGCCAAGCGAGTACGGATATATACGACGCTAATAAAAACGCACATAGAAACACCCATAGAAACTTATCTATCATCGACGATATAAATTGCAGATGTAGATAGATTTGTTACCAATAAAAATAATCCCCGGTTCGAGTCACTCACCATTTAAGGACACAATGGCTGCTATTCTGTTAAGCCCGGTTCTTCCCCTGTCGAACAAGCATAGTCGCTCTGTAGCACTAACACACCCGTCAGCGTAGCTCTATACCACCTACGAAGAAATTGCCTTTCTTTGTAGGAAGCAAAAGATTGGTAGGAATCAGTATCTAATCACATCGATAGAACATGTTCATTAAAGAGAATTTTTCATATACAACAGCAGCCATCTTTAATATTCGGAAATCGTCGCAAAGTTTAATAACAGCTTTTATACGTGGTAGAGCTATGCTGCAGCTATATTAATAGTATAGTTGTAGCACGAATAAGTCGGCTCGACCGGGGAGGAACCACGCTCTCACAGAATACCAGCGTAAAATGGCAGCTTGACACTGTTGTGTTTCGTGTGGTGAGTGTAGAGAACCGGAGACCCACTTTAATAGAAAAGAGGCATTCCATCTTAGTCCTCACGGGTCACGACGCATCTGAATTTTGATTCTTTATTGAGGATAAATGTGGATGTCTATGGGTCACAGCAACCACTTACCATCAGGTGGACTGTATGCTCGTTTGTCACCCTATCCTATAAAAAGAAAGCTTAGAAAGTCATAGGTAAATCATCGTCATGGTGATTGTATTACAATAACATTTTATATAAATATGGTGTCCCATATTACCTAAAACACGGCTTTTCCGCGTATTTTAATTCAGTCAGAATAGTCTTTGCTTTTCGTTTTGGAAGCAACTGGAATTTTAAAAGTAGGCACATATTATATTCCGTCTTGTTTACATGATTAATGAAAGAACTAAAGCGTCGCAGTATTTTTAAATGAATCACTCTTCTAAAAACAAAATGTCGATGCCATTCATCATCGTCGGAGTCGTGTAGCAAACTTGTGGCAGACTGATTTATCTAATTAACGGCCCTCACCCGCAACGTTGGTTAATACTGATACCTAATATACACGTATTGATTACAATTGTGTGTATGTGTATTTGTTGTAATGTCACCAGAACTTTGTGGTATTTATCTACCGTATGGCATGACCCTAACCTGCGTTGAAGAAGTGAGCGGGAGGGGCGCGCCTAAATTATAGTAGAACGCGGCGAGGCGCGGCGACGCGACCGGATGGCGAGGCGCAACGCATTTACATTTACGCATTTGCGCGGCCATCGCCGGCCGATCGCCGCCACAGTCCCCGTCAGGGCTATCGCGTGTCAAGGAAAACTATACAGCTCGATACATTTACAACTGGATTTGACGACATGAAATATTTATAGTGGAAGTACTATGTACTTTTTTATCAACATTCACATTAATTTAGTTTTTAAGATAATATACTATTTCACTTCTATTTTTAAGTTCAATACATCTTCTTCTTTATATATAAAAAGTACTTGTCACGTTGTTTGTCCGCGATGGACTCCTAAACTACTAAACTGATTCCAATGAAATTTTTGGTCAATGTGCAGTTTGGTCCAACTTAAAAGATAGGATAGCTTACATCTCAATTTATAGTTGCAATACAATATTATTTTATTGAAATTTATTTGTCTATTATTTGACAGTCACAATTATCTGTTATATCCAAACGATTCTGTCAGATGACGATATCTGTTGACTGGATTGAGTAAATATTCAATAGATGGCGCTATGTTAAAAATACAAACGTTTAATATAAGCTACAATTTAGTAGTATAACCACCACGTGTTGCTGTAAGTATTCAACAGATAGAACCGATTTCAAAAAAAAATTGTGAACTGTGTGCAGTTCGGTCCAACTTGAGAGATAGGATAGTTTTTATCCCGATAAGTGATCCTCAATTTTTAATTGCTAATTTCAGGAGTTTTTTTGGGAAATGGTCGTTTGGAAAGGGCAGAACAACGTCTGCCTGGTCAGCTAGTATATTATAAACAAAATGTGCGTGCTTACGTCTCAATGTTGCAACAAGCCTGTTTATGCCCCTGCTTTGCTCAAAGGAGAGAGAGAAAGAAATACCTACTTTAAATTTCTTAGATATACGGATATTTATTATTTACACAATATTTTTACTAATCATAAAAATATTGTCGACTAGTACTTCTAAAAGTAATAAACAAAATATTAAAAAATCTACCTTCACATTAAATGAGATAATATATAATTAACTGAAACTAATTTGAAAGTAATCCCCTATATAAGATCTTATTTTATTTTTACTTATATTTTCAAAAGTACAGTCAATATGTTTTTATCAATGTAACAAGCTCTCAACTAAGAGAATGTAATACTTTAAAACTTATTACTTATAAACAACCAAATATCACAGAGCAGCTCTCATTCTCGTATTAAATTCGAGCAGATAATCTACAATAATCCATTGCAACTGTAGTACGAATGTTGGCAGCCCTGTGCGGCCATTAGCGCCGCGACACAGATAGACGCGGGCGGCAGTCGAAGGGGCTCCGAGCGCCGCGGTAATTACTTACTAGCGAGCGCCGAGTTCCGCGACACGACTGCTCGCTTTAATAAAGATCCCGAGCGAGGCCGCTTTTAAAACCGTTCGCCTCGCAAAAAAAAAACAACGGGAAGCGTTTTTACGACACCAGGAAGATCTCTCTCGATATTTGGATTCGAAGCGGTTGAGAGTCGGTTATTGTGTTCGTATCCTATGTCGACATTCTATAAAAAGTAGTGAAAGCTGAGAGGGTTTAATATTACAAAAAAAATTGATTTTAGAACAAATTTATGTAAAATTAGTATTTCTTCGTGTTAAATAATCTTCAAACACCGATATAACCAATTTGGTCTCTGGTGTAGGAATTGGTTCGGGGAGGCTATAACTACCCCATTCACACATTAATTTTTTTTATAGGATAAGGGTGACAAACGAGCACACATTCCACCTGATGGTAAGTGGTTGCTGTGGCCCATAAACATCTATATCTATCCTCGATTACGAATCAAAGTGCAGAGATGCGTTTTCACCCGTGAGGCCTAAGATGGAATCCCTCTTTTCCAGTAAAAAGGGTCTCTGGTTCTCTACACTCACCATACGAAACACAGCAGCATACGCTGGTATTATGTGAGAGCGTGGTCCTTCCCTGGTCGAGCCGACCCATTTGTGCTACAACTATACCAATAATATAGCTGCAGCATCGCTCTACCACGTAAAACAATTTAACCATTCGTCCGTAATTTACAATATTAAAGATATACATAGCTTTTTCTTTCTTCTTTTTTCAAATTAAATAATATAAAAATTATTCTTTAATTGTCCTTACATATTTTAACACTATTAGTTGAATAAAACAATTGATGTCAAAAACATATCGGTCAATTTCTCGTACATTCAAACTTTAAGCGTCGTAGAGCCACGTTGCAGCTATATTATGTTTGTTTATTTATTTAGGTACACAAAACAGAATATTGTAGCACGAATGTTTCAAAATGACCGGGACAGGACCACGCTCTCACAATACCAGCGTAAAATAACAGATTAATGCTGCTGTGTTTAGTATGGTGAGTGTAAAGAATCGGAGGCCCTTTTTACTGGAAACGAGGCATTCCATCTTAGTCTTCAAGGATGACAATTTTGATTCTTGCATCTCCGTTCTTAATCAAAGATAGAGCAAAGATGTTTTATCTATGGGCCATAGCAACCACTTATGATCAAATAGACTGTTTGCTCATTAGTCACCTTATAAAAAAAAACATATCTTTTATTTATTTAATTGTCTTATAAACTTATTATGCGTAAATAATTGAGTATACTGACAACTTCATAACACGCTGCTATTTTATGTTTGTTATTTTATTTATATTGAGGAAAAAACACCAACATGCGGTCGCTAGTTAAAATTAATATTAGTTTAAATAAAATATTTATCAGGCATATTTCACTTTAAGGGACTAGAAGAGTTCTAAGAATAGAGATTTAATGTTCAAGAATGATAGAGTTGACTCTACATTTCATTTCGAAAATTTAGAGTGAAAGAGTCACGGGTTTTGGTTGCATTTTAAGTGAAACATTGTGGCCTTTACTTGTTATCTATACATATAAATAAAATTCAAGTGTTTGTCTGTAATAACTGTGGCTTCTATTAAGCCGAGGGGGCTATTTGCATGCTATTGAAACATAAATAAACCTAGCAAGCTAACAGCATAGCAAAGTGGCGAAGCAATCAGCTTTGTAGCGGTTTCTAATGGTTGCCGTTGAGCAATCAGTTTCAAAATAGGAGGTTCAGATACCTGGGTGATCAGTAATCGATTGCTGAAAACAGAATTTGAAAATTCGAAACCGTTTTCGAGATAATCGTAGGACAGACGGACAGACGGACGGACAGACGGACAGACGGACAGACATCGTGAAATCAATAAGTGACTTCGCAAGCTTCGCCGCTTAATAATCATTTTTAAAATTTCTATCTGTCTGCTTGTCTGTACGGGCTAATCTTCGAAATGGCTGAACCGTATATGATGATCTAAAACCTTAATAAGACGATATTAACAGATCCCAACCAAGTGAAGTTAGTTACAAATATAAAAATTGCAGTGAAATGTTATCCAACCAAATTGTAACACCAGATCCATTTTTGGATATGAAATAAAAACATGCTCGCAAATTTAAATACCGCCAAAACGTAAATTTGTAAATTTGCCATCCACCCATTCATCAGTTTGTAAAATGTTCCCTGCCGATGCTCAATAAGGAAAGGATTTTCTGTAATCACGATGCTCGGCAGGCAAGTTGGTGATCACAGTGATCAACCTCTACTGAGTATCATTCCTTTTCGTTCATTCATTCATTCTCCCCACGCTACGCTTGGCTAGCGCGTCGGCAATCGCATTTTTTAATAACTTGAGTTATATCACGATGATGCTGTTACCCATTTCCTTGTTCAGTTTCACCCTGTCGTCTCCTACGACATCGACGAAATTGTATAAATTATTATTACTATTATTTAAAAAAAAACGTTACCCCCACACTAGGATTTTCTCCTGTATCGTGGAGGCAGTTTACAAACACAAACTGCACAAGGACAAACATCCAGACCCGGAACAATGATTTGTAGGCCATACAAATACTTGTTCCGTGCGGTATTCAAACCCGCGCCCCCCAGTCACTGCGTCACTGAGCCGTAGTGGCTTGCTACTGCACCTTTTTGCTCAAAATAATGAAAACGCCCTACCCTAGTATATCAACACATATGAAACTCTTCGACATAAATTGGGTGCAGTAAATGACACATAATATGATCATACTAGAATTAAATTGATACCACACTAAAAATATTTACAAAAACGGTGGTAAAATAAACTTTGTTTTTGTATTCCAGTGTTTTATTAAAAATATTTTATGTAATGTACCAAAACCACCTACTAAAAAAACAAAAAATGGTGGCAAAGATAACTCGTAATCATTAAAGCGTTTAAAAGACACGCTTCTGACAGCGGCACCAACCTAGCCGGCAGTAGGTAGACATCGCGATTGCTTCCCGCGTCACGTACATACCTGCCGACTCATTATCCCTCAATTTCATGTGGCCAAACATTTCATAATTCTAGTATAAGTCCCGATAGTTTTAAAATATTTTACTTTAATAACATTTTGATTATTTTATTGTTAAAAGTTACTTCTACAGTTACTGATAGTAATTAAAACAATTCAGAATTGCAAAATTATTTTCAAATTGTTGATGAATCATTATGAGAAAAGGAAGCAATTTTGTGTACGCTTTTTGTCCCTGTACACGTTATTACATTTATTTAATCAAATGCCAACTTCATGTCAGTATACATATTTCTTACAACTTATTAAAGTAAACATAATTTTATAGCATTTAGATATTATTTTATTAAAGATATAGAAAGTATAGAGGTTGTGCTAAACGATAGAATTTGTTTTATACCTAGAAGTCCATCTGGGTAGGTATCACCTATGTAACTATTTCTACCGCTCTACCGCTAAGCAGCTTTGCATCCACTGTTGTGTTTCGGTTCGAATAGTATGAAGAACCAGTATCATAGAAGGCTGTGAAAAGTGAAGTGTATGAGAAAGATCTATGCGATCTAAGTCTTAAGATATGAAGTTACCCTTTCATTGAATAATTTGTAGGTAACCATGTGCTGCAGTAGGCACTAACCATTGGATGACTATAGAGTTATTTGTCATCCTAAGGCTTATTGTCTTCCTTAGGATGACAAAAAACAATTTTAAAAGTACAGTATATAGAAATAACTTATAAATAACACTTATTTATAAGTTTACTCTTAACATTGTATGTAAGTATTATATGTTTTGTAATACTTTTATTTAAAGTTTTGTATTACTTTTAAATTTTCTAAGAATGATCTAATAATATAATAATAATCTTAACTATTTGTTGGGATTGAAGAATATCAACAATTTAAAAACATTTGTAGCAATTGAAAAACTGATAAGATTTGGTAAAGGAAGTCGCCCTTTTTACTTAATTCGAATAATATTATAAATAAAATTGTTCACTGTAAGCTTTATCCCAGTAAAATAATAAAGCATGGAAACCCTATCACTACCTGAGCCGTCGAGCTGCGGCCTGCGCTCGCGTCCGCGGCAATTATTGCCTGCTGACAGGTTTTAGCGCGTCTGGATTCAATTCACTGTTACATGCTCAGCGCTATATAGGTACGAGCACTACGTGCGTTGTCGTTCACCCATTGATGGTCTAACGTAGCGAGCTGCGATACGACAAAATCTGGTTAAAAATACTGGATGCATTTTAACAACAGGTTAAAAACACACCCAGTGTTTTCTAGTATGACAAGGCTACGAAATAATTAGTCCATATAAAGCTAAAAAAATAATAATATCCTTACACTTTAACCACTAAGTTATAACGGCAATCAAGCTTCTTTCGACGTTAGATTTTTTCTTTAGGGTAAACTTTAAAAGTAAAATATTACCTCAATACAAAATTTCATTAAAATCGTTAGAGATGTTACCGAAAAATCAATACATGACAACTACTACAAATATATATTTTTTATAGAATATGGGTGACAAACGAGCACACAGTCCACCTGATGTTAAGTGGTTGCTGCGACCCATAGCCATCTACATCTAACCTCTATTACAAATCAAAATGCAGATGCGTTGTCACCCGTGAGGACTAAGACGGAATGCCTCATTTCCAGTAAAAAGAGTCTCCGGTTCTCTACACTCACCATACGAAACACAGCAGTGTTAAGCTGCTATTTTACGCCGGTATTCTGTGAGAGCGTGGTCCTTCCCCGGTTGAGCTGAACCATTCGTGCTACAACTATACTACTAATATAGCTGCAGCATGGCTCTACCACGTATAAAAAATACACATATATACAAGAGTTGGCGACATAAAAGTAATATGATGCGTATATTATATATTATGTTGATATATAAAAAGTTACAGACACAAAACCTGGAACAATAGCTACTATATAATCACTTGGTAAGTGCGAGGTAGCAGCCAAACGCACCACCATGGCGCGGCGCTACAAAGCCGTCAAAGTACGTCATTTTAACTTACGATAATAAAACCAACCAACCAACTGAAGCAAATAATACTGCTTTACAATCTTTTCTAAACAAGTAGGTATTTACATTTACATTTACAGGCGTATAATTAAACATTTTTGAGCGACCGGGGCGACTAAAGGACGGATCGCCGACCTTAAATCCGTATTTTGAGAGCAACTCGAGTTTGTCCGCCGCTGAAACTTCTGAAATTTTCAATCGGAATTTTACGTACCAATTTACCAGGTTTGGCGGTTGAAAAAATATTGGCATGTATGCAGTTCAACAAAAAACGGTATTTGAAAAATCCCTACATGAGTTCAAAAGAATATGAGGGTTGTAAATATCACCAAGCAGTGGTGGCATTAGAGAATCGAAGGTGATAGCTGCAGCGTAGTACTACCATATTAAAAATGTCTTTTAGCATTATGGCCCTTAATTTTCATTACAAATTGCTTTAAAAGTTAAAATTATACGTCCAACTGCTGGCCACAAGTCTTACCTCATTTCTAAGGAAATGCAAAACTCTTCGAAATGATTTATGCTTCAGACATACAGGTCCTCACGATGTTTTCCGTCGCCGACGAGCACGTACTAAAATCAGCTCTTAAAATTGTAATTGCCGGCGGTAAACGAACCCGAGTTGCTAGAGTACTGTATAGCTCTTGAATTACCATGGTTTTTATATTTAAATTAGTAATATTTATTATAATGAATAAAGAACTCGTAATTTTTTAGGCGATAGATACACGTACGAATGGATTAGCTAATCCAGGGAAAGAACGCTTTCACAGAAAACTAATGCAAAATAATGAGGTGTGTTTTATATAGTAGGTCATGAGAACTGAAGGCACTTACTAATGAGGTCTTCCATCTAACTATCTTCGTATTTAGGAGAGAACATTAGTAGAAACGTGTAAACGATAACTAGTAGTGACAAATATTACTCACCTTAGTATGATACGTACGATTCTTGCGTTTCTACTAAAACATTTCTTTGTAGCACTCGAATCGCATTATAAAACTACTAATTTATATTTTATACGTGGTAGAGCTATGCTGCAGCTATATTAATTGTATAGTTGTAGCACAAATGGGCCGGTTCGACCGGGGAAGGACCACGCTCTCACAGAATACCACCGTAAAATAGCAGTTTAATGCTGCTGTATTTCATATGGTGAGTGTAGAGAACCGAAGACCCTTTTTATTGGAAAAGAGGCATTCTATCTTAGTCCTCACGGCTGACAACGCATCTGCATTTTGATTCGCAAACGAGGATAGGTGTAGATGTCTATGGACCAAAGCAACAACTTACCATCAGGTGAACTGTGTGCTCGCTTGTCACCCTTTCCTATAAAAAAAATGTGCTCTCCTAAAGCACTAGCATAATATTACCGGCCATTAGTCCTTAGGGATGACAACGCATCTACAATTTTATTTTTAGTCGAGAATGATTTCAGAGAGGTAACTAACTTACTCACAGACAGCGACAGCCACTGGAAGGTGGGTCAGGTGCAAGGTGTGCTCATTTGACGTCCTTTCTTCAAAAAATACAATATCAATACACAGTACACGATACATGCTGACACAATAATAATGTATAATAAATTTTGGCGCACCATTTCCACTTGATCAGCCTATGTATGTATGTTTGTTCCTTTGTGGCGCTCCAGAGACCAAACGCGTGGCCTGACTATGATGATTCTTACGTCAATGGATTTGTTTTAATCTTGTAAAGTTTCTCTAAAGACTCAATATTCAATATGGCGACAACCAGACGCCATAATGTGAAAAATAATAAAATGAAAATCGACGAATTATGTCAAGTGGGGTATTATTAAATAGGACTTTTAAAATCATCTTTAGGTCTTTGTGTAATCATTTTTCATTTTGAATGACCGTTTAGGATCTATAACGATTTAAAGTTGATTAGCAATCATTCTCACTTAAATTTTCAAAGCTCATAATAAAGCTGTGATAAAGTTATTATATAATCCTATAATAAGTCTTATTAACTTGAAAAATAGTTATACACTTTTTAGTAGACTTTTTTACGCAGTCGGGTTTTTTAAATACTGTTTTAACAAGTAAGCACATAAGTCACTGTCATAGAGTTAATGTGACAAACTTGACATTGAGTGACAAAATAATAATAAGAAGTAAATGCAATGAGCTACGCGCTGTACCCACGTTGGGTATCGTGACGTGCGCTTCCCAAGTGCCCATAGGGTCTTTTGTTTGATGAATCATCGAAGCAAACACTTCTAAAATTTAACAATCGAAGAAATACTTTAGTTGAGGTATTAAGAGTTTAAGAGCATATTAGCTACAGAACTGTAATAAAAGATTACTCTACGGTACAGATAATAAATTCACGTTTAAAAATAGAACTATGACATACTTAGGTATTATTCTAGGCACGATCTGCAATAAAAACTGATCAAACAAGGCATAGTGATCTTTAAGCTATTGTGTACAAATTAATTAATTAACTTATTACATATTATAATCAATTGATTAATTAATTATATATTTTGCAATTTGTTTTTATTTTATGTAAGTCTTATTAATTAACGGTTTCATACAGATTTTGTCGCGTTTAAACAACATATTAGAAGTAAATTTATAAAAGATTATATTATAAGTTAAGCCAGCCGTCAAATGGAATATTTATACCTATGTTCTTTTTATTTATTGGCCTTTTAAATCCACTCGAGATACAAGACTTAAAAGATTTTCCCATATAGCTGGTAAGCACAGATCCGATACCCTCGTCTTGGTTATGTTGGCGAACACCAGCCTGTAGAATTTTGGAAAAGATACATTTTTTTTTATAGGATAAGGGTGACATACGAGCACACAGTCCACCTGATGGTAAGTGGTTGCTGCGGCCCATAGACATCTACATCTATCCTCAATTACAAGTCAAAATGTAGATGCGTTGTCACCCGTGAGGACTAAGATGGAATGCCTCATTTCCAGTAAAAAGGGCCTCCGGCCACCTGCACTCACCAAGCGAAACGCAGAGGTAAACCCAGGTAAACCTCTACTTCACGCTGGTTTTCTGTGAGGTCGTGGTACCACCCCGGTTCGAGCCGGCCCATCCGTGTGACAGCAAGAGCTGCTGCGTGGCTCTACCACTGTTATTTAGTTTATTTAGTTATTAATTTAACACTTTTTTTCTACTGAAAGTACATAGATTGGACCCATATACCGCCATTTGTCGCCTATTTCTTTTATTAACAGAGTGAGCTACGAGCAGGTGAAGATGACTGATGAATGATGATGAAGATGATGATGTTAGGTAGTACGCACCGAAACACCGCTTATTACTGAATCCTAACCAGCAAATTATCGTGTACACACGACATTCTAGCTATTACTTGAACTTGTGATATTCTTTACTTCACTCAAAAGGGTAAAAAAAATCTTAAACCGGACTTCAAAAATTTACCATTGTATTCTGACTATCCCGTCAGTTTTGTGGTCATTGCAACGACTGCTGGTTATAAAGTCCCAGTTTTGAATCCCGGTTTGGGTCACAAAATTAATTATTGTATTTTTTATAAAGAAATTCTCAGTAACAGCACATAGTCAGGAAGTCGGCAGTGTATCACCACCGTGCCTCGGAAAGCAAGTAAGGCTGTTGGTCCTGCGCCTGATCTATCTTCGGTCGTGTCCTGTGCAGATAGCTAATATCCATTAAGATAGGCCGCCGTGAGCCGTAACCGAAATTGACCGGAGGACACTATTGTTACTTAAAGTATTTATTTAAAGAAATGATGACTTTGTACAATGCGATTATCTATACATATAATAAAATTGAAGTGTCTGTTTGTAATGTCAAAATTACAGCTTTTTACTAAATGCATATGAAAGTATATACGGTACTTATAACAAAAAAACAATTTTTCTAAATTTTTGTCTATCTGTCTGTATGTTTATCTGTCTGTCTGTTCCAGTTAATCTCCGAAATTGCTGGACCAATTTTCACGGGACTTTCACTGACAGATGGCTGATTTCATAAGCAGTAACTTAGGCTACTTTTATTTTAGAAGAAAAAGGATTCCGCGTAAAAATTAAAACCATAAATTACACGCGAGCGAAGTCGCGAGGAACAGCTAGTACGAAATAAAATATTATCAATTTTATAGATTTTCTAACAGAAAAACAAACGAAGAACCTACGGTCTACTGAGAATATGGTTTAAAACTTAAGATCGATTACTCACTAAAAAATCTTATATACATAAAACTTAGTTTATCAGCAAATTAGCAATAACCTCTGCCAATGACAGTATACTGTATACAATACACCAGGAAGCGTATTCCATTATTAGATACAGAGTCGTGAGCGAAGCAAGAACGGTGACAGGTTAGCCTCATTCAACTTACAATTCGAAATAAAAAAAATACCGATCCGCGAACATACTAGTGTCTTGTGATTTCCAATTCTAGTCAATTTAACTGAAGCTTGGTTCATCAAAAGTGAAGCCGCGGTGCGGGTCAAAAGCCTCACAGATTTTCCCGCTTTATTCTACCGATTTCAAAAAGAAGCCGGTACTCAATTAGACTGTATGTTTTTTTTATTTGTTCATATAACAGTTCAATAATTTAAAATTTAAAATTTTGTACAACCGACTTCAATATAAATTGTTAACAATAACTCAAAAACTATTGGTCAGTCCTTGATCAAATTTATATGATACTAACTGACCCGGCAAACGTTGTTTTGCCATATAGACATTATTTCTAGGAAACATTTTTTATTTTAAAAACCACGATTAAAAAATAGAGTTTAATCGTAGAATGGTGAAAATTTGAAGTTTTATGTATTTTTCAATGCTAATTCATAATAAAATAAAAATAAAATATTTTGTCAAAAAATAAAAATAAATATTTAGGGGTGGGTTACCCTTATCATTTAGGGGTTTGAAAAATAGATGTTGGTCGATTCTCAGACCTACCCGATATGCACACAAAATTTCATACAAATCGGTTCAGCCGTTTCGGAGGAGTTTGGTAACAAACACCGCGACACGAGAATTTTATATATTAGATAAAAAAGAATCATCACAATCGGTTCACCCAGTAAAAAGTTATGAGGTAACAGACATAAAAAAACATACGGTCGACTTGAGTACCGGCTCCTTTTTGAAGTCGTTAGATAAAAGTGATGTGACAAGCACACTTACAGTTCACCAGTAAGTGGCCACAGTCCATAGACTTGCTGCAGCCTACTTGCAAACAAAGAAAACTACAGATACGTCGTCACCTCTGAGGACAACGACTAAAACTACTGTAGGAATTCTCCTATATTGTGAGGCGTGTGTAGGTCTGGGACTTATAGGTCCTGTTTTTGTGGGACTTCAACAAAAAAGACCATGCTAATTGTGTTACTTGCCTAGTATGTTGGCAAAGGAAATTATAGAGCCATAGAATAGAGCCAATATAAATACAGGCTGCGAGTCAATCCATCTTAGTCTTCAGATGTTACAACCGTCTAAAGCCTCTTTTTAATTTTAAGTTAGTTACAGGTATACTATGAGCTACAGAAGCCACGTACCATCAGAGGAGACTGTCAGCTCTTTTGCCACTTCAGCTTAATGAAAAAAAAGATATTCCAGAAATATTAGCATCGAATGAAGTACACGTGTCTAATTCGAATCGATGCAATTTTGGTAACCAAATCTAAACTTATTTTAACGATTTCTTATATAAACGCGAACGCCACACGTTAAATTAAATAATAAATAAATAAAAATAAAAATGTTTCATTTTTCAGGCATCGTAGGCCAATAGCGTGTTAGAAATAGAAAATAAAACTTAAGAAATAAAACAAGATAGAAATATATGAAAAATTTAGGGGTTTTATCAAGCTCCATTTAGTAAATGTAGCTTAACAAACCTACCCAGTGTCGGGCCATCTAGCCGTTCCGCAAAGACCCTGAAGACACTATTCGAGCTTTTCCATCATCATCATTTTGCATCAATGATCCCATTTTTTTACGCATGATCGCAAAGTAACCGTCAACCCCAAGAGCAACCTGAAGGCATTGCTATATTGGATACGCAGGGTATTTCCTGCCCTTTGGGTATGATTGGCCCAAAGGCTGCTGGTGTAAAATGATTGGCAGAAAGCCTTGAACAGTGTTATTTTAACTAGTACAGAGCAAGCAGCAAACCTTCGAGCCAACACCTCTCACAGCTAACGCCCTGCGTTCCCTTTCGATATCTAGGTCATCCTTTAAGTCTTCTGTCACAATATGACCCAGATATTTAAATTGGGGTACTCTCTGTAAAAGTGAACCGTTAAGCTTTACTGGAGGGACATATGCTGGACTTTTATTTCTACCTCTGAAAACCAACAGTTTACTTTTATCAGCATTATATTTCAATCCATGTTGATCAGCATAATCCTCACAAATGGCAAGCATCTTTCGCATTCCACATATTGACGGGCTCAGCAGCACCATATCGTCTGCGTAACTCAAGTTGTTTAGACTTACTCCGTCTATAAGGCAACCAACATGTGTGCTGCTAAGCTCGTCAATCAGCTTATTAATATAGATATTAAAAAGCCTCGGGGAGGTAAGACCTCCCTGCCTCACACCGCACTCAAACTAATTTTACGGATTTTATCGGTGTTATTTCTAACTTTTTCATTCCCGAAGTTTCGGGTGCTTTACCAGCACTTGTCATGGTGATTATAATTGATGTCATTGTTAATCCGGCTACCTGAAGAACACCCGAAGGTAGCCGGACTAACTTTGTCATCAACTATGACCACTATAAGAAGTGCTGGTAAAGCACCTGAGCCAGATTAACAATGGCGTCGGGATGTCACACGTCTCAGCCCCCCGTGACCATGGCTGCTGTAAAGCACCCGAAACGTCCGGAATTACAAAGTTAAAATTAAACGCGATCAAATCCGTACAGTTAGTTTCACTATACTTATTTTAGAAAAATTGTAATAATAATGTACATAAATCTAAATTGCTTTTGCTTTAATTATAGATAAGTTAAGAGTCGTGGTAGCTCAGATGGTTAGCGCTCGCTGTAAGCTTCACAGTACTCGAGCAACCCGGGTTCGATCCCCGCCGGCACCAATGAATTTGTTAGTTGCAATTTTAAGTGCTGATTTACCACGTGCTCGGCGGTGAAGGAAAACATCATGAGGAAACCTGCATGTCTGAGAAAAAAATATTTCAAAGACATGTGAAGTTCGCCAACACGCATTGGGGCAGCGCGGCGGACATGTCCTTGCCCTAAAACCCTCTCAGAAATGAGAGGAGGCCTGTGCCCAGCAGTGGGACGTAAATAGGCTGCAACTTTACTTTTTACTTTTATATTTTTTAAATATGCCGAAACTTCACCATCAGTTCAGTTGCATGGCGCATGCAAAGGAGAAGGTCAAACATATGTCGGTAGTAGCAAAAGGTTTCGCCTGAAATCGACCGATAAGCTATCATTTAAAACCAAAATAAACGGCATGCACGCATGAGTGTAATTAAAATAATAGCCAAAGGTTTAGTTTGAGCCGCCATAAATAAAAGTTAAATAAAAACACAATTCGTTTTATATAATATCATCACTGTCGATCTATCACCTCATACCGTACATTACAGAGTGACATTAGAGAATGTTATTAGAGGCGACAATAGAAAAGCAATAAAGATACCAAGATTCCGACAGTTGACAGTATAAACAACTCATATACCAGATAAATAAAATATAAAATACCCTGATGAAAGTTTTTAGGCCACTGGTTCCAATCGTTAATCCAATTGCCAAGGTTAGCTATTTCAGAAAATTATCCCTACTAAAACCTGCACTATTCCCTACCTAACTAACGAGCATGCGGCTCACCTGATGGTAGTGACTACCGCCGCCCATGAACAACCGCAACACCAGGGGAATTGCAGGTGCGTTGCCGGCCTATTAGAGAGATGTAAGGTCTTTTCTTGAAGGTTCCTAAGTCGTATCGGTCCGGAAAATTCGCTGGTGGTAATTGATTCCACAAGGAAGTTGTGCGAGGGAGAAAACCTCTTCTAAATCACACAGTGGTAAACCGCCAATCATCAAGATGGTATAGATGGTAACGCGAGTTTTGTCGCGATGTGCGATGGTGAAATTGAGCGGCTGGAATTCGTCCGAACAATTCCTCAGAGCACTCCCCGTGATAGATGCGATAAAATACGCAAAGAGATGCAACATCTCTACGCAGTGCCAGTGTATCGAGCAGATCAGAAAGAGCTCGGTCGTCGACGATTCGAACCGCTCTGCGCTGTATGCGGTCAAGTGGAAGGAGCTGGCACTGGGGTGCCCCGGCCCATAGATGAGAACAGTATTCCATGTGGGGCCGAACTTTGTAACTTTGTTTTTTTTTGAGCTTTGTAAATTTGCAAGCGATGTGCCGGCCTGAAATACTGTCTCGCTCTGCTGAGCACGCCAAGCTTTTTAGAGGCCAATTTGGCCTTCCCTTCCAAGTAACCACGAAACTGCACACGACGCCAAGGATTCCGATACTAGCTGAGGTAGCAAGGGGAGTACCTTGAAACTGAGGAGATACGACAAAGGGGTACCTTTTAGCGGTAAACGCGCAAACTTGTGTCTTTTTGATTGAACTGGACTAGATTTAGTCACCCCCAAACCGAGACTTTGTTAAGCAAAGATTCAACTTCAGACACAAGTTTGTCCCGGTACTCGGCGACGTTTTCTCGAGAAATATTGGCACGGCCGGCATATAAGGCATCACCAGTGCTGTCGTCCGCATAGCAATGAATGCTACCAGTTAGCAACATATCATTAATATGCAGGAGAAACAGAGTTGGTGATAGCACGCAGCCTTGTGGAACACCAGCGTTAGTAGGTTTGTAGTCGGAGCATGCACCGTCTACAACGACCTTAATGGTCCGATCTGCAAGGAAGCCGGTGATCCAATTGCACAATTTCTCGGGAAGCCCATAGGAAGGGAGCTTCGAAAGAAGCGCTTTGTGCCAAACCCGATCGAAGGCCTTCGCAATGTCCAAACTAACGGCCAACGCCTCCTCCTTGGACCCTACTGCCTCCGCCCATATATGGGTTAGGTAGACCAGAAGATCGCCAGCTAATCGACCCCGACGAAAACCGTATTGGCGGTCACTAATCAGCTGGTGATCCTCAAGGTACCGCATGAACTGGCAGTTAATAATGGATACCATTATTTTGGAGAACAAGGAGGTGATGGCGATAGGCCTATAGTTGGACGGGTCTGAGCGGTTGCCTTTTTTAGGGATCGGGTGGACCAAAGCTGTCTTCCATGAATTCGGGACTACGCCTTGGGAGTAGGAGTACCGGAAAAGATGCGTTAAAACCAGTGCGAACTCCGGAGCACACGTCTTCAGCACAATGGGAGGGACTCCATCGGGCCCACTCGACTTGCTGACGTCCAGGGAGAAGAGTGTTTTGCGAACCGATCGCTGTGTAAACCACACATCCGGCATGGAGCACTCACATCGCGGGATGGTAGGCGGTGTGTTCCTCCCGTCATCTAGAGTCGAGTTGGACGCAAAGAGAGAGCTCAACAGATCAGCTTTCTCCTTTGCGGCATGGGCCAGTGAGTCGTCCTCTCTGTGCAGAGATGGAAGAGATGGCTGACAGAAGTTCCCTTGGACAGCCTTGGCGAGAGACCAGAATGCACGGGTACCCGAAGAAAGGCGAACTAGCTTCTCGCCAATTCTGCCGACGTGCTTCTGAGCACGTCGGCAGAATTGGCGAGAAGCCTACCTTAGCGATGACGCTTTTGAAGGACCTGGAGACGGAATTATACTTCTTTTTAAATGCGCTGGTGTTTACACCCCGAGACGTTGATGCGTCAGCCCAGGCCCGGTAGCACTTCTGCTTATAGCGTGATGCTATTTTACAGGAGCGACTAAACCATGGCAGGGATCTGCCTCCGATGGGCACCACAGAGTATGGAATATAATAAAAGTCCATACCCTGAAGTACCACATCAGCAACTGAATCGGCAACAACGCTGGGATCTTCCGGCGAGAAGCAAACCTGCCCCCAAGGGTAGGATGCAAAAAAAAGACCGCATCCCGTCCCAATCAGCTGACCTATAGTGCCAAACACGGCGGCAAGCTGCTGATTGCAACTGCGATTGGAGCGTGAGTGGCACCGTACTCCGAATCAGACAATGGTCCGAAGAGCCCAGAGGGGCATCGACGGAGACCTGATATCCGTCCGGATGAGAGGTCAGCAGAAGGTCCAACAGGGAAGGTACATGGTCTTCCACATCTGGGATCCGTGTAGGCGAAGTAACCAGTTGTGTTAGACCATATGCCAAAGCAAAGAGATAGACAGGTCTACCCGCATGATCGGTTAAACGAGAACCAAGCCATTCAGCGTGGTTGGTGTTAAAATCACCAAGTATCACGATCTCTGCGGATGGGACCTGTTATAGCACGGAGTCTGTAGCCATTTAGACGTGGTCGATGAGTCGGTCTGTGTCCGTATTACCGCTCCCACCTATAGAGGCACCCGTAGACGCGGGAATGGTAGTCGCTGTTTACGTGCAGCCATAGGATGGACAGGTTCTTCAAGACTGCCGAGGCATCGAAAACAGATGTCCTCTCTGACGTATGTTCAAACTCCAGGCCGGGTCACAAAGGAATGTTCCAATTTGTACCTCGGGTAGGAGAGATATGAAGTATCAGCCAGAGAGGACACCTGAGTCTCGGTTAAAAAGAGCAAGACTGGCTTCGCCGTCTCTAGATGGTAATGGACAGCGTTAAGGTTGGAATGAAGTCCCCTGATGTTGCAAAAATTTACGGATAACGTGACAGGGGTCACCTTGGTTGTATTGCTCCGCTTGCCCCGAGCAGCATTAGTCGCGAGCGGAATTTTGACCCCCCCCCCCCCCCCCGAATATCCGGGGCAGCCTGAGCACCCACGCTCAGGAGTGAAGTAGTTTGGTCGTGGATGCTCTGCAAGGGATTCGCCAGGGGTGCTGGTACCCTCCTGGGGTAGTCTTTTATTTAATTCCACTACCATGTTGATGGGTGGGGGGGGGGGGGAATTGGGCCTCCGGCCACCTGCACTCACCAAGCGCAACGCAGAGGTAAATCTCTACTTCACGCTAGTATTCTGTGAGGTCGTGGTACCACCCCGGTTCGAGCTGGCCCATCCGTGCGACAGCAAAAGCTACCGCATGGCTCTACCACTGTGGTCCATAGATACTAACATTTATACTCGATTAAGAACCATTTCAAGACCAAATCAGGGACGTCTTGAAAAAAGGCCAGGTCAAGAGTACCCTAAACCGAAGAGCATGTATGAAGGGAATAATGAAAGTGGACGAAGCGAAAAGAGTATGTAAGGATCGTAGCAAGTGGAAAGAAGTGGTCTCTGCCTACCCCTACGGGAAATAGGCCTAATTATGTGTATGTATGTATTAAGAATCAAGATGCGATTGTGATATCACCCCTGAGGACTAAGTTGGAATGCCTCTTTACCAGTAAAAGAATCATGAAATGAAATGCAGTAGCATTATTCTACCATGTACACTAGTATTCTGCGTGAGAGAATGTTTCTTCCCCGGTCCCGGTTCTTGTTCCATTTATACTGCAACCATATTACTGTTGCAGCGTGGCTCTACCACCTACAAGACTAACAAGAACAAACATTTTAAACTACTTACCCTACGTATATAATGGTTAACTGAAATATAAATAATTTTAAAAGAGTTACTAATATTCTCTCATCATAAAATACCTGAAGAGGTCTGAACAAAAGTATAATTGAACTTCGGTAGTTCAGTGCTAAATATGCAACTATGAACATATTATGTACATTTTAACCCTGTTACTAATTATGTTAATTTATTGTTATTAACTTTAAGTAAGCACTTCTTGTTTTTGTGGTAACGGCTGCAGCGATTTGGTTTAAATTTTATATTTATTTTCAAGTTATCTAGTTCTACAAATTAATGGGTG
Organism: Parnassius glacialis; assembly: GCA_033319125.1. Taxonomy (NCBI): domain Eukaryota; kingdom Metazoa; phylum Arthropoda; class Insecta; order Lepidoptera; family Papilionidae; genus Parnassius; species Parnassius glacialis. The sequence continues at coordinate 10,881,804 of JAVANC010000012.1, forward strand.
TCATCAAACACTTTAAAATATTTCGGTGTTACCGAGCAAATCTAGGTCGCCTAGATACTTATTTTGTTATTAATTACACGAATAATAAATATTATAATAATTAATTCATGAATTTAGCTGGCGAAGTAACTAGGTACAACGTAGTGCACGCATTTTTAACAATGTTAGATTTCATCTCATTTTACTTTTTTTTTATAGAACAAACGAGCACACAGTCCACCTGATGGTAAATGGATGCTATGGCCCATAGACATCTATCTTCGTTTGCGAATTAAAATGCAGATGCGTCGTCAGCCGTGAGGACTAAGATAGAATGCCTTTTTTCCAGTAAAATGGGTCTCCGGTTCTCTACACTCACCATATGAAATACAGCAGCATTAAGCTGCTATTTTACGCTGGTATTCTGTGAGAGCGTGGTCCTACCTCGGTTGAGCCGACCCATTCGTACCACAACCATAATATAGCTGCAGCGTGGCTCTACCACGTATAAAATATGTTTTTTAATGCATCAGCTTTCAACTATACTTTATCTAAAATCGCAGCAGCAACGCATCGAGGAGCGTGTTGTCCCACAGAACGAGTACATTATTATTAGAGGGAGCAAACAAAAGGCGTGGCGGGACGCCGCGGGCGCACTTTCGCGCCATTGTCGATTTCCGGGAAAGATGGCCGGCCGCGATTAGCCGCGCGCCAACAACTCGACCGTTCTAAATCATTATCTGTGCTGTGCCGCGAAAAAACTAATTGAAAAGGACGCTACTCGGGTATTGTTCGCGCTCATTAGACTTATTACGGTTAAACGACGTTGGGCGGGAATTTGGCCCAAGTCTTGTGAAGATACGATAAGCGATGGAATGTCGGTTGTATATTTTGTTTCTTGGAAGTATATTTATTTTACTACACAGAGGAATCAGACATTATTAGGTGCTTCCTTTAAACTTATATTAAGTAATTATCAAGTACAGAGTGATATTTTAACGTTTTATTTTAAAGAGTATTACTACTGTACTTTAGTAGGAACCGTATTCTGTGCGGGATTCGAACCCGCGTCCTTGCAGCGCACCAACCAAACGCATAGCCACTGTGCTACCGAGCCATGACAGAATCGATGATGGCCTCCGCATGTTGGTGTTATAAATACATCAACTGATTTGCTGAATTTATATAATGATTGTGACAAATAAAATGGCTGCGATATGATGGAAAAATAATCTCGTAAATGCCCTATGTAATATACCCAGGCAGGCAAAAGAAGCAATATTGGAGGTGAAGGACATATGTATGTACTGCAATCGACAATCCAATTGGTAAACGTTGGCGATGGTCTAACTCAGCTCTGTACCGCTTCCATATGCAGATCGCATAAGCTTGAGCCACTGGGCTGCAACTCAGTAGCCCTCACAAATCTTTACATCGCCTCTCAGAATACAGATAATAAACATGAAGCGGAGATGAATATTATTTGAGTCGTGTTCAGTCTTAGATCACTAGTTTTTTTAACAGTTGAGCTCAAGTTTATGAGAATAATATTGAGTTATTCAGCTGTATATTTACTGTCATTAATAAAAAAAATATGACCTTATAACCTACGATGACCGTAACACCGTGCCGGCAACCTGTAAGTAAAATAAACCTAGCAAGCTAACAGCATAGCAAAGTGGCGAAGCAATCAGCTTTGTAGCGGTTTCTAACGGAAAAAAAATTTCAAAATAGGAGGTTCAGATGCCTGGGTGATCAGTAATCGGTTGCTGAAAACAGAATTTGAAAATTCGAAACCGTTCTCGAGATAATCGTGGGACAGACGGACAGACGGACGGACAGACGGACAGACGGACAGACGGACAGACGGACAGACGGACAGACGGACAGACATCGTGAAATCAATAAGTGACTTCGCAAGCTTCGCCACTTAATAACTAAGAAATATAAAATACCGGGAATGAACTTTTGAACCGTAGAGACTATCTAACGAGTGTCGCTACACGTCCTAGTATGTAACTGGTTTCATACAAACGGCCCTAATGTTTTGGATGAAATTTCATATTTATATAATGTCTTACATTACAAGTTTATTTATATTAATGGCCGTTTGTGATCGAAATTCGAGCGTAATTCATTATCATTTTAATTTCGTATAAGCAAGCCATACAAGATACAAATTTTGTATATATATTCTTTAAGTTGGCGATAAATAAAAGATACCATTAGTAAAGGCCTGTTTTCACTTTGATCAGTGATTAGTGCAGGTGATTAGTGCAGGTGCTTAGTGTTTAGGAATAAACACGTGTGGTCAGCGATTGATTAGTGCAAGTGATTAATAACCTGTGTAGTAAAGTGATTAGAAGCGTGTTCTATTTTTTTGCGAGTGGACTGCGAGTGTCACGCCCCGCGCGCCCTTGCTTTCCCCTCACTCGCAGCATGTCTGCCATTAAACACGTTTAGACAGCAATGCTGTGTTTAGCGTTTAGCGTCGGACGCTCGCTTCTGTTAAAAAAATGTCCATACTTCCTGGTCGACTGCTAACAACTGAATTTACTAAACACAGCCACTAAACAGAATTGGACACTACTTACACTACACACCTGCACTAATCAACCGCAATTACTAATCACCTGCACCCGCACTAATTAAAGTGAAAACAGGCCTTTACGATATAAGGTTTCTGAATAGCTTTAATGATAAACATGGCGTGCTGGTTGTTCGTATTTGACTATTGATGATTATGTAACTTACAAACAATGGTTATGATAAAAATAGAGATAGAATATATATAACCTAAACAATTCCGTCATTTAAGAATTGAACATCTCTTTAAATTGATACTTCATTATATTAAAAAAAAAATTAAGTATTTTGTTAAGTTTGTTTTAGGTAATGAGCGCTGGACGTTTAATCGGCTTCACGAAGCGAGGGTCTTCGATCGATTTAATTGCGAAGACACTAGCTTTCTGTTTTCGGCCACCAAGTACTGCAATTTTAATGTTTAGTGATGAAACTAAAATGGGTATAATTTTAGTTGTGGCCGAAAACTGGATTAAGTCTAAAACTATTATTTAGTTTTCGGCCAACTTAAAATTGTATGAAAGAATAGGGAAGCCGAAAATTGAATGTTGCTTTAATTGACGACCATTTCATGAAATATTTCATTCATGTTGCGTTTTAGGAAGAAGATTTTTTATAGCAGAGGAGGCAAACGAGCATGAGGCTCACCTGATGGTAAGTGACTACCGTCGCTCATGAACAATTGCAACACCAGGGGAACCAGGGGAATCACAGATGCGTTGCCGGCCTTTTCAAAAGGAGTAGGCTCTTTTCTTGAGGGTCTCTAAGTCGTATCGGTCTGGAAAAATTGCTGGTGGTAATCGATTCCACAAGAAAGTTGTGCGAGGAAAAGAAACATTTTCTAAATCGCACAGTGGTGGACTGCCAATCATCCAAATGGTGTGGATGGTATCGGGAGTTCTGCCGCGATGTGCGTTCGTGAAATTTGACGGTTCGGATTAATCCGAACACTCTCCGAGGTAAATGCGAAAGAAAATGCAAAGGGATGCAACATCTCTTCGCAACACCAATGAATCGAGCCGATCGGAATGGACTTGTTTGTCGACGAGTCGAGCCGCTCTGCGCTGGATGCAGTCAAGTAGAAGGAGTTGGCACTGGGGAGCCCCAGCCCAGAGATGGGAACAGTATTCCATGTGAGGCCGAACCTGCACCTTGTAAAGTTGCAGGCGTTGTGCCGGCATGAAATACTGTCTCGCTCTGCTGAGCACTCCAAGCTTTTTAGACGCCAGTTTGGCCTTCTCTTCCAACTGACCACGAAACTGCACATCACTCGATATATTGACGCCGAGGATTCCGATACCGACTGAGGCAACAAGGGGAGTGCCTGGAAACTGAGGACATACGACAAAGGGGTTATTTTTAGCGGTAAACGCGCAAACTTGTCTTTTCTGAGGATTAAACTGGACTAGATTTAGTCGCCCCCAATCCGAGACTTTGTTCAGCAAAGACTCGACTTCAGTGTCTGAAGTCGTGAAGACGTTTGTTCCAGTACTTGGCGAGGTTTTCCCGAAAAATATTGGGATTGGCCGGTGTATACCGGTGTATATTATATGTATGTAGAACATAACCAGTGCTGTCATCCGCATAGCAATGAATGTTACCGGTTTGCAACATATCATTGATATGCAGAAGAAACATCATTGGTGATAGCACAAAGCCTTGTGGAACACCAGCGTTAATATGCTTGTAGTCGGAGCATGCACAATCTACAACGAACTTAATGCTCCGATCTGCAAGGAAGCTAGTGGTCCAATTGCACAATTTCTCGGGAAGCACATAGGAACGGAGCTTCGAAAGAAGCGCTTTGTGCCAAACCCGATCGAAGGCCTTCGCAATGTCCAAACTAACGGCCTATACCTCCCCCTTGGACTCTACTGCCTTCGCCCATCTATAGACATTTAATTTAAGACATTTACTTACGACATGACTTAAGACATTTTATTCTTCACATGGCTACTTCTAAGAAATATAATTAGTAAATGGCTTTATAAAATGTGGACTTTATTGATGTGATTCCAATGCTCAAAATGTGTCCTGAATACCCCAATCAGTGAAAATTTAAAAACACCAGAAAAAATATTTCTAAATAAATAACTAATGCAGACGACAAAGCCTAAGTTAAAAAAAGACAAGAAAATTTGAAAAAGATATAAAATAATAGAAAAGAATAATAGAAAAAAAAAGTTAAAGAGTGCTAAAGTTCAAAAACGAAATATCGCAAAACCCAAAAATTTCATGAAGGCAAATTAAAGGGTAAGAATAAATTGCACCTTGTGTCATGATTTTTTAATAAACGATACAGAAGAAGATATGGAAAAAAATATTTTACTTGACTTTTGCACGAAATAGACTTTAGATGTATGGATTTTGTTGGACTAAAATATGAGGAAGTATAAAATAAATGAGAACATTTGATCGCCATATTTAACGACACGACATTTAATTATAATTTTACAAAAAAAATAAGTTACGGTTGAGTTAATGAAGATAACAAATAAGTTAAGCTTAAGGTAGCCCACATTTCCTATCCTGTCTAATGCAGTGGCCGAAAACTAAAATTTAAAAAAAAAAATTGAAATTTAAAATTTGGGGCCGTTTTACATATTTTTCACATCAAATATTATTATAAAAAAAGAGTATTTTCGTGTAGCATCAATGAGTTATAAAAATGAAAACTACATTATGTAAGCTACAAATTAACATTAACAGCACTATGGCAATTATTTTTTCTAGTATCTTAACGTTGACAACCCCACTAAAAGGCCGAAAGCCAGCGCAACGACCCTCTCTACTATAGTTAATCGTTCTTCCTAATAATGTTATAATTGTGAATGTTTGTTTGTTTGTTTGTTACGCTTTCACGAAAGCTACTGAATGGATATGGATGAAATTTTGCACATGGATAGAGCTCGAACTGGGTAAAACATATTAGGATATAGGATAGGATACCTTTACCCCGATAAAAGGATCCCGTGGGATAATTTTCAGTGTTGATCCATACCAGACGAACGAAGTCGCAGGCGGAAGCTTGTAAAAAATAAAGTGCCCTTTGAGCATGCGGGCTCCGGGGCACTGCTACGCCACTGATTCTAACGTCGCCATAGGTTCGTTCGGTTGTGGGGTACCGATGTCACGTACTGGCTGTTGTTGGTAAATAACTTCTAACTATTTTTATAGGATAAGGGTAACAGAAGAACTTAGAGTACACCTTATGATGAGTGGCTGCTGCAGCCCGTGGACAACTTCAAACAAAGAAGGCTACATATGTGTAGTCACACCTAAGGACTAAGATGGAATGTTTCACAGCCTGTAATTGCACTGGCTCTATACCTCTCTCTCAGACCTCTCTATCAGACCGGAGCACAGCAGTGCAGCAATGTTATTTGGCGGCAGAAATATTTAACAGGGTGGTGTCTACGCCTACACAGGCGGACGCCTAAGCAGAAAACAAGTCCTTGATAATCAAAATTCCGAAATGTTTCGCCAGCATCACTTTTATCTTCCAAACACAACGTATACAAAAGATAAGCGAAAAGGCTTTTTCTAAGCTAGTACATTTACCATCAGTATCATTGTCAACCCCAGCTTCGAAGAACTAAATTAGTAATCACACGAACCTATAATTTATAAATTTGCATTTAAGGAGAAATATTAGTGAGGTTAAGGAAACATTAGTCACGTAAAAAGCGTAATTAAAAAAATGGTCACAAAACATAAAATGGGTGACAGTCATGTGACAGTCCATATATTATGCGTTTATTAAAGTTAAAGAATAGGGAGTATTAGTACATATATTTTTAATTTTGAGGTCTTTTTCTTTGCGTGCCAGATAAGAATCTTAATTTAAAGTTTCGCCATGCAAGCTTGAGGGAGGAAGTGTCTAGAGGTCATAATACATTAAATTGAACACAAAAAAATCCGTAAAATTAAGGTTCCTTCAATAATGTAGTTCAATCATGTCACATAAAATACCTGATATGAGCTGACAAAACGAATAATAAATTCGTATGAGAATACTACAAAATACAGATACTATACTATAGATACAAGTAAATTACATCATAGTTTCTTGTAGTCGAATAAACATTTATTTTAGTGTTTACCGTCACCATTACAGCCTATTAAAAGTGGACTACTGTGTCACGGTCCCACGGTCCCAAAGTCTTGAGCTAACTGCATCCACCATAGAATGATGGATGCAAGTGGTATATGAACGTGCTTTGTGGCATTCCTTGCGGGAGCCCTATGTTCAGGAGTGGACTTGTGAAGGGCTGCAATGATGATGATCGTGATGATAAATATAGAGTACACATAGGGGGAATATTTGCCATAGTTGCCACGCTTGATGTGCGGTTTTAAATATATATTTATACTAGATTGCCAGGCAGACGTTGTTCTGCCCTTTCCGAAGACCCTTGCTATATATTTTTTTTAAATTCGCAATAAATAAATATTGAGGGTCACTTACCGGGATAAAAACTATCCTATCTCTCAAGTTGGACCAAACTGCCCACATTGTGATACATTTCATTGAAATCAGTTCAGTAGTTTAGGAGTGCATCGCGGACAAACAACGTGACACGTAATTTTTATATATAAAGACAATGGCAATATGAACAGTTTTCGAGAATCTAGTTAAGTTCAAAATATGAATTCTACAGAAATTCCAAAACAGGTGAGGCGCATGTTCGTTTGCCCCCTCTTACATATATGTATCGGAAATTCAACAGAGGATTCCAACTTTGATCTCGGAAATACATCAGGATAGCGTTAATTGTTAAAAATAATGAAACTGTGAGAGCGGATGTTCAACTTGCTCTCCCTCACGCAATTACTACCATTTTGTACACACTAGTTACGATGCGTGAATATAAAATTTAAATCAGGTGCGTATGACCAATCTAGGAGCTCGTAGCAAACTAAAGTGCGCCCAACGTGTAGACGCGGCGGCCAATACTCTGCCACAACCTTGTAAAAAACCGACACCACACGGATCTCACGCCAACTTGTGGGCCATCATTCCAATGCATACCAACGTAAGCATAAACACCCGCTCTACACGATGACCATCGTTGTTGGCCAACACATTCGGCAGTATGTTCGCCAACGTGAAGAGCCGCCTTTACACAGGGCAGCCTCTCAGCAACACCAATCCTCTTTGCCTGCACTAGAAGAATTACAAACAACGAACAGAACCACGACACTATCTTACCACTAGTAGAATCACTTAGGCGGAATCTCTCTCGCAAGGCGCCTGCAGTGAACTTTATACTGCACAAACAAGTGGGAGTTTCTCGATATACCCTCAATTCCACCTCAATCCAACCGGTATGGTTAAGTGAGACCTGGATAAGTGAGAAACCTCCATAGCTAGAACTCATGCTTAGGTTTCGACACTTTAGCACTGAATTACCTCTGTTAGTGGGACAAAAGAAACCTCTATATCTGGGATTAGATCTTTCGATTTTATCTTCATAATTACCTCTAAAATTGAGACAGAGAGTTTTGTTTACTAATTCTTATTCTACCCGCAAATTCCGCACTTGGCTAATTGTGTAAAAGTGATCGCTTTTACACAATTAGCCAGTTTTAGTTTCGTTTTGTTACTGTCCGGTTGTTTATGTTTCAAATGTGTTAAAACTTTGCCTATGGATTACCAAAATAATTTAAAAGCTTGTATGATATCTACTATTTTTGCCGATTGGATGAAGAATTTGTATCAAGTAATGAAGTCCCAGAAACGAAAAAATTTGAAGTTTGTTGGCAATTGTACAATAATTGTATTGATCTAAATTCATCAACATCAAACATTGAAAAACATCTTACAGCTGATACTTCCAAAAGACAAACTAAAATAAAAGATATTTTTGATTGACGCATTCTTTATGCATTTTTGTATTGTTTATAAAAAATATTTTTGTTTAATAGCTATTTTCATTGTAAATATAGATTACAACTCATGTATAATGTTTATAAAATATGTTACATTATTTAATAATCGCACCTCTATAACTGAAATAACCTCTATTCTCACCTCTATTAATGGAACCCTCTGTAAATGAGACAAATATTTATTTATACCTGGATATCTGAGACACTGGGTAAGTGGAACACCTCTTTAAGTGAGACAAATTTGCAGGTCCCTTAAGGTCCCAGTTATCCAGGTTTCACTGTATAATAGATGTGAACGAAGATATTAAAAGGAAACAACCCTACCATAATAAAATGATTGCAAATTCTAAATAGTTTTAATATACCGCAACACGGGCACCTGTTGCTCGAGCCCTCTGTTACTCGACAAGCCGTGTTTATACTAATTAGAACATATTAAGAGCTTTTGTTTTACATTTATAAGGTTTAAGCGCTTTTAGGAATATTTTGAGAACGTATAAGAACCTATTTACACTTACCTTTTATTATTAAAAGTTGTCTGTATGTTTGTTTAGTAGTGATACTAATGCCGCAATAATAATCGTTTAGATAAAAATACAAGTAATTTTTTTTAAGTTCCGTTTAAATCATCAAGATTTTTGTTTGTCCGTCAAAAAATCTCTACTCGACGAGTGTTTCAGGTAGATGATTGAACAACCACCTATTGCTGACGTCAAGCAGCAGTGCCTCTGCTACAGTTTGAAAGGTATACAGATTACAGACAATCTATTAGGCATTCCACCTTAGTCCTCAGAGGTGACAACTTATCTTTAGCGTTCTTCGTTCGAAATATTTTATACAATGTATTTAAACACTTATGGAAAAACGTTTAAAGATTGCTGTTCCAACTTGCTTCCAATCATTTATAGGTTCGCTGGCGTAAAGGAGTAGTGCAGTTAGCCTGAACGCATAATATATCACTTTGTCGTTCTCAATAAAACAATCATGTTATAAAATTAAGAAAGCGTGAGATTAGAGCAGCAAAGAGCTTGATCGCTGTACTAGCAACCCATCAAGTTAACAGAACTAATAAATAATTAATATTATTATAATTAATCTTCTCGTTAGACATACCTCAAAACCTTAAAACGAAATTGTACAGACAGTGTGTGTTGCCAGTGATGGTTTACGGATCTGAGACGTGGTCCTTCACTGCTGGCCGTATGAGGAAGCTCAAGGTCGCTCAGCGAGCTATGGAGCTATGCTCGGGGTTTCTCTGCGTGATAAACTTAGAAATGAGGATATCCGCAGTAGAACCAGAGCAACCGACATAGCCCAACGGATTAGTAAGCTAAAGTGGCAGTGGGCCGACCATATTGCTCGAAGAACCGACAACCGATGGGGAAGAAAGGTTCTCGAGTGGCAGCCTCGTACCGATAAGCGAAGTGTACGGCGACCCCGCACGAGATGGAGTGACGACCTGCTCAGACATGCAGGAAGTCGATGGATCCAGGTGGCTCAGGACCGTGCTTTGTGGCATTCCTTGGGGGAGACCTATATTCAGCAGTGGACTTATGAAAGGCTGTTATGATGATGACGGTGATTATAATTAATTAATAGGAATAATAATAATTTTACACTACATTTAAATGCTATCAAGACGATTAGAATAAAAAGTCTAGCAAAACATGTAAACGCATTCCAACACAAGAGTACATGGCCTTTTTTCTTATTCCTCCACACTAGGATTTTCTCCTGTATCGTGGAGGTAGTTTACAAACATAAATTGCACAAGGACAAACATCCAAACTCGGAATAATTATTTGTAGGCCACACAAATACTTGTTCCGTGCGGGATTCGAACTCGCGGCCCCTAGCGCCGCAACTCAATTGCTAAGCCACTGCGCTATGGCCCACCAAGTATGAAAAAAGCCACCAGCATTCTGTTTATTTACATCTAGACAGAACCCCTAACATAATGGTGTTTTGATGGGACTTATCATAGAAGAAAAGTTTTTTTTTTATAGGATAAGGTGACAAACGAGCACACAGTCCGCCTGATGGTAAGTGGTTGCTGTGGCCCATAGACAGATGTCTATGGGCCACAGCAACCACTTACCATCAGGCGGACTGCTATGTAGGCGGCGGATGTAGATACATCTATCCTCATTTGCGAATCAAAATTTTTTTGCGTTGTCACCCGTCAGGACTAAGATGGAATACCTCGTTTTCAGTAAAAAGGGTCTCCGGTTCTCTACACTCGCCATACGAAACACAGCAGTGTTAAGCTGCTATTTTACGCTGGTATTGTGTGAGAGCGTAGTCCTACCCCGGTCGAGCCGACCCATTCGTGCTACAACTATACTACTAATATAGCTGCAGCTTGGCTCTACCACGTATACATATCGCGTTTTATTGAACTTTCATCTAAATATTTCTTATATTTACGCAAAATTGAACTTATTTTACGGCCTCAGTCAAATTTAATTTAACTCAATTTAAAATTTCTCTTTCTTAAATTCACTTGTACTTTTTTTCTGCCACAGAGTCCATCTGGGTCGGTACCACCGTCTCATCTATTTCTGCTGCTATACGACACTGCAAGCACTGCTTCGGAAAAATTCGTCCTGAAGGGAATATAGAGCCAGTATAACTATTACAGGCTGTGAGAGATTCCATTTTACTCCTCAGTGGTGATAACGCATCTGAAATTTGACTGCCCCGTGGCGCAATGGTTTAACATTGAGTTGCAGCGCTAAGGGCTGTGGCATCGAATCCCGCACGGAACAAGTTTTTTATGCCCTGCAAATAATTGTTCCGAGTCTCGCTGTTTGTCCTTGCAAAATTTATGTATGCAAACTGTCCTCACGGGACAGGCGAAAATCCTAGTGAGGAGATAACATTTTTTAGAAATTAAAAATTAAATGTAATTAATCTTGTTTGAAGTAGGCTGCAGATGTCCATGCTCCAAAGACTGCAATAGCCAAATGTAGGATTGTAAGTTCGTTTTTCAATTAATTTTATTTAAAAAAAAACCATATAATATATAGCCTAAGCTTATCACACATTTGGAACCCAAGACTATCCCACGCACACCCCTGGCGTCGTACAATTAACGCTCAGGTCAAACGCCGTCACAGACCATTGTAATTCCCAAAAGTAACACGAGATGCATGAATGGTGATTGGTGACAGATGCCGTGTTATTTTTTTTTTTGCTCCAAATAATATTCACGAGTCGTCATTTGAACACGTTCCGTCGCCGCTCCGAATGACCCTTCCCGAAACTCTTTTGTTTCACATCGGGAAATGGAGGAACGAACGTCTAATAAAAATCGTCCACGGCGTCACGTAGTCGGGCACAATGGGAGCCGCAGTAACGTCTTTGTGATAATTGTAAAAGCGGAAAGCTGCGCTGACTTTTGTTGCAACCGCTCTCTATTGCGATTGTGCGTTTTTTATGCGCCTAACCCTTCGCTAGCCGTCGTGAACAAGAGATTTTTTTTTTAAGTTCCCAACGGACAAAGATACTCGCGGGATAGTCCTTATAGATTGTTACTTAATTTATATTATTTAACTACGAAATAAAATATATTCAACTACACAATACAACGTAATAACGTTTTATATTATTACATACATATTTAAGAGAGTAGTGAATAGTAAAACTAATACCTATTTAGATTTTGTATCCGATTGGTATGTTTTGTACTATCAGTAACTTCACTTAAGCGTGTATTGACAGTGTAAGAATCACTACAGCATATCCTTCCGTGGGTGTCGTATGAGGGCACAGGGAGAAAATGAATCAGGAGATGGACAGCAGCATCTTCCTGATAACGACTCAAAATAATAAAAAGTGTAATTGCCAAGCGTGGTAACTGTGGCAAAGTGAGGCAATACATGAGGGACGCCTATGTTCAGTACTGGACTTTTATAGGATGTAATGGACGGATGGATGGTACTATCACTATCAGTACGGAGCCACCTACATCCATCACTCCATGTAATGGAGGGTCGCCCAACACTGCGCTTTTCAGTACGAAAAATTCCAGAACCTTTCTTCCCCATGCATTGTCGGTTCTTCGAGCTATGTGACCGGCCCATTACCACTTCAGCTTAGGTATTGATCCACGGAGATATATCAGTTACTCTCGTTCTTCTACAGATGACCTCATTACGGAATCCCGCAGAGGAATTCCGAGCGTAGCCATAGTGACTTTGAGCTTCCTCATACGGCCAGCAGTGATAGATCAAGTTTCAGTTACGTAAGTATACGTAAGTTACGTATCCCCTCTATGTTTTATACACTTTGTCTGAATTGTTTCAAGGGAAAAAATAATGCAATACACAGTTTACTGGTTTCAAAGCTGGGCTTAATTATGTTCTCTAGTCTCTGTCCTACATCGTCTGTTTTTTCCTTCGCATGATATAAAAGTTGCTATACAGGATTCCCGTAATGGGAATTGTAGTAACAAGTTAGTTTATTTTTATAGAATAAGGGTGACAAACGAGCACACCTGATGTCTATTGGCCACAACATCCATTTACGGATGCCGTGACCCGTAGACATCTACATTTATTCTTGATTAAGATACAAAATGGAGATGCGTTGTCACCCCTGAGGACTATGATGATGGAATACCTCGTTTCCAGCGTAAAGGGTCTCCGGTTACTCTACACTTACCTATTTTACACCATGCTATTTTACGCTGATATTCTGTGAGTCCTTCTTCTTTCCGCGGTCGAACCAACCTCGTGCTACGTGCAGCATGTAGAGCCATGTTGCAGCGTGTTTGTAACATAAAGAACATCCTATGTACGTTTCACAATTAGGCACAGATACATTGTTGTATACAGATGTGTAGAAGTCTCAAACAGTTTAATTATTTAATTATATAAGTTCAGAAGAAATTGCAATTCAGTCAGAATTATTACCAGGCACACCATTCATTATCTGCGCGCGACAAACTGCGTACAAAACATTGGGGGCGTACTTTCCGCGTATTTACGAACGCATCTACCTGAACTGGCGACGCGTCCGCGTCACCATTTCGCTATGCTGACCTTAAAAACATAATATGCCACCGTTTCCGAGAATAGCGCGCTTACCGTTAAGCTCGGACTGTATTTTTCTCAATGCTAAATGCACTCATTTGCATTGTTCGCATAATGACAGGCGTCCAATGCAAAAGTAGGAAATATTCATCGGTAAAATATGGAGCACTTTTGCAAACATAAGCTCCAGGATACATTAAATAAAATGGTACCTAATTGTCGATGAAGAAAAATTATTTGTACAGGTTATTATTTTTTTATATAAAATGTCAAATGTCAACATTTTCTTTGATGAAAAAGATTTAAGGGGATCGTAAAGAGTAAGACTTCGTGAATACTTCTTAATCTTAACCGTCACCACCAGCAATGAGCAATGATAATAGTGGACATACATTAGCATAAAGGATCCAAAACTCATTTGGGTCAAAATGAGTCTTATATGAAAATATCTTTAGAGTCGATTCTTTGATACATTAGAATCAATTCGCAGTCGATAATAAGCAAAATGATAAACAATTCGCAAAAAGCCATTAAGATTAGCACCACTGCAAACATAAAATGTAAATACCTCAAACATAACTTTTTGTTAGTTGGATCCTTTTGCGAAACTCCAACACAATCCTTAAAAGTTGTCTTACCCATTAAAATGCTATGGATAATCCACTTATAACTTTAATAATGCTTTCGTCTATACATTATATTACATAAAAAAAGTCAAGTTACAGAGCCTATTTACGTCCTACAACTGGGCACAGGACTTGTCTCATTTCTGAGAATGTTATCTATACAAATAAATAAAATTTAAGTGTCTGTTTGTAATGTCAATTATTTACGATACTTATAACAAAAACCCAATTTTAAATTTTTGTCTGCCTTTCTGTCTGTTTGTTCCGGCTTATCTCCGAAATAACTGGATTTATTTTGACAGGATAGATAGCTGATGTTATAAGGAGTAATTTAGGTTACTTTTATTGTAGAAAAAGAATTAAGGTTCCGCGCAAAAGAAATTAAAACCCATGAAATCCAATGATAATCAATTCCACGCGGACGAAGTCACGGGGAACAGGTAGTATATAATAAAAACGTACAAATAGTCCTCTTGATGATAAGGGGATGATTTGAACCATATATACATATTTAAATACTAAAGTAAGAAACAAAATGTAGATGTAGTGTCACTCCTCGAGACTAAAATGTTGCCTTCATAGAATTATCACCTATATATACGTAATTATTCTATGGCTACCTCGTTACCAGTGAAAGGGGATTTCTGTTCTCATCACTCACTATACGTAACACTAAAGCATTATGCTGCTATTATACGTTGGTGTTTTACAAAAGCGTGGTCGAAACGACACGTTCATGATGCAGCAATTATACAGCTGCAGCGTGGCTCTACCGTAGCTATGCTGCAGCTGTATTATTGTATAAAACATTATAAAATGTATAAAATATTGCGTCAGTTAAACATATATTAAGAAGTTATTATTTTTACATTTTTTTTTATATGATACTTAAAGGTTTAGTAGAATCTGGCGTTACTTTGCGTATATTCCATTAATGTTGGAACGTGGTGACGGTGATAGAACACACAATTGAGGAAGAGAAGAAGATACTCTTCAAACTAGGTAAGAGACATTTTATTGTTCACGTCACGCAGATCTTAGGTAATAAATTTCTGACATGGTAATAAAAATAATAAAAATCAATTCAATTCAAAATATTATTATACGGTAGCCATGCTGCAGCTATATTATGATAGTAGCACAAACGGGTCGGCTTGACTGGAGAAGGATCACACTCTCTTAGAATACCAACATAAAGTAGCAGCTCCATGATTCTGTGTTTCATATGGTGAGTGTAGAAAATCGAAGACCTTTTTTTCGAACGAGGCATTCCAACTTAGTCCTCAGGGGTGGCAACGCATCTGCATTTTGATTCTTAATCGAGGATAGATGTCTATGGGCCACAGTATCCACTTACCATCAGATGAACTATGTGCTTGTTTATTTTATAAAAACAAAAACAAAACAACAGATCATATGTGAGCCCTTTATCATTATCTCCTTCTCAACATATATTGTGCATCAATAACACGGACTGTATTATCTGAGAGCGCAAATTATAGTATCGCGAGAGATCGAAATGGAATCAGTCTCATCTGACGTCATGACTTAACATTTGACAGTTCATAATAAGCGCCAATTGAAAACCAATCCTATATCGATTAAATAAGGTTAAGAATACCGAATCGATAGGGCGTGAAGGTTGCAGGGTTGGGCCGTTATCTGCGCGTTAGACGGATGGCCTCGGACGCCGCGACGTCGCGCCGTGGCCCTGATGCACTCGCGGGTGTCGTGATAACAATTAAACTGAGGTTACATTGTGTATACCTTTCCCTTGCTTCTTTACAATGAAAACAAAAGCTGCCAGTATTTTGAACGTGATTATGCAAAAAGAAACGATGTAGCTGTTGTTTTTTTTTTATAGAAAAGGGACAAAGGAGTAATACTGTTTAACTGATGATAAACGATTTTCTACGGACTATATAGTAAAACGTTTTTTTAACTAATATAAACCAGTGCTTGACTACTGTCCTACCTGGTAATAAGAGGCAATGCAGTCGAAAATGCATCACCACTTATTAAATCGTACTAACTTAGCTTAACAAAAGCCTATTCACTCTTGCCTTGAAGACACCTTACATTATAATCGGATTGAAACACAGATGCTGGCAAATTATTATATCCTTTGCTGTATGAATTATAAACGATGAAGCAAAACCGCGTGATATGTCCAAAACAAAGGGTTTAAACTTTAAGCCAGCCGACCCATTCGATTGGTATTTTATTTATTTACTCGGTGGTAGGACTCCTTATCTTGTAGTTTTTTTTATAGGATAGGGTGACAAACGAGCACACAGTCCACCTGATGGTTGGTGGTTGCTGTGACCCATAGACATCTACATATATCCTCGTTTGCGAATCAAAATGCAGATGCGTTGTCACCCGTGAGGATTAAGATGGAATGCCTCTTTTCCATTACAATAAGTCTCCGGTTCTCTACACTCACCATGGGAAAAACAGCAGTGTTAAGCTGCTTTACGCTAGTATTCTGTGAGAGCGTGTTCCTTCCTGGTCGGGTCGACCCATTCGTTCTACAACTATACTACTAATATAGCTGCAGCATGGCTCTACCACGTAAAATATAGTTATTTATTTCTGCCAATACAGCAGTATGTGCACTGCTATGTTCCGATCTGAAGGATAAAGAGAATCAGTATAATAACATACTGTGAGTGATGCATTCCATCTTAATCCTCAGAGGTGACTACTCTGTGTAACCTTATTTGTTTGAAGTTTTTTTGCAAGTATCAAAATATTATTATACGGTTAGCCACGCTGCAGCTATATTATGGTTGTAGCACGAATGGGTCGGCTCGACCGAGGAAGGACCACGCTCTCACAGAATATACCAGCGTAAAATAGCAGCTTAACACTGCTGTGTTTCGTATGGTGAGTGTAAAGAACCGGAGACCCTTTTTACAGGAAACGAGGCATTCCATCTTAGTCCTCACGGGTGACAACGCATCTGCATTTTGATTCCTAATCGAAGATACATGTAGATGTCTATGGGCCTCAGCAACCACTTACCATCAGGTGGACTGTGTGCTCGTTTGTTACCCTTATCCTATAAAAAAGACTAGTCGGATATATCTGACACACAAGCACTAGAACAACATTACCCTCAAAACAAAATGAGTCACAACGGGTAGTTTATTTCTTCTTTTTCGTCATCAATAGCCTATAATGTTCCACTTATCCGTTGTAGAGAAATAGCATAAACTCCACAATTGGCAAACAAATCGAGAATGGAAGTACCCGACATCTTACTACTTTGTCTCTGCTCCCCATCATCACTCTTATTATTTTGCGTCTGGACAAAAGAGGCATTTTCCGGCTCGAACCGGGGTGGTACCACGACCTCACAGAAAACCAGCGTGAAGTAGAGGTTTACCTCTGCGTTTCGCTTGGTGAGTGCGGGTGGCCGGAGGCCTTTTTTGCTGGAAATGGGGCATTCCATCTTAGTCCTCACGGGTGACAACGCATCTACATTTTGCTTTGTAATAGAGGATAGATGTAGATGTATATGGGCCGCAGCTACCACTTACCATCAGGTGGACTGTGTGCTCGTTTGTCACCCTTATCCTATAAAAAAAAAGAGATGTATCTCTTGTCTACTGTCAAAGGTAAGGTCTTTGGGGCAATTCCTATTGCCACCTCTAATGACACCCACGGACCCAAACCGACTGCTGGATATCGTATCTCACCGCAGACGGATAACATTTTATTTTACACTTATAAAAATACATAACTTCTAGGTATGTTTTTTTTAACAATACATTTTTTTACAAGGAGGTTACACCGCTTCTTGAATTTGTCCAAAAAACATTAAAATTAAAAGTGGCCAGTGTCTATAATCTAGATAGAGCTTCACTGTTACTACAGATCGGATTAACTATATCCCAAATCGCAATCCCTACTTATACCTATAGAAAAATCAACAGCGATATATTATGTTCTGCTGTTTATAGAATATTTCTTTGTGCATCCCAAAATCGCTCTTAACTCTTAATTCAATCGAATAAAGTAGACAGTAGACATTAGGTGCACTTGTAGTACTTTCAATTTTACACTTGTCTGATGATCTTAGTTCAGCTAAAGCACCGCAAATTATGAGGCAATGTAGCCTCAGTCTTAAAGAGAAACTAATTCCGTTGTTCAGTTTACGGTGGGCATTTAATTTTAGACTCTGGTTTACTGGAAATAAAGGTCATATAGCCGTCTAGACGTATACCAATGCGTTGCGATCGGGCGCCGCGTCGGGTCGAATACTAACGACACTGAGCTGTCTTATATATAGGTAAAGTAACGTACGTATATATACAAAAACATATGTATGTATGTTTCGTGTGGTACTTTTCTACCAAAGAGCATAAGAGTCTATCTTAGTAGGTGGCATCTTACCAAACAACAATGCCTGTACTGCTATGTTTTGGTCCGAATGATATAAATGGACATATATACCATAATTACAGGCCAGGCAGAATTTGACTACCAATGCTTCGCGTAACATATGGTGCTGTAAACCACTCGAAATGTTAGAAATCAAAAATAAGTTGAAATCAATCGTAACAAAATACGTAGAATGAATTTTATTCAATGTGTCGGGAATATGAAGTGATATATTCGGGAATATGAGGTATATTAAATATGAAATTCTTAAACAGGACTTTTCTCTCGGAGAAAATTGAAGTGACAAAGGAACTTACAGTCAAACAAAGAAGACTTCAGATGCGTTGTCAGGCTTCTGTCACTCTTGCTACCTGCGTAATATACATGCCTACAATCGCGTGAACCCCAGGTTACATAAGCTGTTCTCAGGTTCGAATCCCAGGTCAAGCCAAAAACCAGTTACTGGGCTTTAAATTTTCAGTAGCAGCCTGTAGTCAGGGAGTTGGTGGTGTTTCACCTCCGTGCCTCAGAAAGCTCGTAAAGTTTTCGGTCATGCAGCTGATCTCCCTTGTGGTGGTCTCACCGCGACCAGAGAGAACACAGAAAAAAATAACTGATTGTTTTTCTAAAGTTCAGATTATTTTTTTTATTTTAAAAACCATTACCACCACTAGGATTTTCTCCTGTATCGTGGAGGCAGTTTACAAACATAAATTGCACGAGAACAAACATCCAGACCCGGAACAATTATTTATAGGCCATACAAATACTTGTTCCGTGTGGGATTCTAACCCGCGGCCCCCAACGCAAGAACTCATTGCTAAGCCACTGCACCACGGAGCCGTCAAATTTGAGGAATGTTATCAAAATAGTCTTTATTAAAAATATTGCTAATGACAGAAGTTGCCCGGCGGCAAAAAACATAGATAAACATCGCAACGAAACTGAAGTATAAAAAACTAAAAGATTTATATTAAATCCGCCGATCATATTGTAAACAAAAACCAAATTAAATTCAACAAATTTTACGCTAAACAACGTCTATACTTTTTAACGTTCCAAAACCGCGGACGTCCCTTTTCCCGTTCGATTGCGTGCCAACGTCACGGTAAAACGTCAAAAATTTTCCACGCGATGATAAAACTTGCGCCAACTTTGCGACACCGCTCAATACCTATAGCATATAATCCAAACTGAAGGCATGAATACATCTAGTAATAATTAACGCTACATTACATATAATATTTGCTTGTACTAATTATATACCGGTGTTGCTCCTATTCTCTACCAACTCTACTACTGCAAATATGTTTGAATTTCACTGACTACTGAGTTTCAAAAGGATGACATTATTTTTTTATAGCACAATGGTGATAAACGAGCACACAGTCCACCTGCTGGTAACTAGATGGTATGGCCTGTAGACATCTATCCTCGGTTAAGAATCAAAATACAGACCTCTGATGACTAAGATGGAATGCCTCCTTGACAGTATAATTGGTCTCCGGTTCTCTACACCCACCATACAAAACATAGCAACATTATTTATCGCTATTTTACTGTTAGGTATCCTCTAAGAGCGTGGTCCTCTCCGGTCGAGCAGAACCATTCGTGCTGCAACCATAACATAGCTGAAGCATGGCTCTACCTCGTAAAAACGTATTGATTATCTTAACTTTTACAACATATATTTTTATTGATTACTGATTATTATTAACTAGTCATTATCATCATCATTACAGCCCTTCACAAGTCAACTGCTGGACATAGGCCTCCCCCAAGGAAAGCACAGTCCTGAGCCACTTGCCGCGGCCGTCATTCCATCTAGCGGTGGGCCGCCCTACACTTCATCTACCGGTACGAGGCTGCCATTCGAGAGGTCAATTAATGCATTCAACTCGGTTGGCCAGCGTTCGGAAGATTACGACACACCTTCTCGTCAGGTATACCTCAAAACTTGAAATCGAGATTGTACAACCAGTTTGTGTTGCGAGTGATGACTTATTGATCAGTGCTTGACTACAGTCCCATCTGGTGATAAACATTGATGAAGCACTCCGTTGTAAGTCGCACTGTTATAGTGCAACAAAAGCCTATGCATTCTTGTCAGGAAGACACTTACTCGTACATTGTAATCGGACGGAATATTTCAATTGTTTACTGTGATATTTTTTGCTTTATATCTTCTTCGTCATAACCAAAACTGGTAAAATAGACAGCGAGTTGCGTAAATACCTGGATTCTAATAATACTATCTAAATTCAAGTATGTTCAGAATGTATCACGTGATCGGCGGCGGAAAGGAAAACGTGAGAAAAACTATGTAAGAAATTAAAAATAAGTCGAAGCCATAAAGATTCCATCACCACGCATTGCGGTAACACGACGAAACGCCAAACCCTTACAGAAATGCGAGGGGCCGTGTGTCAGCAGTGGGACGTTCGTAAGCTATCACTGTGCTCTTATCATTTTACAAAGTGAAAAAAAGTGGACATTAGATTGTATAATTTGACGGCTCCGTGACGCAGCGGCTTAGCAATAAGTTATTGCGTTGGAGGCCGCGGGTTCGAATCCCGCACGGAACAAGTACTTGTATGGCCTACAAATAATTGTTCCGTGTCTGGATGTTTGTCCGCGTGCAATTTATGTTTGTAAACTGCCTCCACAATGCAGAAGAAAATCCTAGTGTGGGGGGGGGGGGTAAAGTTTTTTAATACAAATAAAAAAAGAAATTATTAAATATTTCATTAATTACACAAGTTCTAAACACGCTATTTTGCTCATTAGGCTCTCAATTCGTTTGCATATTTTTTTAAAAGTATGTTAATGATTAACTTTTTTTGTTTATGAATCGATTTTGATGTTTCTTTTTTTACCAATTCAGTTATACTTCAGTTGTACCATTGTCCCATATAAATTTTAAGAAAAAACTCCATCCCTCAGGGTGGAAAAATAAGGGATGGAGATTTAATGACACTGTTTCGACGACTTTTCAGATTAAGAATTGAGGCTTAAATTTTCCAATACGCTATATCTTAGACCGACTTCAGAAGCTATAAAGTGATAATTTTTTTTAATTTTTAATTCGTATGTGCATGCCATACGTATGATATCAGGTACCCAACTGTGACGCGCGATATGAGTATGCGTGTAAGTGCGTTAAACGTCAACTGATGAGCTTTTAAAAATGACGTAACCTTTGTTGATAAAGCACAAAATGTAATAGGCGTTTAGATGTGGTTTAGATGTGTACACATACATAATTACATAAAATGATAGTTTCTTACCCAGAACTTTCGGACTATAAGTTATTATCCGTGAAGAATATATTGCATTAAGGTACCAAGGGAAACCCCTTGACCTGATACCTATCGAAATATATTGCCTAATCAATAATAATTAAAGCGTCGACATGCAATTCGCGTCCACGCAAATCGTAAAATAAGAAGTCGAAGATATCGAAATTAATAATAGACATTACTAAAACTCTTCGCTAAAATTTGGATCGAGGACCCTCGATCGGGAAATGAATTCGAAGGGCGAGCATCTAACTGTTTACTCTGGCTCGTCAGCCAAGCGACCGTGTTCAGTCATCGGTTGGTATATATAACTACGTAAGTATATATAGAAACTTGTCTAAAAATTCAAGTCGCGGCGTCATCGAGTGCAGCCGGTCTCGCCTCTCGCGCCATCGGGCTAATGAGCGGCGAGGTGCGGGTGTCGTACGGGTGAGGGGGTCCGCGGGGGGTGCGCGGCCCGGGGGATGCGGGGTAATGGCGCGCGGCGTCGGATGTCGCCGGGGGGTGCCGCCGCGCTGCCGATAACAAAATCACTAGAGAACGTGTGACGCGAGCCACGAAACGATCCGCTTTGGACGCGGCATAATATTCGGTACTTACAAATTTAGTGAGGTGAAATCTCCTGATTATTTTCATGATGATGAGGATGGCACCAATCTAAACTGACTTTACAGCGGAAAAGATGTTCTACCACGTTAAAAGCAACCGTAAAAAAATTATGTATTTTTTCTTGAAAATCCCCCGATTGAATGAACTTACACTTGGCCTCAATGAAGAATCAATATGGATAGAGTTGTCATCTCTAATACTACTTCTAGTTATATTATATTATTTATTCATTCAATAATAGACATAACAACACCACAACAAAATAAATAATTTTGATGGCTCCATGGCACAGTGACTTAGCAATGAGCTGAAGCGCTGAGAGCCGCCGTTTCAAATCCCGCACGGAACACGTATTTGTATGGACCACAAACACAAACACACAAACCACAAATAATTGTTCCTGGTCTGACTGTTAGTCCATGTAAATTAAAATCCTAGTGGGTTATAATATAAAAAGGTAAAAACTATGAATAGTGTATACGAACTAGTTATTTAAATAAAGTTATTTAGACAAGTAATGTTTTCCACGACTTACCATGTACATGAGAGCAAATGACATTATTTAATTCATAATTACATATTATATTATATAAACAAAATTTGTAAAGGAGTTAAAAGCTAATACTTGAAACTTTGCGCTTGACCGTTTTTTTTATAGGAATATGGTGACAAACGAGCACACAGTCCACCTGATGGTAAGTGGTTACCGTGACACATAGACATCTACATTTATCCTCGTTTGCGAATCAAAATTCAGATGCGTTGTCACCCGTGAGGACTAAGTTGGAATGCCTCTTTTCCATTAAAAAGGGTCTCCGGTTCTCTACAGTCACCATACGAATCACAGCAGTGTTAAACTGCTATTTACTTACTTACGCTGGTATTTTGTGAGAGCGTGATCCTTCCCCGGTCAAGCCGACCCATTCGTGCTACAACTATACTACTGATATAGCTGCAGCATGGCTCTACCACGTATAAAACCGTCCCCGATTTTACACGAATGAGCGTTTTTTCGTTCAAATAAACCGGTTCCTTCGAACCTAACCTAACCTTCCTACAAAATTTTATCTCGAAACTCGATTGACTTTAACACAACCACCTCATCACATCGACATGGACTTCCAGGGAGCTTCGTATTTGCCAACTTAAAGAAGTAATCACTTCAGAACTTATTTTAACAAAATAAAATGCCGCGTCCACGATTATTTATTAGTCCGTGCGCATCGCCATTGCCCGAAATACAGTGCGGGCGACGCGTCGTAAATCGCGGCGCGGCCCGGCGAGGGCCTTTGTGTGGCCTCGACTTGGCAAAAACATACCTACGAGTCGCTAGCCTACCTTCTACTAACGTTGCCTAAACTTACCTACGTGGCATTCAAGTGATTCAAGTCGCGTAACTACGGCCCTTCTTACCTACCTATTTGGAATACGTACAACTGTCCACATCCACGTTGCTTTTAATAGCACAGATTTTATTTTCCTCCAAGTGTTTGGGAGAAATATTTAATAGATATTTCATTAGACATTATATAATTATTTATATATGTCTATATGTTCAACATTAGATAAGTCGACACGAAAGATGTTATAATTTGTATGTTGTTTTTATTTGTAGTCAGTTGTTTGTAACCACAATTTCTATCATACTAACCATGTCCAGTATGCGCTACTAATTAGAAAGAAATTGTCCGAAACCTTCGCGGGCGTGGTCACATTAACTTACGAAAGTTTCATCGAAGTCGAGTAAATGGTAGAGGAACGCATACGGCACGAACAAACATTAATTGTTATAAACCTATATAGGTTTATTATAATATCAAAGAACATACAAGTCATAATTAGATGTTTGTGTTTTATACACAGTTTTTAGTTCGATAGGTAGAGCCGAGTCACAGTATAAATATATAGGAGTAGAGTCGCAATACTATGCTCCAACTTTTATGATTAGGGAGCATTGCTCGCGGTTCACAAGTGAGAGCAGTCGCGAATCGCAACACACACCCAATCCATATTGCGTCTTATTTGCGTAGTTGCGAAACTGCGTGATTTATTTATGACATATATCTTCTGTTGTTGACGATCGCGTTATTGTTTTCAGAGTACCAGATAAAGTAAAGCGTTTTTTTTTTATTGAAATGAGGAGACATACGAGCACACATTCTACCTAATTGTAAGTGAATGTTGTTGGTTGTTAACCATAGACACCTACCCTCTATTAAGAATCAAAATAATGCGCTGTCACTCCCGCTGACACTCACTAATCACTCACCATACAAAACTGTTGGTGTTCTTTATAAACGTAGGTAATCATTTTTCGATCAAGCAACAAGATCATTTACGACAATGGTCAAATACGTTTAAATATATACATACTCTACCTCTATCACGTATAGGATATATTTATACGTGGTAGAGCCATGCTGCAGCTATATTAGTAGTATTGTTGTAGCTCGACCGGGGAAGGTCCACGCTCTCACAGAATACCAGCGTGAAATAGCAACTTGACACTGCTGTGTTTCGTATGGTGAGTTTAGAAAACCGGAGACCCTTTTTACTGGAAATGAGGCATTCCATCTTAGTCCTCACGGGTGACAACGCATCTGCATTTTGATTTGTAATAGAGGATAGATGTAGATGTCTATGGGCCGCAGCAACCACTTACCATCAGGTGGACTGTGTGCTCGTTTGTCACCCTTTACATTAAAAATAAACCTAGCAAGCTAACAGCATAGCAAAGTGGCGAAGCAATCAGCTTTGTAGCAGTTTCTAACGGTTGCCGTTGAGCAATCAGTTTCAAAATAGGAGGTTCAGATTCCTGGGTGATCAGTAATCGATTGCTGAAAACAGAATTTGAAAATTCGAAACCGTTCTCGAGATAATCGTGGGACAGACGGACAGACGGACGGACAGACGGACAGACGGACAGACGGACAGACGGACAGACGGACAGACGGACAGACATCGTGAAATCAATAAGTGACTTCGCAAGCTTCGCCACTTAATAATAGGAGTTCGAATCACAGTTCGTCATTATTGGTGGATGAAAAGTCAACTGCAAAATAGGCCTCCCCCATAGATTGCCTCATAAAGCGGATATTTGCTATAGTTGCCACGTTTTGCAAGTGAGTTGTCAACCGCAGTTTCTTGAGTTGTTATCAGGAAAATGCGGCTAGCCGTCTTATGATTCATTTTCCTCCGTCGCCTCTTACGCCAACAATATATAGATATAGGTTATGGATTCTAGTAGATAGCCACTCTATACGGCGAGTAATGCTTGTCGGTCAACAAGTATAAAAATTTCATTAAACGAAAATTGTATAAAAAGGGTTATTATAATATCAAGCAATGTATGACCGCTGATCGCTACCAAGCTGTTTCTATGACCCTACTAATTTTATAAATGTTAAAGTTTTGTTTACTTACATGTTTATCATTTAAACCACGCTTAAACGGTCATACGGGTTCTGATGTTATAATTTTGTATAGAAGTCAATTATTTTTATAGCAGTTATCATTTTATATTAGCTAATATTATGGTTTTAACTGAGTTCTAAATACGATAAGGTTTTATATTCGGCGCGTATGTTTTTTTTTGTATGTTCACCGATTTCTTGCAAATGGAAAACCCGTTTTCTACAATTCTTCTTGTATTAAGTATGTAGTACTTCAGGGGTGGTCCCTTATAAATTTCAAGAAAAACCAACACCCCTAAGGGTAGGTATATAGAGAATGAGAAAAATAAATCTTACTTCAAAATAAAAGAAACTTGATACACTATGTCTTCAGAAGCATCGACTTCAGAAGCTTTTAAGTAGAGATGATTTTATTATATTTTTGTTTAATCAGTTTTTTTTTTATTAAAGTAGTTATTATTATTATTTAACAATTCGAAGCCAGTATTTGCCTACTACTACCAGATTATTTTTTATCTTCAAAAAAGGCCGTTAACAGTAATATAAATATAAGTAATTTAATATAAAATAATTGTACAATATTATCGTAAATAATTTTATTGAAAAAAACACAACGCTGGGTGTCTTGCTGGTTCTTCCCAGGACATGATAGGTATATTCTGAACCTGTGACAAGGGACCAAAACACTACTTCACTAAGAAAGTTCAAATTATATATATCAGATATTTATGTATAACTTTGTTAGCAACCCAAATACATACGAGCTTGCTTAAAATATTTTTATTTGCCGGTTGATTTTTAGGTATTGGTTTGTATGCATGTAGAGAGGTAATAAGGGCGTACTTCGTTCACCTGATGTCAAGTATTGAATTGGCAGATAGACACGGTCGATGAAAAACCAATATTCGAATCTCTCCGTGCAAGACCTATATAGCTCAGGGCTAAAGGCTCGCCATGAATTTCACAGAATGCAAGCAACACGAGTTCGACCCCCGCTGCTACAAATTAAATTGTTAAATGCAAGTTTACATACCGAACTACCACGTGCTCGGCGGTGAAGGAAAACATCGTAAGGAAGTCTCGGAAATTAAAAAAATATATCGAAGACATGTGAAGTTCTCCAACGCGCTACGCGGGTCTAGCGCGGCGGTCAATTCTTTGCCTAACGGAGAAATGAGATGTCTGACCCATCATAAGGACGTATATAGACTGTAACTTTGACTAATCAAGTCTTTGGTTATTAAAATACGAAACAAATGTCAGTTGATAGCTTGGTAGCGTAGTGGGTCAATGTTTGGTTGGCTACAGCGCTGTGAGCCGCAGGTACGAATCTTGCACAATAATTATTTGTGAAATCTCATACATTCATTCCTTTAATCCAAAGGGTAAAGGAATAAAAAAGCATTAGGCCTGCCCATAGAGTGACTCAAAGTGTATATATTAGTACATAATTATAGTCTTTATAGACTACGATGCTTCATAAACTTATCTCTCGTCCAGTACGCTAAAAATACTGTTTGTAAAAATTTAAGTATTAAAGTAACTATGCCCTGCCTGTCTGATTTTAACATTTAATTACATACTCTCCTAATTGCTCTTCTCTAACGCAAAGCGGAGAGGCTGGATTTTATTGTCGACTTGGCTAGGTCACGCTTCCTGCTTACATGAGAGTTTATTATATTATATTGCACTAACACGTAAAGAAAAGCACGTTAATAGTAATAGGAAAGCTAATGATTAAATCTGATGCTTTTATTAAGTTTGACACACGTACTGGTACACAAAAAAGTCCAATAAAATGTTTCTGTCGTCGCCGTCCGTTAGTCTGAGGTAAAAAATAATATGTTACCTGTCGAGAACAACTTGACGAAATTACTTAGATTTTTTCACTATCTATCTTCAGAAACACGCAAAGTTGGTTCCTCTCGAAAATCACTAATGAAAGAAATTTTAAAATCGGTTAACCTCTTTATAATATAATATATAGATATACTTAGATGTGAAAATTAATTGGATCTAAGAACCGCGTACAAAATAATACACAACGATACATATGCGTTTTACATACAGATTTTAGGTTATTATAACACATGTTTAATATGATGAATTTCCTCAATATAACCCCGATTTTATTTATTCTTTTTAATTCGTACGTATATACTGCACTGATGGATTAGGATTGGTTAGGATAGCGCTTTATGACAATCAATGGAGAACGAAACGGAAGGACTTATGCGGTATATAGGTTATTAACGTGATAGAGCCCTGCAGCAGCTAAATTAATTGTATAGTTGTTGCACGAATGGGTAGACTCGACCGGGCAAAGACCACGCTATCAGAGAATCCAGCGTAAAATAGCAGTTTAATGCTGCTGTGTTTCGTATGGTGAGTGTAGAGAACCGGAGACCCTTTTTACTAGAAAAGAGGTATTCCATCTTCCTCACGGCTGACAACGCATCTGCATTTTGATTCGCAAAACCACATAAACATACCGTAGTGTTGTCACAGATTGACAGTTGTCTAAAATAGAAAAAAAAAATTGCTCTTGTTTCAATTACAAACCACAAACAATTCTGAGTAATGCACACCGCGTTTTGTTCGTTGCGGTTTCCCTCGCGCACAGCGTAGTCTATTTTGATACAGTATTTTGTAAAGTATTTAAATTGAGTTTGCTTACAGTAAAATCTGCCCTAATAGAGAATATTTAAAGAAATTTTGGCGGCAAAATAAAACAATGTTAAGCCTGAAAGAAAGTCTAAGTGCGTAAACAAAATGCGTTGACGAATCTAGACACATGGATAATAATATTATAATATTTACGAATTCGCCACTTCAGTAAGTGAGCCCTACACTGCATATGCCAAAATAAGGGTACCTCCGGAAACTTTCTTTTCTATTGGCGGTTTTACCTGTTACATTTTGCGATATAGTTACTTCATTAGTTATGTATGCTTCATATTAATCATATTATATTTCCTATGACAGTGACTTCGTTACGGATTCTATCACTCAGAGAAACTCCAAGAATACTCATCTCCGTTGATCGCTTGAAGACTCCCACATAAACCAATAGTACCGGACAACATCTCGGTTCCGAAATTCAACAGTGACAACAAACTTTGTTTGTACGACCCGGATTTCGATTTCTGGAGAAAATTTTAGAGGACATGTATAGAAATTGCACTACCGTCGTTTAATTCTACAAAACAAAAAAATAACTTAAGCAATCACCGTCACAGTGCCACATAATTGCTTCAATCACTTTTTTTTTACAAATCAAGTCTTACTGTCGGTGAACCTTGACCTTCAAGTCATTAAAAGTATAATAGATCGTATGGGCTACTTGGTTGTATATTACAAAACGAATACAAAACACAAGTTATAAACTATATCAAACATTTGAATGAACATCACACGCCTGGATGGTCGGTTGCTACCAATAAGTATGACAAATAAACTACATCAAGCTCGTGTAGTGCGGCGCGGCGTGTGCCAACACGGCCAGGCATTATTCAAAGCAAGCGTTGCGACAATTAACGATCTACAGCGCACTGCACGCCCCTTACCCTCGCTAACACATATCGGACCACAAATGGAGGTCCAAATACCACTATTATGTGCATACGAGATAAATAAAATGACATCAATTCATTATCCGATAAGTAACAGAAAACTGCGGTGAGTTTAATCAATTATATTCCTAAAAATGCTTATTTTCAATTATTAGTACTCAATTATTAAATAATTCAGTTAAGAAAAGTTTCACATCAACATCTTACTGCTATGATTCCTTCTAATTACGAAGGTCTGCTTTCTTAATCGTGTTCTTTCACATAACTATATCATTTAAAAGTTACAGCCTATATACGTCCCACTGCTGAGCACAGGCGTCCTCCCATATTTGAGAGGGTTTTAGGGCATGGAAATGTTCACTGCGCTGCCACAATGGGTGTTGGCGAATTTACCGTGTCTTCGAAAGTTTTTTTTTATATATCAGATATGCAGGTTTCTTCACGATGTTTTCTTTCATTCTGAGCACGTGATAAATCAGCACTTAAAATTGCAGTAACAATTTTGTAGGTACCGACGGGGAACGAACTCGGGTTGCTCGCGTTCTATGATATTTACAGCGAACGCTTAGCATCTGAGTTACCACGGGTTCACTCTATCATTTATGTCAGATTAATATAGTAATGTGTCAAGACTTTTATATTATATTAGCACTATAATCTTTATTCTCTGTGATCTAATTGAATTAGTAAATTTGCATTAAGAACAGAGTTTTATATATAGGATAAGGGTGACAAACAAGCACACAATCTACCTAATGGTAAGTGAATACTGTGGCCCGTAGACATCTACATTTATCCTTAGAATCAAAATGCAAATGCTTTGTCACCCCTGAGGACTAAGATGGAATGCCTCGTTTCCAGTAAAAAGGGTCTCCGGTTCTCTACAGGCACCATACGAAATACAACAGCATGGAGCTGCTATTTTACGCTGGTATTCTGTGATAGTGTGGTTGTTTCCCGATCGAACCGACCCATTCGTGCTACAACCATAATATAGCTGCTGCATGGCTCTACCAAAAAAAAGAGTTATTAATGCGCTGTTACTACTACTTCTGCTATAATTTATTTGTTTACGCACGCATCTAAAGGATTGATAGAACCTCTTTGGATAGAACAATCAATTTTACACCAGCTGCTTGTTGATCTTTCGTTGTCATATGTAAGCAAAACCGCTTACGAATCAAGAAACTCGATTTAAATATCTGAACATTTTATACTAGTCTCGTTGCAACATAACACTAAAATAAAAAAAAAATACTACAAAGATTTGAGCGATCGTTAATTAACACAGCGTCTGTCGCAATGGTTACTTCTTACTTCAATTTATTTATTAAAGCAAGCATGCCTGTCATACAAAACTAATAGTTGTCATGCATCCAGAGCAGACGTTTCCCCTCTATTTGCCCGCTGGAGCGTCCTGACGCCCACGTACTCGAAGTTTTATAAACGAAGCCTCTGCGACCTCGTGCTTACATAAAATAAGGTGACGTATTTTCACTTTGTAACTCGTGACATTTGCTACTTGATATTTATTTTATTTTTTGTTTTCACACAAGTAAGGGTGACAAACAAGCTCTCAGTCCACCTGATGGTAAGTGAAAAACTGTGACCCATAGACACCTACATTTACTATCGAATAGGAACTATTATGCAAATTCGTAATCACCCTTGAAGACTAAGATGGTGGGCCCTGTTACAAGTAATAAGAGTAATTAATAGAATTAGGAGTTACCTACTTAAGAGTGACTTGCTAAGTAAGAGAGAAGAGTCCACTTAGCGGTCGGGCACCGCAGAGTCTACTTTACCTGAGGATACCTCACGAGAGGCGAAACACATGTTGTATTACCTATGGTGGTGTGTTTTTCGTAGTGTAGTGGTACTAGGATTAGCGGTGACAAGGATATGCACGCAATAGAGGGAGGGCGAGAGGTGCTCTTCAAACTAGGTGAGACACATCGTTTTATCTACCGACTTCAAAAAGGAGATGGTACTCAATACGACTGTATGTTTTTTTCTACCGACTTCAAAAAGGAGACAGTACTCAATTCAACCCTATTTTTTTTGTGGTGGCTCAGGACCGTGCTTTGTGGTATTCCTTGGGGGAGGCCTATGTTCAGCAGGGGACTTGTGAAAGGCTGTAATGATGATGATCAATAGTTTTTGAGTTTTTAGTAGTAGTTATAGTAGGCAATTTGGTGATAGACTTTTAAAAGTCTTTCACTACGTCACCTATGCACGCAGTGACGCGAAATGATGCAAGCAGTTTGCCACAAGAACGAAAGAGATGCAGTGACGCATCATTTCACGTAAAGCTGCGTGCTTAAGCCGCGTATCCACCAAAAATGTTGACAACAGTTATGTTTCCAACTGTTTACAACGGTCTCCAACAAGCTTCTCCACCGAGGGAACAAATGTTGGCAACAAGCGTATTCCTTTGATATTGCTGCCGAAAATGGAAATAATAATACTAATAATAAAACTTTGGTGGAGACGCGGCTTTAGGCGACATCGTGAAAGACAGAAGTTTATCACCAAATTGCCTATGTCACCCTAAGATGTTTTTAATCTTTGATGTCACCAAATAACCTTTATGGGACCTATAATTAAGAATCAAAACGCAGATGCACTTTTCGATGCATTTCTCGTTGTTCAAAACACAGCAGTATTATGTCATTTAAAACCTTGTAATTATATCGGCGTCTTTCCCCCGGCTGATCCGACCAGATCGTGTTGACGCCATACTACACTGCTGCGTAGCTCCAGCAAATAATCATCATAAGTAGACAAACGCTACAACTGATGATGAGGAGCATCATTACCAGCAACAGCGTTTTGGGCACACCAATCTGCCCGTTCACCGTTATAGTGTCTCTGCTTTTTTTTAAGGAATGTACCGACGTCTACTCGCTCGTGTAACGCTCATTTGTTAATTCATGTAGGCACATAATATATGTTATTTCAATTTTTTTTAATTTCTTTATTATAAAACTAAGTGACAAAAGCATTTACAGTCTACCTGAATGGTAAGTTACAGAATACCAGCGTAAAATAGCAGTTTAACACTGCTGTGTTTCGTATGGTGAGTGTAGAGAACCGGAGACCCTTTTTACTGGAAACGAGGCATTCCATCTTAGTCATCACGATTTTTTCATTCGTAATCGAGGATAGATGTAGATGTCTATGGGCCACAGTAACCACTTACCATCAGGTGGACTGTGTGCTCGTTTGTCGCCCTTATCTTATAAAAAAGTGACTATTGCATGGACACCTGCAGCCAACTTCAAACAAAGAAGACTACTGAAGCATTGTCTTCACTAAGGACTTAGATAGAATGCCGCACAACCTGTAATTATAATGGCCCGCTGTACCCTTGGAGTTTTGGCGGGAACTTGACCGGCGGCGGCTTGCTGTTCCTGTATTATTGTTTAAATAATGGTTTGAAGTGGACTTTGATATGTAAAAGTGGTGCGATTTTGTGTATTAAGTGTCTGCGCATGTGAACTATTAGTGGAAACTGTGAAACAAGTGCTCTGATGGTTCTCAAGGACAAGTTCTCAAAATAAGGTATATGCCTGCTTTTAGGCGCCTTGAGATACCATCGCCAACCGTCAGCTGTCTGCTGGCTCACGTTGCCATCAAAATCTCCCAAGGGCTGCACAATGTGACGCGTCAACATATTGTGGAGCAGTATACTATGAAGGATAATTATTATAATATATTGTAACTTCAGGCTCAGAAGGGCTAGATACCAGAGTCGTAAAGCCAGTTATTAAGAAGAAGAGAGGAAGCTGTACCCTTCAGATTGGAACACTGCAGTGTAAACATTGCCATTAATCATCATTTAATATATTTTTTAATTTCCAGTTATGAAGAATTCCTCATCATGTTTTACTTCCCTACACATGGCGAGGTATATACACTTTTGATTACAATTGTTTCCCAAAATATTACGGTGTATGCAAACCTATGATATTATATTCAAAATTCGTGAACCAGAAAGACGGACGCGTTCGCCACTAAATTCCTCTAAACCTTGAGTAATTAATTACTCTAGGTTTAGAGGAATTTATCGGTGAACGTCGTAATTAGAGACATCGAATCAGGAAGTTAAAGTAAACAAAATACGGAATGAGTTCAAACTCTGTTGTTCATATTTACGATATGCTCTATCAGGAACGAACTCATGTTCGTTCATACGTTCACGAACATCGGATACGGAAATTTTATTTCGTTGCTAAAAATAAGAAAAGAGTGCAATTCGGTTCACTTTCACTATCAACTTCTCATTTTGTGCAATATTACTGTAAGTACTAAAGGATTTTTTTCTGTTTACGTGGTAAGAGAGCATTAGGCACTCGCAGCGAGAATTCGCTGTGTGTGACAGGCTAGGTATTCGCTGCGATTAGATTCATTCGCCGCGAGTTGAATTCGCTGCGAATTGAATTGAACATGTTCAATTTTACTCTCTGCGAATGAGCACTCACTGCGTGAATTCGCTGTGTGTGACAGGGTGCTTCGCTGCGAGTAGCCATTCCGCTCCAGACTACACACCTGTACATAGGTAGTTTCGTTGCTGCATGATACGGGTGTGTAGGTCAATCAAATGAGTTAACCGATAGACGATTCTCTAAAATGGGGAAATTACGATATAATTCGTTTCTTGGGTGTGTATAGAAAAAATGGGGGAGCTGTTTAACACAAATAACAGTAATTTAAAAAAACGCAAAGTAAAACGCCTTCATTGTTTAACGAATTAATTGAGTTGGGATTCGAATTAGCAACCCAAGAGCAAAAGAAAAGAAATTTTAAGAATATAAAAGATACATATAGATAATTCTCGTCTAGTACTCGCTGTGTGTGACCGAAGCTTTAGTGGCTAAGTGCGTGCTGTAAATTTCATATGACCCTAGCAACCTGAGATTCCCGTTGCATCAATGAAATTGTTAATTACTTTAAGTTCTCATTTACCACGTGCTCGACGGTAAAGGAAAACATGGCAAAGAGACCCGAATGTTAAGAAATAAAATAATTGAGGGAAATGTGAAGTCCGCGAACTCGCTCGGCGGATTAATTGCTCCGTACCCCTCTCGGAGATGAGAGAAGGCCCTGCCTTGCGGTGGGACATATAAAGGCCATAACTTTAATTAATGTTTTTATTGTAATTCTATTATTTTTCTTAAACTTGATTTTAATAAAAACTTAAGATACTTTATAATGTAATTAATGAAATGAAACTAGTCTGTTAGGCGATATGGTCGTTTCTCTCAAGATATTATACGAAAGTAAAAACTGATGCCGAGAGCTACAAAGCTGTGGTCATTTTATAGTATCCATGACTCTATCTGAAAGGAATAGAACAATTTTTAGAGTAAAAGAAATATTTTTTTTATAGGATAAGGGTGACAAACGAGCACACAGTCCACCTGATGGTAAGTGGTTGCTGCGGCCCATAGACATCTACATCTATCCTCGTTTGCGAATCAAAATGCAGATGCGTTGTCACCCGTGAGGACTAAGATGGAATGCCTCATTTCCAGTAAAAAGGGCCTCCGGCCACCTGCACTCACCAAGCGAAACGCAGAAGTAAACCTTCTACTTCACGCTGGTATTCTGTGAGTTCGTGGTACTACCCCGGTTTGAGCCGGCCCATCCGTGCGACATCAAAAGCTGCCGCGTGGCTCTACCACTGTTAAATATTACTTATGGGTACACAGTTTTGCATAAAATAATAATATTGATGATGTTATGTTCTGATTTTAATCTTCTATACTTACATACAAATAACATTGCAATGTTTGTCTATAATATCGAAATAACTGCCTTATATTAAGCTCAGAGGGTTATTTGTATGCTGTTTTAAAACATAGATAAACATTTTTTTAATGTTTTTTCTGTCTGTCTGGGCTAATCTTCGGATTGGCTGAGTCTGATTGTGATGAAACTACACAAACAGGTACAGAGCAATGCCATGAGTGATCTAGGCCATATATTTTTCCGAAAAACATAGAGATTTAGGAGACCCTTTTTACCGGAAACGAGGCATTCCATCTTAGTCTAAGGCTAAGATGCATGCATGCATTTTGATTCTTTATTGAAGATAAATGTAGATCTCTATGGGTCACAGCAACCATTTACCATCAGGTCGACTGTGTGCTCGTTTGTCACCCTATACTATAACAAAAAAAGATTTTTTGTAAAATAGAAAAATTGATAAATAATGGTCCTTGATGTTTATCTTCAATCTAAATGATGACATAAAGTAACACCACCCAGGCGAAGCCGGAGCGGGTCGCTAATTTTCAATAAAGTGACTATTTAAGTATAAACGATTTATTTTGTGATTTGTCACCACGACCCTTTTTATTCCAAGCAGCGACTCCTCTGTCACTCATGAAAATTGACGTTTATAGAATAAAGATGAAGTTGTCAGCAAAAATGAAATACTGTTATTATTCTGCGCGTACAGTTATTACCTGTTACGTTGTCTTTAATTCAGAAAAGGTACATTACGCTTACGGTTCCAAATTATTCAGTTAAATGTCATACGGTAACATTGATAAAATCAATTTGTGTACATACTACACGGCATTGTGCAGGTTGCACAAAAGTCTAAACATACTATTCGATTTACAAAAATTCATTCTATAAATATGTCATGTTTTTATCGAACTCCTCCGAAAAAGCAAAAATAGGTACGATACTGATGACGTACTCATTATTTTGAAATTTTTAACGTTCTATTACCGATGAACGCCTTTATAGTGAACCATGATCTGAACGAAAAACATTTGCTTGCCTGGGGTCTACCATACTCGCTACTTTACCTATTTTTCATTAATTCATTAGAGCTCATCAAAAGTCTAGTCTTGAACACCAATTTTTAAAATAGATTGCCATATTTGCCACTTGGCAAGCACTTGGCATCAGTTAATATCGTTAAAATGTTATTAAGAAAATTCTGAAACTCATTTTACTTAGTCAGATTCCCTTTGTGGCGAACTACGAACCCACAGGATTATAATATTTTCGAAGGCTCCGTGGCACAGTGGCGTAGCAATGAGTTGCCGCGCTGAGGTCCGCGAGTTCTAATCCAGCACGGAACAAGTATTTGTATGGCCTACAAATCATTGCTCTGTTTGTCCAATCATGTTTGTCCTCGTGAAGTTCATGTATGTAAACTGTCTCCAAAACGCAGGAACACTATACCTACATACCTTTATTTTGTATAATTTACGCACTGCCATACATAACAAGTGACGTCTAGTGGGTAAACAAAAACCATCGAGTCGGATATTTTAAGCTTAATCAAATTATAAAACCAGTTGAACCAAAACAAAACAGCGAACTTCTTTACGTAGGTAGGACCACATTCACACAGAATACCAGCGTCAGTATACTGCTACTAACGTAGGTATTCTGTGAGTGTTATGGTGAATGATGAGAACTAATATTAAAAGTATTTTAAGGGTTCTAGTAACTAAGAATTCTATTTCAGTCCTCATGGGTCTATTACTAGATTCTTATAGAGGGAAGATTGAAGGTTATGTCACCCTTAACCAAGTAAAAAAGACAAAGCATTATATAAATAGTATATTTTATTTTATAGTATTTACATTTTAAATACTTCCTGCGTAGTGGCGGTGTAAGAATATCCACTGCCCCATATCATCCCGTGGGTGTCGTAAGAGACGACAGTGAGAAACAGGCAGGAGATGGGCAGCAGCATCTTCCTAATAACGGTAAAAATAAAAAGCTGCGGTTGCCAACCCGTTTGCGTGGCAACTATGGCAAATATTCCTACAAGGCGATCTATGGGGGAGACCTATGTTCAACAGTGGACTATCATAGGTTGAAACAGTAACATTTTAAAGTCCGATCTTATGACCACTTAGTGGCAAGACAGCAAAATAAAGGCGCTAGTTAGAGAGAGGTGCCCTCTAAAGCCACGTTGGTTCCCTTTTCCCAGTCTGTATTATTATTTATTAGCCTTCTAACCATAAGTTTCCACTGCAAATAATCCAACCGTTGAACCACGGTGACGTCAATGTTGAAAAAATAAATATGCATGACCTAGTTTAACGCACGGATAGAAGTTTCGATATGCAGTACCCATCACTAAACTTTAGTGGCCGGGAAAAATG
Source organism: Parnassius glacialis (assembly GCA_033319125.1). Taxonomy (NCBI): domain Eukaryota; kingdom Metazoa; phylum Arthropoda; class Insecta; order Lepidoptera; family Papilionidae; genus Parnassius; species Parnassius glacialis. The sequence goes on from JAVANC010000012.1 coordinate 10,919,343, forward strand.
TCTAGGTCAGTGTTAACGGCAATCTATCGTCAAACAAATCGATATAAAACAGTCGAGTGCATCGAAATTATTCTACGGTGATTATTTTATATCCGTAACCGTTGTATTTAATATTTATAACAGTGGTAGAGCCAGGCGGCAGCTTTTGCTGTCGCACGGATGGGCCGGCTCGAACCGGGGTGGTACCACGACCTCACAGAATACCAGCGTGAAGTAGAGGTTTACCTCTGCGTTTCGCTCGGTGAGTGCAGGTGGCCGGAGGCCCTTTTTACTGGAAATGAGGCATTCCATCTTAGTCCTCACGGGTGACAACGCATCTGCATTTTGGTTCGCAAACGAGGATAGATGTAGATGTCTATGGGCCGCAGCAACCACTTACCATCAGGTGGACTGTGTGCTCGTTTGTCACCCTTATCCTATAAAAAAAAAAATATAATATATAGTTTATAATATTTAAAAGGTTCTAAACCTTTTAAATGTTATAAACAGAACACGTTCTTAAATAAAAAGAATAAAGCACTTTTTCTTCTTTATTTTTACATACTTGATACTAGATCGGGTATATATAAAAGAGATACATAAAGATCAGAAACAGAAACAGAAACTTTTTTATTCAATATAGATTATAAATAATACTCATTTTTTTTGATTAATATTATTTATAATTATTATTCGCATAATATTATCGAAATACATATTATCCATTTTTAAAAGTAACAATATTTTGAAAACACGTGAATTTGATTTTCTATACAAACTAGCTGTTCCCCGCGACTTCGCCCGCGTGTAATTTTTTTTTGCGAGACTTTTTTCCGTCCCCTAATTCTTTTTCTAAAATAAAAGTAGTCTAAGTTACTCCTTAAGACATCAGATATCTGCCAGTGAAGGTCCCGTCAAAATCGGTCCAGCCGTTTCGGAGATTAACCGGAACAAACGGACAGACAATTTTTAAATTCTATCTTTTGTTATAAGTATCGTATATATTTTCATATGCATTGAGTAAAAAGCTGTAATTTTGACATTACACACAGACACTTCAATTTTATTTATTTGTATAGATATAGATTAAAACATACACTTAACAAACTGAGGTATCCTTATTATTGTATAGCTTTTATAATATGCAGAAGCGTATTGGGACATACTCGCCATATTCACAACATTTTGTGGTAGATTGGCGATCGCAGTAAAACCTCTTACTCTTTTAAAGCTGTCCCCCTGATGACAATCCCCTGACAACTTAGACAGAAATTTGGACATGAGGCTCTCCCGCTGTAAGGCCTGAAGACCGTAACTTGCACCTTTGACAATCCTGCACTTCTCCGGTCTGGGTATTTTATATCGTAAATATGACGGTATACCGCCATCTATCGAAAACCATAACATTCATCTGGCATTACACCTCTTACGACACCCATGGGACCGAAATACGACCATCAAAATCTCTTCATGCGCAATTTCAACACTAATATATATATATTTTTAATTAAAAGTAAGATTTGCTCTTTTCTTTTTATTAAACTAGGCTCACTCTTGGCTTCTATCTGGGCCGAGGACAACGATTTTTTTTTATAGAATAAGGGTAACAAACGAGCACACAGTCCACCTGATGGTAAGTGGTTGCTGTGGCTCACGTGGACATCTATCCTCGATTACGAATCAAAATGCAGATGCGTTGTCACCCGTGAGGACTGAAATGGAATCCCTTGTTTCCAGTAAAAAGGGTCTCCGTTTCTCTACACTCACCATACGAAACACAGCAGTGTTAAGCTGCTATCTTACGCTGGTGTTCTGTGAGAGCGTGTGGTCCTTCCCCGGTCGAGCCGACCCATTCGTGCTACAATTATACCAGTAATATAACTGCAGCATGGCTCTACCACGTAAAGATTTCATAAAGAGGTCGGCAAATGCAAATGAGATCTACGATGGAGCTAGTTTACCCAGGAGAAGCCTGTTTACACGCACCTTGAAGAGGTTCAGGTCTAATGCGCTCGGAAAAACAGACGCCGGCAGGGTATTCCACTCCTTGGCTGTGCGAAATATAACTGATAGCGCTTAGTGCGAATATTCGGAATACCAACCAAGTGTGGGTGGTAACCAGCAGTACGTCTGGTATTCCGATAGAAGATTGGAGATGGCGGTATGAGCTTATGAATCTAATTGGCACACTCTCCGAACTACAATCTGTAGAAGACCGACAAACAAGCAACTTGGCGGCGGTAAGCTATGCTGTGAAACTTAGTTTCCACCAGATTTTTTGTCACCGATAAACCTCATGATCTATGCGAAAATTATTGAAAAAAGCTAATAAATTACTTACTTTAATTTATTTTTACACATTTCACTTTATTGTATCAGTGTTTCGCTTATTTTTTAAGTTTGAAAAATTTCAATACAAAAGGTTTTGAAGTTTTTATTTGCAAGATTTGTGTTAAGATAGTTTTGCTTTAGAGCGGCATGAACTACAAACTTAAAGTTTTTTTTTATATTGAACGAATAAATGAATGAATATACTTTATTGTACACCACAAACAAATTACAAAGTAAATCGCTACATAGCGATCTCTTCCAGGCAACCAAGGGTGTAAAGGAATAAACAATGAATACTAGGTAGGTGGTGCAATATAATTATACAAAAAATAATATCAATACATGGGATATATAGACAATAAATGCAATAAAATAACATATAAATAACTAACACATGAAATTATATAAATTACTAATACATAATAAAAGATAAAGTAAAGCTTATAATATATACATAAACATACATAATATTTATTTATTTATAATTAATTAAAACGGCTTGCACCAATGACAGTAATTAATAGGTAAAACTAAACATATAACATAATTAACATAATTCAAAAACAAATAACAAGTCAGAGATCAAACATACTTAACAATAACTAGAGGAAATAAAATAATATAAAACTGAATAAAGTGATAACAACATGCAACTTATTTACCTAACAAACATGGCTTTCACATAACATGAGACAGTTTGACATGATCACCTTGAGTGTGTCATTAAAGATGTCACATTCCGGGACTGTCTCCATTAAGGAGTTTAAAGCACCATGCATGCGACACAACGGGGATTGCGCGCGCGACACAGTGCGGCAATGGGATGTGGCGAACAGCCGGTGTCGTCGAGTAGGCCTATGACGCAGGTAGTTGTTAGGCACATAAAGTGTACACAAAGTATTGTGCAGCTCTGGGGAATCTACCATGCTCCTTAAATTTTTTATGGCTATTAGGATCTGATCTCTGGCTCTACGCACTGAAAGGGAATTATATCCTAACATTCCCAGCAAGAAAAGAGTAGGATACATCATAAATGGATAATATCCGTAAATCTTCTTATATAAAAAACGCAGGAAGGCTTTCTGAACCTTTTCAATCAACAATTCATATGTCGATTTGTGGGGATTCCAGACGACTGCAGCAAATTCTAACTTACTTCTAACTAGACAGTTAAATAATAATTTGATGACAATAGGATCATTGAAATCACGGGCATTGCGTAGGACAAAACCTAGGCGTCTGTAAGATTCTGAAGCTAGGGCAGACATGTGTGCATGGAAAGTCAATCCGCAGTCAAATGTCACACCAAGGTCTCTAATGGTTGACACGCGCTTTATTTCAACACCTGCTAAGGTATAGGTGGCACGTGTAGGTTGCAACTTGCGGCTAAAGGTCATGACGTAACATTTGCCGGCATTAAACATCATTTTATTATCTATACTCCACTTATGGATTCGGTCGATGTCACTTTGAAGATGTTCGGGAGTTACATCCTTATCAATCACTTTGACTAATTTGAAATCGTCAGCATATAGGAGGCATTTGGCATACTTTACTACTTTAATGAGATCGTTAACCATGATGAGAAAGAGAAGGCGGCCTAAAACTGAACCCTGGCTTACACATGAGCGCGTATGATATGACTTCGAAATAAAGGATCCATGGCTAACATACTGTTTTCTATTTGAAAGGTAATTAACAAAAAAATTTAGAAGTTTTGGGGTAAAACCCATGCTGTATAATTTATTTAATAGAATATCGTTATCCACTATATCGAACGCCTTCTTAAAATCTAAATATAGCACATCTACTTGTTGGCCTTTATCCATGTGATGAGATATATAGTCAACGAGGGATAACAAGTTAGTCTCTACTGATCGACCCGGTCGGAAGCCATGCTGCTCCTCACAAAGCCGCGTATTTACCTGCGCGTATATTTCTTTGTGAGCAATATTCTCAAAAAGTTTTGCTGCGCACGATAGTACTGCGATAGGACGATACTCTTCAACCAAGGTCTTATTGCTTGTTGTAGGTATCGGAGTGACTTTCGATATCTTCCACTGTTCTGGGTATACGCCGGTGTTTAAAGCCAAGTTAAAAATATAGGTAAGTACAGGAGCAAGAATCTCCTTGCATCCTTTTAAGATGTAAGCTGGGACTTTATCTGCACCCACAGAACTAAGTGGTTTTAACTTATTTATTCCTGATTTTACTTGTGATAAGGTAAAAAAGCTTATGTTGATATGTCCATCGCATGACAAGGGAGTACTAGATATATTGTTGAAATCCAATATGGGACTATTGGGTAGAAACACACTAGCAAAATAATAATAATATATAAGATTATATAAACAAACTTACATACCTATGCAAAATACATAAATAAATTACAAATTTCCTCAAACAGTAATATAAAGCTGATAAATACAATAAATACATAATCACATAATTATTTATCCTAACGGTCTCCGAACTATTGATACAAGTAATGTTCTTTAAGTAATCGCTTAAAGATTGCAAAAGATTGTGCTTCACGTATATGCAAAGGTAGGGTATTCCAGAGCTTAATAGACTCAACAGTGAAAGATTTATTAAAAAACGATGTTTTGTGAGTTGGTACCCTTAAAACGAATTTTCTAGAAGAGCGTAGAGGTTCCCCCGGAAGCCCCACAAAATTAAACTTCTCTTTTAGATAGGGAGGAGCAGAAGGATGAAATAATACACAGTACAGAATAGAAAAAATATGCATGTTCCGGCGAAGTCGGATAGGTAACCACTTGAGACGTGAGCGAAATTGAGAAATATGGTCATATTTGCGCAATCCAAATATGAACCGAATACTAGTATTTTGAAGTCTCTCAAGCTTATTTAGCTGGTCCTCAGTTGTCTACATAGCTTGCGTCAGCATAGTCGCGGATCGGAAGGAGAAGAGACTGTGCGAGCATAATTTTTGTAGGAATGGGAAGAAATGATCGAAGGCGACGCAGTGAACAAAGAGCGACAAAGGTTTTCTTACTTACCTCATTCAGTTGGCGTATCCAATTTATGGAATTATCAATATAAATACCAAGGTTTTTGACATTGTCAAAGTAAGGGATTACAACTCCATCGAATACTATAGGTGGTACGGGGAACCAGTCAACTCTTGAGATAAAACTCTGGCTACCAATAATGAGACTTTTTAGGATTCACATTTAGGCCATACGATTTACTCCAATCATGAATAATATTATATATACATTCTTACTTAGTCGTATTAACGTTAAGCTTTATTCATAACCTTAAAATTCAAACACTAAAAATCCATAAAGTTATTACAAACGATTACACGAAGTATATTAAAATGCCGGTGTTGAAAAAATAAAATTAAAACTTAACAGAATGAACATCCGATAAACAGCTTTAAATTTATTACCGCAATTAACCGTAGGTTCAACAACTTTCTACGGATTGTTTACAAACGTAGCACAGACGCTACGGACTCGTAGCGCGCCCGTTAAATAACAAAACATAATTCATTCACTTTTTATGAAAAAAGGCTGTTGCGGCATCTTGCTTTTTAAAAACTTTGTGCACTCACAGTTTGATAAAGTCGTCGAAGGTTCAATGGCGGATGAGACGAACTCGAGTGCAGTTTTTGAGATCGGTAGAAAGTCGATGCGTTCGGAATTAATTACGTTAATAAAGCGCGGAGGCTAGGCCGTTCGAGCGGGGCCGGCGGGGTGGAGGGCGAGATGGACGGACACAAAGGAGAGGCGCGGCCGGCCGGCGGACCGCGGGCCGGGCGGCCTTATCACCGAACGGCACACAGTCGCCTCGCGTTCTTCGCGACGCACGTTTCCGCGAGTGCAAGCCGACCAACCCGCGAACCGAATCGCGCCAGTGACTTGTGACAGTGAGTGAAGCCCGCAATCGCGAGTCGCGACCTGTGAACAGTTCTTGACACGTGCCGACCAAGCGTCTACAAAACGTTACACCAATTGTTTCATACTTTTGGAGGAGTGAAATAACGACGAAGCTGTCAAAAATTGTAAACACAGCGCACGTGACGCCAGCCCGCAAGTAAGTTTTGTTTGTATCTTTATCTTTAATATTTTACATAATGTTCTATTTCTTATAAAATTATTTACATTAAAAACTTTTTTCCTCTTGGTTTATGTTATTAAAATTTCAAATTCTCATCTCAAAATGTAAGTTTTGAAGTCCGTAAAATGCGATTTCAAAAGAAACGAGTTTACCATACATTACTCCATAGTTTCACCTAATATTACATTTTTTATAAGTATTTTTAAAGAAAAAGAATTAAACTTTAAAAAAACAGCTATATTATTTTAATAATTACAAATTAATTATTCTCGAAAATTATGCCACAATTTAAGTAAATCAAACTTGCATTTGATAATATTAGAAAACAGAACTCCAAGTCATTAACTCTTATAAACATAAATTTAAAAAAAAACATTTTTGTATAAATAAAAATTTTAATTGAAAAACTAATGAGGGCGTGAAACTACAAGTACTTAAGTGTATTGTTTTAGCGTACCTAACGTTTTTGTAAACTTCGTTGCCTTTACATAAGTTGTAAAAATGACCTAATCAAATCTATAAAAAAATTAACCCATCATAAACATCTAAAGAAAAATATTTTCTTTAGAATAATATGCCAATAATGCTAACTACTGCGATGACCAAAATATAGTTCAGAGGCTTAACTTTCATCATCTTATTTTCTTTTTTCTCACGTGTTTCTTAATTATTAATATATTAATTAAAGCCAATTGAAATATATATTTTCCAATAATTCACTAAATCTTATTAAGTTTAGCCACTGTGTAAACTGTTAAAAAATTAATTAAATTCGTAAAAATTACATATATTGTCTATTCCTATTAACATAGCATTAAATATAGTACCTTAACTAATAGAAGTTAATGAAAAAATTAAATAAATAGTACTTATATCTTCAATATTGAGTATTTATTTTTAAAAATCACGATCCACCCTTTACAGACAATGTCTCCTTAAAAATATACGATAAAATCTGCCTTATTATTGTTTTAGCAAAAAATTATATGGTATTAAGTCGGTCGCATAACGCCACCTAGCGATGACCGAGAGAAACGCGAAGCGCTCGTTTGCAAGGTCACCGTGTCAACGACCCGACAACTTTTGCCGTTTACTGTTGTCGTAGGTCATAATTTTATGTCTTCTTTTTGTTTATCTTTTCGTAACTTTATAGCTTCCCGCGTAAACACTTTATCGTTCAAACACTAGCGAAGTGGTCATGATGATTCAATTTCAAAATAACCTTCTTTTTTAATAAATATGCAAATTGTAAACACGTTTGATAAGTTGAGTTCAGTAACCCTGATGATGTTTCTGATGTTTTTGTCTACCCCAGATGTAATTTGCATTTTAATTTATCCTTTTAAATGGAAGATAAAATTCTAATACTAATCAGTGTTCGTTTATCTGCTTGTCATGAACCAATGGCACAGAACATATTTACATCAAAATTAAGCCTGTTCTTGCAAATATCATTTTAAGGCACAGCTTAAAATACAAATCGTAATCGTAGATTGCTGTTTCACGTTCTTTTTCTTTTTGTTTCAGCAAACGCGACGCTAAAATGGCGACAAAGGGCAAACGTCCGATGCGCGCTCTTACACCCAGCGACAAAATCGAAGCAATTCAGCGCGTCAACGACGGAGAGTCCAAGGCGTCGGTGGCTCGCGACATCGGTGTACCCGAGTCGACGCTACGCGGCTGGTGTAAGAACGAGGACAAGCTGCGGTACATGACATCCCGCCTGTCGTCCCCGGACACAGACAAGAGCAATGACGGCGAGCCGCCAGATAAGCGTGCGCGTACCGAGTCGCCTATCGCGCCCCAGTCGCCGGTAACGGCGGGCCTCGACCTCTCCACGCCCACCACCTCGGCCCACAGCATGCCGCAAGTCGCGCCGCCACCCATCGATACACCCGTTGAGCTCACAACTAAACGCACCGAGCCAACCACTCAACATTCAGCTGCACGCGAGCGCCGCCCCGACCCCGGCGCTAGCGTCTCCATGAGTGCCATCAGCCCACTATCGGGCCTCGCACATCTGCCTGGTCTTACACACTCCCATCTCGGGCTCAGTTTCAACGAGATCGCCACTAATCTGACGCTCCTCGCGCAACTTAATCCCGGCTTAACGGGCTTATCAGCTCAACCGGCCAGTCGCGCACTTCGTTCGGTGCGTTCTCCAAAACCTGCTCACAATGGAGTCCTCAATTTAAATGAGACAAAACATCGAAGCAAATCACATCATTCAGACCCTTATCGGCATAGCGGATCAAAATCCAGCCATCACAGTAATTCTCAGAGCGCAAGCCAACCAGTTGATGACACTTTGTGGTATTGGCTGAAGACTCAGCAAGCCATGCTCGATTTAACAGCCCAAACGACGACTGCTCATCCGTTGCAGCTCAGCAAACCAAGCGAACCAAGTCTACCACCGAAACCAGTGGCGCCCGCCCCGCCCTTAAACTCCCACTTGGATTATAACAGAAATTCGTGGTTATGGCAATACTACAAACAATTTGGAGGCGCCATGCCTCTCCCTGAAGACAAGCTCAAATCCGCCTCACAGGTGCCGAAAGACAAAACTGCTGAGAACATTTTATATTCTCAATTGACCAAAGGAAAAGCAGAAGAAGAACAAGCTGCAACAACATGCCCTAACCAAATTCAGCCCCAACAGAGTGAGATACGAGAACCGGTACCAGAGTCGCGTGTGGCAGAGCCGATCGCGAGCCCCGATGTTGGAACAGAGAACAAGGAACCGACCACCGAAAAGAACGTTGAAGCTGGCAAGAGTCAAACTAAAGCACGCAATGTGCTAGACAATCTGCTCTTTAATAACACGAGCCAAGGGGTGAGCGAGGAGGCGAAGTCGAACGAGGTTGCGAACGGGGAATGGGAGTCGGGCACGGCGGAGGCGCTGGAGCACGGCGAGAAGTTCCTGGCGTGGCTGGAAGCGAGCGGCGACCCGAGCGTGACCCGCATGCACGTGCACCAGCTGCGTGCGCTGCTGCACAACCTGCGCGCGCGCCGCTCGCACGCCGGCGTGCCCAACGTGCCCAGCGTGCCCAGCGTGCCCGGCGACCACGCCGCGCGCCGCAAGTAGACGCCCCGCACCGCTCCGCGCTCGCTACAGGGAATATTTCAATTATATCTGTACATATTTAATTACGTCGTCGCCAGTAAGCGTTCACTTGTGATATGTGTAGCCAAATTTGCGTAATTTCTTTGTTCTAAAAGAAAAGCTATGCATTATATTTCTTTAGTTGTAAGACCTAATGTAGAAGCGTTACGGATCCTATGCGGTCCCTTTGAAGGCTTTGTCGAATCTCTACATTGATAGTTAATCTTTTTCCGAGTCTATAACAAACTTAATTGTGTTGATTAAATAAATGTAAGTGATAAATTAATGTTACTGATCCACGGTCACGTTACTTTTCGATGCGCACGAGACGTTATGTGATTAGTTTAGATAGTGTTGCTGTATGTTGCCATTAACGTTTACATTCCTAGTTGTACCCTACCGTAGTAGTGCGATCCCTATGTTCTACCTCAAGTCAAATCTTATGCTAAGTCATGGCGTCCTTTTCGGCCGTTTAGAGGTAAATGCGTGTCTGATTGTTGTCGTGAGCTATACCAAATATTGAGAGGATGCGATTGTATTTGATGTGCCAATCGTACGGACAAGGTAGTTATTGTTAAGATATAGATGACTATGGTTATCGACATTCGTGTAATTGTTTTTATTGCTCAGTATTTTATATGGTAGACAATCTCGATGTCTCGACTCGGAATTGTATATGTTAAACGTTAAAAGTTAAGGACTCTGTGATCAAAATTATAAATTATTGAGAGATTATTAATATTTAAGTACATTCCTAACGAATAGAGTGTATTATCAAGATGTTAAAGAGTTTGTCCAATGGACTAGTTGCGGCGCGCGGGACTAACACCGGCCGCGCAGCGCAACCAGCCGACAGTTCAAAGATTCTATCTCCTTTCCATTGAAGTTACAATAGTTTTATTGATTTTGGTATTAATTATATTAACTTCCATTGGAAACTGTTTGAGAGAAGATATTTTGTACAAAATTAGAAAAAAAATTGGATTATTAAAGTATACTCTTTAACGCAGAGTTTGTGATCTTGAAAATGTTGAAGAATTAAATTTGAACCTTTAACGAAATCTTGTGTTTCATTTATTCCTTGACTTGTTTCGTTTACTCGCTTCCAAAGAATTTACGTAGTGCTGAAACGGATACTATATATAAAGGATTTTGTCGCTGAGTGACCACATCGTCCCGTTTATGTTAATTTAATAATTCTAGCTTATTATCACTAAATCGACATCATAGAAAATGCAACTATTTGCGATTCAGATGTAAAATATAAATAAATTAATCTAGTTAACAAGATTTTTTTATATTCTACTAAGCCAGCGCATAACTACAATCCCACCTGATGGTAAGTGGTGATGTAGCCTAAGATGGTGAAGCGCACTGACTCTATTCACTCTAGCCTTGAAGACACCCACACTGTAATCGGATGGAAAGAGAGATGCTGGCAACTTATTCCACTCCTTTGCTGTACGCATGATGAACGACGTGGCGAACCGTTTGGTTCGAATGCGTGGTAAGTCAACAACGAAAGGGTGGAGACTGGCTGATCGTCTGGTTGTCCGATGGTGGAAGGGAGGGAGGAATTAAATTATGCAATTCCTGGGCACACTCCGAAATGCATCCTGTATAAAACCGAAAGACTGGCTACTTTGCGTCTGTGTTCGAGACTGGTAAGATTGGTTTTAACCAAATTCGGGTCACCAATAATCCTCTCACGCCTTTCCATTGAGTCCAAAGCCGCTAAGTGGCATATTGCAGCACCAGCCCATATACGGCAGCAATACTCCATGCACGACCGAACTTTCGCTTTAAATAAAGTAAGCAGCTGTCCCGGCGTGAAGTATAGCCGCACCTTTGCAAGAACTCCCAGCTTCCTTGCATCTGCTTTGGCCTTAGACTCAATGAACCGCCCGAAGTTCAAATTTGAGGATATCTCAAGCCCTAACAACAAAGCGGTCGTTATATTCCAGTAAAACATTTCGGAAAGAGAAAACCAAGGTGAGCTGGCTCCTTTTTGCAGTGAAAAGACACGCTTGTCTTTTGGAGGCGTTGAATTTCACAAGATTGGCATCGCCCCATTCGGAGACTGCCTGTAGTGTTAGTTTCATACGCTCTACCATAACTTCACTTTCGGTCTGGATTTGATCCCGACTGGCGCGAAGACTTTGTTGGTATCTCTCCACAACTGTGCTACTGCTATCGTCTGCATACCCATAGATACCGGGCATAAGATATAAAGTTTATCATGTCACAAACATTTTAGTCGTTTTAATCATATGAGAATGGTGCCAGTAAAATAGCACTTCAAATTTTGATCACCTGTGAATTTCGTTTGTTGAAGAAATATAAATATTGAAGGCAAAACAATGGCTCTTCAGAAACTCGTGTGAAAAATATACATTAGAGGAAAATTTAGGTTCTAGATTGGCGCCTTTTGATCATCCAGCAGGAGCTGGCCAATTCAAAAACAACGACATAATATTGCAACTTGGAGCTTTATATGCTAATTGATCATAAATAAACTTTAATAGAAGGAACTTATTTTTCAGGACTGATTGACCTACAAAACTTTCTTCTAATTTTATAGTCACTGTGGAATCTATTTTTAATGATATGGAGTAGTTCAATAAATAGGTACATCAAAGGTAAGAGTTGTAGATACTGAACATATTTCTGTTTAGGAAATAGATTCATGAGCATGACGTTCTTTATGATCGCAATTCGAGTGAATAAATCAGTCATGTCATAGTTAAATACCTCCATTTTATTTTTAAGTTATACAACATAATTATGCTACGTTAACTTAAGTTCGGAAGCTCAAAAAATACCTACACGTGGCGCCATCTATTGTGAATATTCGCTATTTAGTGCTATCAAAAAGGTAACAAAGAAGCTATTCCAGACATATTATATTATTTATCGGGAAAAAATGTATAAATTATGTATTAAAATTTAAAACTTTCTGTAAAAACTATTTAGATTAAAGCAGCTAACTAAGCTGTATGTGAAGATAAATAAAATTACTCACGTGTAACATAGGCTTCGCGAGAGGTTCGTAATCAAAATAATCAGACACTAATGTCGCAACGCCTTCCCATGTGTTGGTGCCAGCGTAGCAAATCTTTGTGGGCCTGATCGTTGTGCAAACCATTTTCTTAAAAGGAATAATGACTTCATTTCATAAAACATTTGAATTATAATTGTTACAATCAACGCCATCTAGTTAAAAATTATGTAGTCACGGAGCCGATTGTTTTGATTAAAACATATATGTATTTTAAATAAAGCAATCTATTCAAGAGGTCACTCTTACTAAATGGGCATATTATGTAGTTTTCTTTCGAATCTAAGTATGTATTAATTTATAATATATGAATCTATTATTTTCACCTGCATGCCGCATTCGTTTGGAGCTTGCAGTAACAAGGGTCTCCGAAATTTGTAATGGAATTGAAACTGCCGTCTAAAATTTTCAGCGTAAGCTAGTAAAAGCCGTTCTTTATCGGTATTTGTGTAATAACTTTTAGGAAAACATGTCCTGGTTTCAAAAACTGGTTCTTGTATTTCAGGCCAACACAAATTTACGATGCCAAGTTCATAAATTGCATTATTCAACGATTCCTTAGTAAGTGGCTCTTTTATATCTTTTAAACCAAATATTCGAGGGGAAAGTTCTTGAAATTCGCCTTCTTCACAAGGTTTATCAAAAATTTGTGTAACTATGCTTTCATTTATTTCCATCACAGGATCTAACGGCTCAACATCAGTTTTCCTGTCTAATGAGAACGTATCTAATGGTAATTTTATTGCACTCATGATTAATATTTATAATGATCAATTTTTTGTTTTTTAAATGCACCTATAATATGTTCGTGTAAAAATACTAATTTCAGGATTTTCAGTTGCTAAGAAACGAACAGACTGACAAGTGCTGCCAACACCTTTAAGCAAAACTGCGCTGTCAGCAATTTAAAAATGCGCTAGATCGCGTTAAACAGTAAATAGCATTTATGCGAAATAAGCAGCGCCAAATTCATAAAAACCTATAGTGCTTAGAGTCTGTGTAATAGTGTCAAAATGGCTTATGAACCTTAGAGTCAAAGAGAATATAATCACTACGATTTAGAAGTATATGGACTGAGTGAGCATACCTACAGAATTAGCGTGACTACCTACAAAAATCTGGAGCATATAATGACCGCCTTTTATAGGGTTGTAACTCAGCGATATGGGCAGCCTATATCGATATTTTTACTAATATGAATTTGTTGTCATTTCATATAATTGAATTTTTTGCTTAATTTACTTTATTTCGTAGGGTTTCGTAGGATTTATATAGGTACTGAGCTGAATTTTCAATCGTCAAATAAGTTATCTAATAAATAAATAATGTGTCTGACAGTTTTATGGCCTTTGTGTAGATAGAAATTAAATCCGTAGCCTAATTGCGTAACACACCTAAAATGGCAAACAGTTTAACAATAACCATTGCGTTGTTTTATTTATTTATACTTTATTGTACACCACAAAAACTTAAGAGGTAGGTACAATAAGGCGGTCTTATCGCTTAAAAGCTATCTCTTCCAGACAACCTTAAGATAAGGAGAAAATTGTACTATTGGACAGTGGGAGGTGGTCTATATTATAGTAAACTTACATACTAATACCTAAATAAAGTAGACCGATACATAATAACAAAATATTTAATATACTAATATATACATTCAAAATATGACAGAATAGAATAGAATAGAATAGAATAATCTTTTATTCAATATCGATTATTACATAATTCTTATTGAAAGTCATTTTTTATTTACCACTGGTTCGGAAAATACCTCTGTCCTGGGAAGAACCAGCAAGAAACCCAGCGGGACTTTTTTTTCAAACATATTTCACTTAACAATAATTTCATTTATACAATTTTTAAATGATTTTTAATAGAACCAGCATGGTAGCGATCACCTTATTCCCAGGGGTTATTTTCATTCATGTATTCCTTGATATTATAATAACCCTTTTTGTACAGTTTTTCTTTAATAAAACTTTTAAACTTGTTTATTGATAAACTTTGAATATGTTCTGGGATTTTGTTGTAAAAACGTATACATTGTCCCATAAATGAATTACTGATTCTGTGGAGTCTAGTAACTGGTATTACAAGTTTATGTTTGTTCCTAGTGTTTAAAGTATGCACATCCTTATTCTTATTAAAGCTATTTATGTTTTTATGTACATACATTAGATTTTCATAAATATATTGCGATGCCAAATTAATATGTTTATTTCTTTAAATTTTTGTCTGAGGGACTCTTTACAATTTAGGTTATAAATCGCCCGAACGGCTCTCTTTTGCAAAACAAATATAGCTTCAATGTCAGTCGCATTACCCCATAGCAAAATTCCATAAGACATTACGCTATGAAAGTAACTAAAATACACTAATCTAGCTGTCTCAACATCTGTGAGACTTCTAATCTTTCTTACAGCATATGCTGCAGAACTAAGTCTGCTTGCTAATTTAGATATATGGGGGCCCCATTGAAGTTTCGCGTCAATAGTAATACCGAGAAAAACAGTGGTATCCACAAGACTCAACTCCTCCCCATTTAATAGCACATTGGTACTCGAATGTTTTACATTAGGTATTGTAAATTTAATACACTTAGTCTTATTGCCGTTTAAGAGCATATTGTTGGCGTTAAACCAATGTACTAATTTCGATAGAGCATTATTTACATCATCATAATTAATTAACTGCCGTTTGAGTTTGAAAATTAAAGAGGTATCGTCAGCAAATAATACTATATCGTGATTGTCCCCTACAAGATAAGGTAAGTCATTAATATAGATTAAAAACAGGAATGGGCCAAGAATCGAGCCCTGAGGAACGCCCGTTGATACTATTGATCCGGAGGAACCTTTACCATTTATCACGACTTTTTGAGTTCTGTTACTTAAATATGAAGTAAGAAGTCTAAGCGCCAAATTTTTTACACCGTAATATTGCAGCTTCCTGATTAATGTTTCATGATGAACACAATCGAAAGCCTTGGAAAGATCACAGAAAACACCTAAGGCATCCTGTGAATTCTCCCAGGCATTAAAAATATTGGTAAATCCAATTGGGCATACCTTAAGCGCATTAAAAAAATTACGTATAACATGATTATACGGAATTTTTAAAGTAGTTTAAATACATTTCGACAGCACTATCGGCTTCAACTCTATCGAAAACCATGAAAATGACACCCAAGATGAAAAAATTTATATCTATTGCAGCCGCCATCTTGGATTTACATTTCGACAGCACTATCGGCTTCAACACCCTCGAAAACCATGAAAATGACACCCATGATGAAAAAATTGATACCTGTTGCAGCCGCCATCTTGGATTTACATTTCGACAGCACTATCGGCTTCAACACCCTCGAAAACCATGAAAATGACACCCAAGATGAAAAAATTGATATATTTTGCAGCCGCCATCTTGGATTTACATTTCGACAACACTATCGGCTTCAACACCCTCGAAAACTATGAAAATGACACCCATGATGAAAAAATTGGTACCTAATTCAGCCGCCATCTTGTATTTACATTTCGACAGCACTATCAGCTTCAACACCCTCGAAAACCATGAAAATGACACCCATGATGAAAAAATTGGTACCTACTTCGGCCGCCATCTTGGATTTACATTTCGACAGCACTATCGGCTTCAACACTCGAAAACCATGAAAATGTCACCCATGACAAAAAAAATTATACTACTTGCTTTTAGTACGTACTACTATTATTTATTCTGTGCTTTTAAATATTGTAATAAAAAAATTGTCTTATTATTATTATAATTAAGTATTTAAGAAATTTGGTTATTAGAATATTGTGTATTTGTACAGCGATCTTTTTGAGCCGCTGCAAACAACCGAAACAATGTCCACTCACGAAGGCGACTGAAGCCAAACCACAGAAAAAAAAACAAAAAACCAGCACAAACTATATAGAAACACTACCAAACCAGTGGCATACAGTCCATACTATAATTTTTCTTAGAGGTATTATTATGTCATGACAGTTTGTCCATGTTGCAGTAGATGTCGCTTTTTTAAATTTAGCCATGCTTGGCCAATTAAGAATCAAACAAATTAATGAATAGTTTAAAATACAATCGAACCTTGCTAACTTACTATTTTGTTACAAAACAAATTTGTAATTAAATTTTTAGTATAATTTATTTATTTTACATTATTCCCTATATATAATGTACTCTGTGAGCCAAACTAAACTACTCATTACTACTCTGTGGCTGTAGCTTCCCATTTAGAGAAAGAGTTTTGGCGGGAACTCGACCGGCGGCGGCTTGCTGCTCCTGTATTATTGTTTAAATAATGGTTTGAAGTGGACTTTGATATGTAAAAGTAGTGCGATTTTGTGTATTAAGTGTCTGCGCATGTGAACTATAAATGGAAACTGTGAAACAAGTGCTCTGATGGTGATGGAATCTCAAGATAAGCTGTTTGTTTGCATAGGCGCCTTTAGATACCATCGCCAACTGTCAGCTGCCTGCTGGCTCAAGTTACCGTCAAAATCTCCCAAGGCTGCACAATGTGACGCATCAACATATTGTGAAGCAGTGAAATATGAAGGAAAATTATACATGAAGACAAGGCTGTATGGCATAGTTCCTTTGCCTGCTCTCTCGAGCGAATAATAAAAACAACAACAACAACCATTTAGAGAAATATTTTTGTATACGAGGCTAACAAATCAACGAAAATTTCGCCATTTTGGAGCCGAAAAAAATTAATTATAGCTAAACAAAACAAAACTACACTGCCATTTACATTCAGTGGCTTCCCACATGATAGATGAAGAGATTAAAAAATAGATTGAGTTAAACAATTAATATTTTCAAAAGTTATTGTGTTTACAAGCCACAGGGACATGATAAATCCACACCATAAGCCACTAAAACCCTTTTTTTTATTTAAAAATAGCAATTAATCGATTTAAAAAAAATATTAATAAGTTCAACAATCATTTATCTTTCTAACAATGTGCTTTTTATATCATTTATATGTATAATATGATTGCTAGATACGATTTTATTCGATAAAATGTTGGAATCTTAATTTTTAGGCGATAGTAGAACACACCTTGCGCTTCCGCTTAAGGTATGCAATATATCTCATAAGCTCAACACCGGCGTCAGACGTCGAGCGACCCCTTGTAAATCCAAATTGGTTTTTATGAAGTAATTTATTTGTATTAAAAAAAATTAACAATTGATCCAAAATTATTTTTTCAAAAATTTTACTAAGAGTTGGTAGTACAGAAATAGGTCTAAAATTAGCGGGGTCCAATGTACTACCAGATTTAAATAAAGGTATTACTTTACTATACTTCATTAAATCAGGAAACACACCAGAATCGATACAAGTATTAAAAATAATAGCAAGATGAGGTGCAATTAAATCTATTATGGACGCAATAACTGTCACGGAAATCCCCCACAAATCTGCGGTTTTCTTTACATCAATGGTTTTGAAGTATTTTACAATATCTTGCGGTAATACTTTTTCGAGTCTAAATTCTTTTAAACAGATATTAACATTCTGTTTGAGTAATGACTCGGCGACAGTTGGAGAAGTATTCAAAGACTCTGTTGTCAAAATAGGAATATCAGTGAAATATTTCTCAAACAACGCTGCGACTTCTTGATTTGATTTAGTCAATTCATTGTTAATTTTTAATTGATAGTTTGAGTTACGAGGTTTTTCTTTACCGGTTTCGCTGTTAATTATACTCCACGTCATTTTAATTTTATTCTTAGCCATCTTAATTTTGTTGCTAATATGTAACGATTTGGCTGTGGAGCAAACTTATTTAAACATTTTAGAATAATTTTTGACATATTCTTTAAAAGCATCAGAAGGATTATATGATCTTTCATGGTAAAGGTCATATAACCTTCGTCTGCTTTTATGAATTCCCACTGTCGCCCACTCATTAAATGCCTTGCGACTGTTTCCAGAGAATGTTTTAGAAGTAAATGTTTT
This sequence comes from Parnassius glacialis, assembly GCA_033319125.1. Classification (NCBI taxonomy): domain Eukaryota; kingdom Metazoa; phylum Arthropoda; class Insecta; order Lepidoptera; family Papilionidae; genus Parnassius; species Parnassius glacialis. The sequence continues at coordinate 10,937,898 of JAVANC010000012.1, forward strand.
TTTTTAAATTCATTGCTTATAAGGGTAAATAATTCTCCATATAAAAAGTCTGCATTGTTCTTATAAGAAAGCGATGGAAGGTTTTTACCATATTACTTCTAAATCTCTCCAGGCGTTTTGCATTAATAGGAACAAACACAATTTTCTCAATTTCCTGTTTTTTGTGCATATAAGGTAATGAAACCGGTTGTCCACAGTGATCTGAACTAAGTTTTTGAATTATTGATTTGTTGATTGGTACAACACCTGTAAAAATATTATAAATACAAGTTGCACTACACCCTGCAATTCGTGTAGCTTCAAAGAATAAATTATCAAGATTATAGGATTTGAACAAAGAGCAAAATTTAATACTGATGGAAGAAGTTTCCAGGAGATTGATATTGAAGTCTCCACACACTACAAGAGATTTATTCTGTTTATTAAGCTTAACTAAAACTTCTTCCATAATTTTTTCAAAGGTATCATAATTTGAACATGGGGCCTGTAAACACTGACAACAATAAGGTGCTCAAGCTCAACACATGCCATTTCTACAGTACGCTCAACAGAGAGGCTCACAATGTCTTTACGTTCTTTACATGATAAGGATTTATTAGCTAATATTAAGGAGCCACCACGTAATTTAGTATCTCTATTGAACGAACTGACCACCTGGTGATTACTGAAATTAAATATGGAGTTGTAACTTTTTAACCAATGTTCAGTAATACATAAAATATGAATAAGGTTACTATTTAAAAATAATTCAATTTCTAGTTCTTTGCCTAACATACCTTGTATATTTTGATGCACCAGGTTAATACAGTTTTTATTATTGCTATTTTGTGAAATTACACAATGAAGTATAGTTGAATTGTATTCTAAAGTATTTAAGTTATCTTTGCTAGAGATTACCTCTATTGTCTTATTATCTAATTTAAATTACTTGGAACTAATTCCAAATCATTTGTGAAATTATTTTTCTGCTCAATAAAAGCAGGTGTTAAGGTAGGCAATAATTTGGCTGGGTTAAAATATAAATAATGAGATAGCGTATTTGCTACCAGTCTCAAACTAAACTTTGATAGGTAATACCTATCTCTTGTTAAAAACTTCTTAATTAAATTATTAATATCAACTAAATGAAATTTATCATTATTATTCTTACAATTAAATGTCAAATTTAAGTTATTATTACATGTCGAATTATGCATCATTAAATTTAAATTATATCTTAGTTTATTTTCCTGTGGCCACCCCTCTATGTAAGGCAATGGAAACAAAATAACTTTAACCACATTTATGTTATTGAGATATTCAATATATTTTAATAATTGATTCTTGTTCATATTGCCTCTTCTCCCAACAAAAATTATTAATATACTATTAGGGTTAAATTTACTAGTTAAAATTTTATTCATAATATCACTGAATGATGCTCCAGGCATGCAGTAATTACTTATCTGTTGCCTTTTTAAACAGTTATTCAATGATATACCCATATTTTTGCCTATGTCATCACTATACACAATTACATTATTTTTTTCATTACTTTTTAAATTTATCTGCTTTGTTATAGTACTATCATAGAGTGCAGGTAAAGAAAATGAAGTATTACTGCTTGTCATGTTATTAACACACACTGTCCCTAAAGAACCTGGCATTGAGTGCTGATATTCATTTTGATATTTTAATAAGGAATCAAAACGTTCCTCGTTATATTTACAAAGACAGACAGACAGACATAAGATTAAATAGGCAAATATACATAAAAATTACATAAATAAATACAGACAGGATACAAATAATATTGGTAAATCCAATTGAGCATGCCTTCGCATTAAAAAAACTACGTATAGCATGATTATACGGATTTTTTTTTAAAGTAGTTTAAATACATTTCGACAGCACTATCGGCTTCAACAACCTCGAAAACAATGAAAATGACACCTATGATGAAATGATTGGTACCTACTTCAGCCGCCATCTTGTATTTACATTTCGACAGCGCTATCGGCTTCAACACCCTCGAAACCCATGAAATGACACCCATGATGAAAAAAATTGATACCTATTGCAGCCACCACCTTGGATTTATATTTCGACAGCACTATCGGCTTGAACACCCTCGAAAACCATGAGAATGACACCCATGATGGAAAAATTGATATCTATTGCAGCCGCCATCTTGGATTTACATTTCGACAACCCTATCGGCTTCAACTCTCTCGAAAACCATGACAATGACACCCATGATAAAAAAATTGATACCTATTGCAGCCACCATCTTGGATTTACATTTCGACAGCACTATCGGCTTCAAAACCCTCGAAAACCATGAAAATGACACCCAAGATGAAAAAATTGATATCTATTGCAGCTGCCATCTTGGATTTACATTTCGACAGCACTATCGCCTTGAACATCCTCGAAACCCATGAAAATGACACCCATGATGAAAAAATTCATATCTATTGCAGGCGCCATCTTGGATTTACATTTCGACAGCACTATCGGCTTCAACACCCTCGAAAACCATGAAAATGACACCCATGATGAAAAAATTGGTACCTACTTCAGCCGCCATCTTGGATTTACATTTCGACAGCACTATCGGCTTCAACAACCTCTAAACCCATGAAAATGACACCCATGATGAAAAAATTGATACTTATTGCGGCCGCCATCTTGGATTTACATTTCGACAACCCTATCGGTTTCAACACCCTCGATAACCATGAAAATTTCACCCATGACAAAAAAATTGATACTACTTACTTTTAGTACGTACTACTATTATTTATTCTGTGCTTTTAAAATATTGTAATAAAAAATCTCTTATTATTATTATAATCAAGTATTTAAGAAATTTTATTTGTACAGCGATCTTTTTGAGCCGCTGCAAACAACCGAAACAATGACCACTCACGACGGCGACTGACGTCGATACTCCAAAATATAGTAAATTATCTATGGACGCCGAACTGAGTGAGTAAGTAAACTACTCTGTGGCTGTAGCGCCCTATTTACAGAAATAATTTACATACAAGGCTAACCAAATCAACGAAAATTTCGCCATGTTGGAGCCGAAAAAAATTGATTATAGCTAAATAAAACAAAACTACACTGCCATTTACATTCAGTGGCTTCTCACATGATAGATGAAGAGATTAAAAAATAGATTGAGTTAAACAGTTGATATTTTCAAAAGTGATCGTGTTTACAAGCATTGGGGTCATGATAAATCCACACCATAAGTGCCACAAGCCACTAAAACCCCTTTTTTATTTTAAAATAGCAATTAATCGATTTAAAAAAAATATTAATAAGTTCAACAATCATTTGTCTTTCTAACAATGTGCTTTTTATATCATTTATATGTATAATATGATTGCTGGATACGATTTCATGCGACAAAACGTTGGAATCTTGATTTTTAGGCGCTAGTAGAACATACCCACGCGCTTTGCGCTCGGCATGCAATACATGTCGCAGTAATTATTGCATTGTTAGGTAGTAAATTTTGATGTCAGTCTTAAACTTTTCTAGTGCTTTCGCACGACGAATTTGCGGAGGAAGATCATTCCATAAGCAGATGGCCTTGACTGTGAAGGAATTCTTAAAGTATTTAGTTCAATAAGAATGTGGCGCGAGTATAAGTTCTCCGGCTGACCGTAGAACTCTATCCGGTCTGTCATGACCCAGGAATTTCAAGTTTTCCTTCAGATAGCCAGGAGTCATTGGATTGAATAATACACAGTACAGAAGAGAAACAATTTGTAGGTTCCGGCGAAAGCTAATGGGTAACTACTTTAGCTTTAAACGAAATTTGGAGAAATGGTCATATTTGCGCAAGCTAAATATGAACCTAATAGCCAGATTTTGAATACGCTCAAGTTTGTTTAGTTGTGATCTTCAGTTAAATCAAGATAAAGTCCAATCGCGGAGCACGAAGAATTTCGTACATTGAACTGTCATTGCCTGTCTCTGTCACTCCCGCGTAAATACAATGAGTCTTGCTCGCACAGATGCAATGGCCGCCATCCTCAGGGATTGTAAACCTTTTACTGGAGACTATAAGGTTTGTTCTTGTTTGCATAATGTGGATTTGGTTGGCCTTGAGTCACGACAAAAAGTCCTTGGTTTGCTTGACCTTGACGTAATTAATAATGTTTAAATAACGAACGACATTCCATCTTGGGATGCGTTAGTGATCGCTCAATTTTCGGACACAGTTATTTACCTATTCTTAGTTTGTTGTTGTTAGTTAGTTTTTGTTATCTTGTTTTAATTGTTAAGTGATTTTGTTAATTTATTAAGTTTTATTCACTCTTTTAAAATGGAATCAGCGCCGTCTACCTCGCGTCCATTCAAGGAGTTCGTTTCTCCACGGAAGAAAAGAAAAATGTCACACTTTACTGTATCTGAGAAGGTAATGATTATTAACGTGTTTAAATACGTTAAAGAATCCTGGCCTGCTGATAAATATCCTTCAAAAAAGATATGAAGGACAATACAGCCAATATCTTGGGCATTTCGAAATCGGCCATATATCGTATCTTAAAAGAATATACCGACACAGATACCGTCAAGCCAGCTGCTTCACCGAAAAAACGACTCTCATTAATTGAAAAGATTGATGGGTTCGATAAATCGTGCATTAGACGAATAGTGCACAGCTTTTATTTAAAAGGAGAGTTACCTACAGCAAAAAAGGTGCTACATATCATAAATACAGACGAATCCTTACCAAACATGGGCTTGACATCGTTGAATAAATTACTGAAACATTTGAAGTTTAAGTATGTCAAACGAAGGAGAAATAACGGGTTAATCGACAGAGATGACATAGCATTGTGGCATATCAAATATTTGAAAAATATGAAAACTTACCGACAGCAACAACGACCAATATATTACTTGGATGAAACTTGGGTGAATGCGGGTAAGACTGATTTTTATTATTTTCTAACTGACTTAAATCTATACTAAAATTATGAATGTGAAAGTAACACTGTCTGTCACCTTTACACGCCTGAACGGCTATTAACTGTTTAAACCATTGATTAGTTTATTAATTTACTTTTCAGGGCACACTGTTGGCAAGGTGTGGGAAGACACTACAGTGCAGTTACGAAAACAAGCATTTTTGGAGGGTTTGTCGACGGGTGCCAAGAATCCTACTTCCAAAGGCAACCGGCAAGTTATTTTACATATAGGAGGTGAACAAGGATTCGTGCCAAAATCGGAATTGGTGTTTGAATGCAAAGGTACAGGCGATTATCACGAATCGATGAATGCAGCCAAGTTCGAACATTAGTTTCAAGCAATGCTACCGAGACTTGAGCCGAACGCAGTGGTTGTCATGGATAATGCCAGCTACCACTCAAGACGCCAGGAAAAAATCCCAGTTATTAGTTGGAAAAAAATAGATATTCAAGAATGGCTTTCATCAAAGCAAATTTCTTTTGAGGCGAAGGAAACAAAAGTCCAGCTCTTGAAAAAGGTGAAAGATGTCAAGATTCAGTACCAATCGTACGTGGTCAATGAGCTGGCAAAAGCAGTTGGTGTGGAGGTATTGAGATTACGTCCGTACCATTGCGATTTGAATCCCATCGAACTAGTGTGGGCAGACGTCAAGGGGTATGTGACCCGAAAAAATACAACATTTAAGATGGCAGATGTTAAAAGGCTGCTCCAGGAGGCTTTAGGCAACATTTCAGCAGAAAAATGGCAAAATTGCACCAGTCACGTAAAAAAAGAGGAATCGAAATTAGCTAGACTAGATGATAATGTAGACAAAACTGTTGATTCTTTTGTGATAAATGTGACAGGCGAGACGTCTTCGGAAAGCAGTTACTCCGATACAGAGGAATCGGATTCTGATTTTTGATTTTTTTTTCTGCCGGATTAGTAGATACTTGTCTAGATTTTTATTACTTGTAATATAAAATCTAAATAAATAATTTATATAATAATAATAACTATATTTCATAAGTTGGTAAATTTTCTTTCTCCTTCAAATATTTCATGTAAACCGCACCAAATACAAAAATGTTTGTGACCACTGTCAGTAGGTAAAGAGGTCATTGTACGAAATTCTTCGTGCTTCGCGACTGGACTTTAGCTTGCACACGCATAGTCGAGAATAGAGAGGGGTAAAGATTGTGCTAAAATAATTTTAGTAGGAATGGGAAGCAATAAACCCATAACAGCAAAAAATATTTCTACTAACTTATTTCAACTGATAAGAGCACGAGAAAGTAGTACGAAATGGATACCAAGATTTTTAACGGTGCTACTGTAAGATATTATAACACCAATCAATACCACCGAGGGAAGGTTATTCCAGTCAACTCTTGAAATCATGCTAGCACTACCTACAATAATGGCCTGAGACTTACAAGGATTAACTTTGTTGTTTTTTTGTTTTGTTTTTGTTGTCGAGCAAACGAATTTTTCAATCACATGAAGCAATGAATGTTGTTGGGTTGTGAAATTAGATTTGGATTGCAATCCCTTAAGTTTCACTTGAGTTGCTTCACTAGGCTTCACCGCTTATGTACACTTACGCAGTGTATACTCTGCTATAGATTTTTTGTGTTTGGTACAGTCAAACAAACTTGCAACTTGTTTTAAACAATGTTCTGAGTGTGCTAAGTACTTACTAAAGTTTTGAAATTATACTTCTTTTGGCACGTTTGAGAAAAATTATGAGAATGATTTTTTTACAACTTCAGTTGGTAATTTTCTGTCAACTGTCAAGTTTTCGTGAGAACTGATAACTATATTCAAGGTAGTTATTCAAATATATATTTATAATGAATAAAACGTGTTTTATTTTAGTTAATTTTGTTTTGTTACGCTAAAGAAGTATAACTTCTTACGTGCGGACATAAGTACACACACACGTTTTTTACATCATTTATATAAATGTGAACAAAGTTAAAAAGTTACAACGCACACAATAAAAATGAATATTGACAGAGTAGTGGGAAGATGAATATTTTTGCTTGTATACCAAATGCCTTTGTTTACTGTACAATATTACTGGGATGGAGATCTGTGATCCCATATTATAATCCCATGTTATAGTATTGCATGCCTTAAGCGAAAGCGCAAGGTATGTTCTACTATCGCCCGAAAATGAAGATTCCAACGTTTTATCGCATGAAATCGTATCTAGCAATCATATTATACCTAGTCAGGTCATAAATTCTGTCACATGTTTAATATAAAATAAGTGAAACAAGTTTATTCATTATGTAACCATTTATATACCAAAATGAACTTAACAAAACTTAGATTCTTATGACACTAAAGTTTATTCAAAATGCCCTACGTGATTTTGAATACATGCCTTCAATCTGCGCGGAGTCGTCTATCGCAGAACGAACGAGATCCATGTCAATATCGGCGGCTGCCTTAATCAAAGGTGCCTTGAGTGACTCAAAATTGGGATGAGGCATTGAGCACGCCTTTTCCTCCAAGTGTTGCCATATCTTGTAATCTAACGGATTCAAATCTGGACTGGAGGAGGGCCAGTCTTCGTGCCGGATGAAGTCGATTTCACGCGCCGCCAGCCAGTCTTGTGTGCTCTTCGCTCTATGAGCTGGTGCCGAATCTTGTTGGAATACCCAGTGCCTGTTATTGAACATGGTATGAGAAACAGATTCCACAAGGTTCGTCAGGACTGTATTTTGATACACAACTGCATTCGTTTTTACACCTTTCTCACAAAAATGTACCTCTGTTAAGCCCCAATAAGAAACTCCGACCATACCATGAGCAAGGATGGAAAATGACCTCGTTGGACACGCGGAATACGGTTGCTCGCTTCTTCACTACCGTGTGCGTACACCTTATCATTTTGTTTGTTGTAGCTCTCACCTAAGGTAAAAATTTTTTCATCCGAAAAAAGAATTTCCCGATATTTTTTTCCCGCGTACCGCTTCAACAAAGCGCGGCATCTCTTCAGTCTCAGGTCCATTAGACGAGCATTCAAACGATGTCCTGTTTTTCTTCGATATGCCCGAAGCCCTAAGTCTTCATTTAACACCCTTTTCACCGTGGTTTTGCTTAACCCCATCTGAAAGGCAAACAGTTTCTGCTTACGTATGGGATTTCTTTGAATTCGCGCCTTCACAGCTTTTATCACTGCTGGAGTCCTAACAGACCGAGGGCGACCATTTCTTGACCTCATCTACACTAGAGTCTTCATTGTATCGTTTGATGGTACGATAAACGAATGTTTTGGTTATATTCAAATTTTTCAGTATGTCAAAAATTTGAATTGGCGCGTAACCGCAACGATGCAACGCAATAACTGCAACACGGTCTTCTTTAAGCGTCCACTCCATATTTAAAAATGAGTAAAATTCTAAAAAGTATTATTACAGTTTTATTTTCATGAACAATTCGAAATTCGAATTCAATAAACTTTTTTGTGGCCAGCATTCTAAAAGAAAAGTTTTTACTGTGTGACAATACTTATGACCTGACTGAGTACATATAAATGATATAAAAAGCTCATTGTTAGAAAGATAAATGATTGTTGAACTTATTAATATTTTTTTTAAATCGATTCATTGCTATTTTTAATTAAAAAAGGGGTTTTAGTGGCTTACAGCACTTATGGTGTGGATTTATCATGACCCCAAGCCTTGTAAACACGATAACTTTTGAAAATATCAATTGTTTAACTCAATCTATTTTTTAATCTCTTCATCTATCATGTGGGAAGACACTGAATGTAAATGGCAGTGTAATTTTGTTTTGTTTAGCTATAATCAATTTTTTTCGGCTCCAAAATGGCGAAATTTTCGTTGATTTGGTAGCCTTGTATGTAAATTATTTCTGTAAATGGGGAGCTACAGCCACAGAGTAGTTTACTCACTCACTCAGTTCGGCGTCAGTCGCCGTCGTGAGTGGATATTGTTTCGGTTGTTTGCAGCGGCTCAAAAAGATCGCTGTACAAATACACAATATTCAAATAACCAAATTTCTTAAATACTTGATTATAATAATAATAAGACTTTTTTATTACAATATATTAAAAGCACAGACATATATATTGGTAAATCCAATTGGGCATGCCTTAGGCGCATTAAAAAAATTATGTATAACATGATTATAGGGCATTTTTAAAAGAAGTTTAAATACATTTCGACAGCTCTATCGCCTTGAACATCCTCGAAACCCATGAAAATGACACCCATTATGAAAAAATTGATATCCATTGCAGCCGCCATCTTAAATTTACATTTCGACAGGACTATCGGCTTCAACACCCTCGAAACCCATGAAAATGACACCCATGATGAAAAAATTGATATCTAATGCAGCCGCCATCTCGGAATTACTTTTCGACAACCCTATCGGCTTCAACTCTATCGAATACCATGAAAATGACACCCATGATGAAAAATTGATACCCATTGCAGCCGCCACCTTGGATTTACATTTCGACAGAACAATCGGCTTCAACACCCGCGAAAACCATGAGAATAACACCCATGATGAAAAAATGGATATCAATTGCAGCCGCAATCTTGGATTTACATTTCGATAACCCTATCGGCTTCAACTCTCTCGAAAACCATGAAAATGACACTCATGATGAAAAAATTGATATGTTTTGCAGGCGCCATCTTGGATTTATATTTCGACAGCACTATCGGCTTCAACACCCTCGAAACCCATGACAATGACACCCATGATGAAGAAATGGGTAGCTACTTCAGCCGCCTTCTTGGATTTACATTTGACAGCACTATCGGCTTCAACATCCTCGAAATCCATGAAAATGACACCCATGATGAAAAATTGATACCCATTGCAGCCGCCACCTTGGATTTACATTTCGACAGCACTATCGGCTTCAACACCCGCGAAAACTATGAGAATAACACCCATGATGAAAAAATTGATATCTATTGCAGCCGCAATCTTGGATTTACATTTCGACAACCCTATCGGCTTCAACTCTCTCGAAAACCATGAAAATGACACCCATGATGAAAAATTGATACCCATTGCAGCTGCCACCTTGGATTTACATTTCGACAGCACTATCGGCTTGAACACCCGCGAAAACCATGAGAATAACACCCATGATGAAAAAATTGATATCTATTGCAGCCGCAATCTTGGATTTACATTTCGACAACCCTATCGGCTTCAACTCTCTCGAAAACCATGAAAATGACACTCATGATGAAAAAATTGATATCTATTGCAGGCGCCATCTTGGATTTACATTTCGACAGCACTATCGGCTTCAACACCCTCGAAACCCATGAAAATGACACCCATGATGAAGAAATGGGTAGCTACTTCAGCCGCCTTCTTGGATTTACATTTGACAGCACTATCGGCTTCAACACCCGCGAAAACCATGAGAATAACACCCATGATGAAAAAATTGATATCTATTGCAGCCGCAATCTTGGATTTACATTTCGACAACCCTATCGGCTTCAACTCTCTCGAAAACCATGAAAATGACACCCATGATGAAAAATTGATACCCATTGCAGCTGCCACCTTGGATTTACATTTCGACAGCACTATCGGCTTGAACACCCGCGAAAACCATGAGAATAACACCCATGATGAAAAAATTGATATCTATTGCAGCCGCAATCTTGGATTTACATTTCGACAACCCTATCGGCTTCAACTCTCTCGAAAACCATGAAAATGACACTCATGATGAAAAAATTGATATCTATTGCAGGCGCCATCTTGGATTTACATTTTGACAGCACTATCGGCTTCAACACCCTCGAAACCCATGAAAATGACACCCATGATGAAGAAATGGGTAGCTACTTCAGCCGCCTTTTTGGGTTTACATTTGACAGCACTATCGGCTTCAACATCCTCGAAATCCATGAAAATGACACCCATGATGAAAAATTGATACCCATTGCAGCCGCCACCTTGGATTTACATTTCGACAGCACTATCGGCTTCAACACCCGCGAAAACCATGAGAATAACACCCATGATGAAAAAATTGATATCTATTGCAGCCGCAATCTCGGATTTACATTTCGACAACCCTATCGGTTTCAACTCTCTCGAAAAACCATGAAAATAACACCCATGATGAAAAATTGATACCCATTGCAGCCGCCACCTTGGATTTACATTTCGACAGCACTATCGGCTTCAACACCCGCGAAAACCATGAGAATAACACCCATGATGAAAAAATTGATATCTATTGCAGCCGCAATCTTGGATTTACATTTCGACAACCCTATCGGCTTCAACTCTCTCGAAAACCATGAAAATGTCACGCATGATGATAAAATTTTTACCTATTGCAGCCGCCATTTTGGATTTACATTTCGACAGCAATATCGGCTTCAACAATCTCGAAACCCATGAGAATGACACCCATGATGAAAAAATTGATATCTAATGCAGCCGCCATCTTGGAATTACTTTTCGACAACCCTATTATATTAAAAAGGGGTGTTAGTGGCTTATGGCACTTATGGTGTGGATTTATCATGACCCCAAGGCTTGTACACACGATAACATTTGAAAATATCAATTGTTTAACTCAATCTATTTTTTAATCTCTTCATCTATCATGTGGGAAGCCACTGAATGTAAATGGCAGTGTAAATTTGTTTGGTTTAGCTATAATTAAGTTTTTTCGGCTCCATAATGGCGAAATTTTCGTTGATTTGGTAGCATTGTATGTAAATTATTTCTGTAAATGGGGAGCTACAGTCACAGAGTAGTTTACTCACTCAGTTCGGCGTCAGTCGCCGTCGTGAGTGGATATTGTTTCGGTTGTTTGCAGCGGACAGCGGCTCATGCTTAAAAATATTGATCTCTGCAGAAGTACAAAATATTACAAAAACCATATTTGGTACTTACATACTTGACCAAGGTAAGATATTATTATTATTTTTATCCTCGGACAGTGGCGGATTGTCCTTAAGGTGACACTAACGACATTATTACCATACAAATTTCGGGGGTGTATTACTCCGCTATTTGATACTGTACATCCATAGTTAAACATGATAGCGTTTTGACTCATTATTAGTTTGTCTGTGTGGAAACAGAATAGTTAAATAAAAATTAATTAAAAAGTTATGAGCTACCAAAGATTCGTTTTTGTTGCCAATTTTTTAACACAAGTTTGGGCGTAAATGTTTCAAGTTTTGTTGCCAACACTAGGTAATAACAGAAACATTTGTTACCAACACGTGTTGGCAACACAACAGTTGGTAACAAAACTTTGGTGAAGACGTGGCTTAGTTGCTCACCACTGATACTATCTCTGTCGGACACGATGCCAGGTGAAGCCGCCTCCACACGCTTGGCAACTGCAAACACCAAACAACAAACAGGAACGTGTGGATGGTTGTTTGCCTATTTGTTTGTGATTGCCAGTGATCGCCATTGGTGTCGGTTTGTGTGCACAAATGAAAGGCTGTTCGACAAACGTGTTTGCGATGTATCCACACGCTTGGCAATCGGTCAGACTCAGTAGTACACGCGAACTTGCGGGCGACGGAAGGAGTTACTAGTATCTATCATTATTATACTGGCCGTATTAGGAAGCTCAAGGTCGCTCAGCGAGCTATGGAGAGGGCTATGCTCGGGAGTTCTCTGCGTGATAAACTTAGAAATGAGGATATCCGCAGTAGAACCAGAGTAACCGATATAGCCCAACGGATTAGTAAACTGAAGTGGCAGTGGGCCGGCCTATAGCTCGAAGAAGCGACAACCGATGGGGAAGAAAGGTTCTCGAGTGGCAGCCTCGTATCGGTAGGCGAAGTGTAGGGCGACCACCCACTAGATGGAGTGACGACCTGGTAAGACATGCAGGAAGTCGATGGATGCAGGTGGCTCAGGACCGTGCTTTGTGGCATTCCTTGGAGGAGGCCTATGTTCAGCAGTGGACTTATGAAACGCTGTAATGATGATGATGATTATTATTATACTCTACGCCAGTGTTACCAATCCGAAATTTGTCTCGGAGGTAAATATGATTTCAGAAGTTGATAGTTTCCTACCAATTTTACTTCGATAAGTTATATTTATAGTTCATATAGTTATTTTGTATAGTAGATCTAGTACCTATATTTTTTTAAGGTTTCTAGGGAGCTCCCAATAATAATGTGATACTCTTAATTAATGTTTCTATTGGGTAACAAATATTTCACCTCTTTTTATAAGTAACCCCATATGAAAGCAGGATCAGTGATCATCTATTCCCAAAATAAAATCCGAAAAATATTGAAAATTGAAAAATGAATCACGATAAATATAGTATTTCCTGATTTAATAGTTTTTTGATTTCCGTAGTGTTGGCAACTCGCTAAAAAATAGTTTATTATTTAATTCCTTTCGAAAAATAAACAATCTTACGATTAAAAAATATTACCATTAAATTGTTCAAGGCACTTCAAATAAGAAATAATCTATGTTAAAAGTTAATTATAAATAAAAAAGATTCAATATAATGTCGATTGAAAGTTCGGGGTTCGATTCCTTCGAGTCGAGCGTTGATTTCATGAAAGTTTGTTTTTAGATTAATTTAGAGAGATATTTATTACAATATTTTAAAAGTACAGAATAAATAATATTAGTACGTACTAAAAGTAAGTGGAATGTATATATTTAAGTATATTTATATTTAAATACGTCTTGGACTTTATGGAGTTACCTGAATGATGACATAATGATCATATGAGCATTATGAATCGTGCAATTTTGGATTTTCCAAACTTTTTTTTTAAATTGAAGTATTGACATAAAATTGGAAGTATAATAATAAGGTTATTAGTGAAAACTTGTGTGCATTTAAACTACTTAAAAAAAAAGATGTATAATCATGTTATACGTAATTTTTTTCGCGCCTAAAGCATGCTCAATTGGATTTACCAATATATTTTTAATATATAATAATAATGATTATTTGAGTAAAAATTAAATAAAATGTTTTAAATTTTTTTTTAAGTAAATACGAGTGAGCCCATCGCCACACCATATACTTGCTTGTAAAATTCTTCCTTCCGCAATAGATAGCCAAATGTGAGCTTCAGTAGGTAAGCATGTGAATAGTGACTGAACATCAAAACTGACCATAGTTTCATTGTCAGCGAGATATAGGTTGCACATTTCACAGGTAATTCCTCAAGACGTTGTCAATGTTATAACGCGTTTAATTTTGGTTAAAATTTATATTATACACTGTTTAAAATGGAAAAGATTTTGACATGTAAAAGTGGTGCGATTTTGTCTATTAAATGTTTGCGCATGTGAACTATTAGTGGAAACGGTGAAACAAGTGCTCTGATGGTAATGTGATTCTCAAAATAAGGTGTCTGTCTGCTTAGGCGCCTTGAGATACCATCGCCAACTATCAGCTGTCTGCTGGCTCAAGTTGCCGTCAAAATCTTAGACGCATCAACATATTGTAGTAATAAAGTAGTGTACTATGAAGGATAAATTATACTTGTTGTATGTACTTGTAACTTCAGGCTGAGAAGGGCTAGAACCCCGAGTCGGAAAACCAGTTATTAAAAAAACCACATGTCATTGTAAACTTGTCATATGAGTTTTTTGCGGGAACTTGATTGGCGGCGGTTTGCTGCTCCTGTATTATAGTTTAAATAATAGTTTGAAGACGATTTTGATATGTAAAAGTGGATTTTATGCATTAACTGTCTACGCATGTGAACTATTAGTGGAAACGGTGACACAAGTGCTCTGATGGTGATGGATTATCAAGATAAGCTGTTTGTTTGCATAGGCGCCTTTAGATACCATCGCCAACTGTCAGCTGCCTGCTGGCTCAAGTTGCCGTCAAAATCTCTCAAGGGCTGCACAATGCTTAGAGTATTAAACTAACAGGAGACGACATTGGAGAGCATTCCCCGCTGTCAACATTACGAGAGCGCGGATCATTCCCGTTATATAAAACTAGTTGCGCCGCGTACGGCGTCACTTACCAAGTAGTCGTAAGCGTGAGTTGACCTCCAGAAAAATGCCGAGTTGCAGTGTGTTTTCTTGTAAAAAAAGATCACAGACCTCAAATTTACAAAAAGACGGCGTTACCTTTCATCTTTAAGTATTTATTTCGATTTCAATAATTAATATAAGCATTAAATCACGAAAATTCTGATTAATATAGCTGAGCAGGTAGTGTTGCCAACTTAAAGTAATAATACTATAGTAAGGACTTTTGCACTACTAGGACATAATTAAATTTTACTTAATTGTAGACAAATATCGTTTCTCTTATTTCTAATTACACAAGACAAAATCGTGTTATTGAATAGTCTTAAATTCATCAATATTATTGTGATCTATTTGCAAAACTATATTATTTCAAACAACATTAATAATCTTTAATTGTTTTAACGAAATGAAAACATCAATTTAAATTGTTTTATTGTATACATTACACATTTAAAACATTTTAAATAGATATTTTCATTTCATTATATGACGTTATAAAACGAAAAGAAGTGGAATTTCGAGTATATAAAATGGTATCATCAAGACTATAATAGTGATGTTCACTGTAATCTTTAGTGTCGATGTTTTTATTTGACTATAAGTAATACTTTGTTATATAATACCAAGGTGTTATTTAAAATTCTTTTTTGTACAATGTTTAAAAAAGATCTTTGGTTTTACAGTTTTCCAAAAGATCCTTACAGGCGCCAAGTTTGGATGAAAGCATGTGGCAGTCATATAACCTGGGTACCTAAACGAACAAGCACTATTTGTTCCGAGCATTTTGACCAATCGGTTTTCGTAATCTATTCGTAAGTTTATTATTTTGTTACAGGTTTATTTTACATTATGAAGGATAAAATTTAAAACATGTAACAAATCGAAATGGAAGGTTTAGTGAACGATATTTATTCATTTTAAAATGTTAGTTACAAGTTTATCGTCTTAGATGATGAAATTTTTGTTTTCAGATGAGACACGAATTATTAGCGCTTAAATAAATAAATAAGGACAAACAAATAATTTCAGTGTCATATTTATAATCTATTATTATTAAATATATACAGAGTACTACACTTTTGTACTGTAGAACACAAAATATTACCGCTTTTTACGAAGACATTAATTATTTTTCAATCCTAAGTAAAATGACGAAAAAAAGTATGTTTGGTTAAGCGTAAACTTCAACCAAGAGATAGCGAATGTTTAATTTTTAGGGTTCCGTACCTCAAAAGGAATAAACGGAACCCTTATAGGATCACTTTGTTGTCCGTCTATCTGTCTGTCTGTCTGTCAAGACCCTTTTTCTGAGGAACGCGTAGAGTTATCTAGCTGAAATTCATATGAAATACTCAAGTCTATTGTCCCTTGGAGCTGTGAAAAAATCAAACTTGTAACCCAACGCAATCAAAAGATACAGCCGTTTATGCCGCAAATTTTCGACATTCGCAAGGGAATCAGGGAATCAAAACGTACAGGGTACTTCCCGTGAACTCAGAATCTTAAAATTTGGTACGACCAACTTATTGTAGCACAGATAAAGAAAAAATTGCGAAAAGTATAAATTTTTAGTTACATCATATAATAAAAATAATTTTAATAATTTTAAACTACGGATTTGTGCGGAACCCTCGGAGTGCGAGTCCGGCTCGCACTTGGCCGGTTTTTTTTAATTGCTCCATTCCGTTGCTGCGTAAAGGAAGGACAAAAACAAATAAACAAAAAATCACACTTTCACATTTATAATATTATATTAATATGGATTGTCAAGAATGATATATAAACTTTTGAAACCGGTTTACAATCGGCTTTTTGAGGGTAGAACTATACACTCCCGCTCTCTTTCTCGCTCTAGTAAATAACGTTTCTGAGTGAACAAAAAGGATAGAAGCACTGGAAAGTGCGAATCCGTGCTGCGAGATGTAGTTCAACCCTAAGCCTTAAAACGGTTTAACTCTATAGGTTGGGTAAAATCTGTAAAATTAGACCGTTTAAAACCCCTATACAGATAACCTTTCCTGTTGGTCATGACATTAAAAATAGTAAAAACATTTCATAGACTAGGCTTATTATATGTTTTTAGCATACAGGAACATTATTTCGATAATGATTACGTTCCACATAACATTGAACTGGCAAACTTGGTGATGGAAAAATATGCAAGCACCAGAATTAGCTACCTCGCAAAAAAAGAGTGTCCCAAAAAGTGTATTCGTCACATATACCAAACTTATTCACTTTAAAACCAGTTAAAATATAATATAATACTTTTTCAATTTGTTTTAATTTTGGTAATTTTGTATTATTATATTGTACCTTATGTATTTTTTTAATTTACTACTAATAACATTTGTTCATTTTATTTTATTTAATTTGCTAATGTAACTTGCATAAAATTTCATCGACATATCCATATAGACAAGGCCCTAGCACTAGTTGTTTATAGCTTATGCACTGTAACGATGAGACATTTATAAGAGATTTTCAAGGTTGTGTGCGTTTTGCTTAATCGTGTGCTCATATTATGCTGTGTGCGTGCGTAACGACGTGGCCCAATGTTTACAATTTGCTTAGTGTGCGTTACCTCGCCTCCCGCTAGAAGTGACAAGCTTTTTTGTTTGGAACTTTATGCGCATAGCGTCTCCTGTTAGTTGAATACTCTAAGGCACAATGTGACGCATCAACATATTGTGAAGCAGTGAACTATGAAGGATAATATTATACATAAAGACAAGGCTGTATGGCATAGTTCCTTTGCCTGCTCTCTCGAGCGAATAATAAAAACAGCAACAACAACTTATCATAATATGTTACTTCTTTAGGAGTTTTGGCGGGAACTTGACCGGCGGTGGTTTGCTGCTCCTGTATTATAGTTTAAATAATAGTTTGAAGTGGATTTTGATATGTAAAAGTGGTGCGATATTATGTATTAACTATCTACGCATGTGAACTATTAGTGGAAACGGTGAAACAAGTGCTCTGATGGTGATGGATTCTCAAGATAAGCTGTTTGTTTGCATAGGCGCCTTTAGGTACCATCGCCAACTGTCAGCTGCCTGCTGGCTCAAGTTGCCGTCAAAATCTCCCAAGGGCTGCACAATGTGACGCATCAACATATTGTGAAGCAGTGAACTATGAATATTAATTATACATAAAGACCAGGCTGTATGGTGTAGTTCCTTTGCCTGCTCTCTCGAGCGAATAATAAAAGCAACAACATCTTCTTCTTCTTCTTCTTCCTTTATGGCGGTTACGATGAATTCGCCAATGACTAACAACTATGGAGTGTAGAGTACAAGGAGAACCATCTTATAAGGGGCGAAAGTTGAAAAAGTGTCCTACTATTTACTGAAAATAGAGGTTCCAAAACCTACCACAATAGCGCTGGCGTCTGAAAAACTACGATATGAAGATAGCTGTTGTGAACGGAGTGAAGTCAGCTGAATTCAAATATTTAAAAAATTGCATGACTAGAGTAGTTAGTGAAATGCCAGTATACAAAATCTCAACTATTTACGTAGTACAAAACCAAGTGGATTGGTCGGTCCTTGTTTATTTCTCCATCTTATTCTAATAACTTTTGGCGCTTTTTTTTAATTTATCCTATGCTACTGCAGCGTCACCCTTATTGGACACGTTTTTAGGGACACTTTTCATATATAGAGATGGTCCTCCTTCTACTCTACACTCCATACTAACAACAACATCACTTCTTCAGAGGTTTTGGCGGGAACTTGATCAGCGGCGGTTTGCTGCTTCTGTATTATAGTTTAAATAATAGTTTGAGGTGGATTTTGATATGCAAAAGTGGTGCGATTTTATGTATTAACTGTCTACGCATGTGAAATATTAGTGGAAATAGTGAAACAAGTGCTCTGATGGTGATGGATTCTCAAGATAAGCTATTTGCATAGGCGCCTTTAGATACCATCGCCAACTGTCAGCTGTCTGCTGGCTCAAGTTGCCGTCAAAATCTCCCAAGGGCTGCACAATGTGACGTATCAACATATTGTGAAGCAGTGAACTATGAGGGATAATAATACATAAAGACAAGGCTTGGGGACATTATAATAAACCGAATAATAATACTCAAGACTTGGCCTAAAGGTCTAGATACCAGGCCATAAGCTCCAAAAAAAAACAACATCACTTCTTTAGACAGATTGACAGGAGTTTTGGCGGGAACTCGACCGGCGGCGGCTTGCTGCTCCTGTATTATTGTTTAAATAATGGTTTGAAGTGGACTTTGATATGTAAAAGTAGTGCGATTTTGTGTATTAAGTGTCTGCGCATGTGAACTATTAATGGAAACTGTGAAACAAGTGCTCTGATGGTGATGGAATCTCAAGATAAGCTGTTTGTTTGCATAGGCGCCTTTAGATACCATCGCCAACTGTCAGCTGCTTTCTGGCTCAAGTTACCGTCAAAATCTCCCAAGGCTGCACAATGTGACGCATCAACATATTGTGAAGCAGTGAAATATGAAGGAAAATTATACATGAAGACAAGGCTGTATGGCATAGTTCCTTTGCCTGCTCTCTCGAGCGAATAATAAAAACAACAACAACAACAACAGATTGACAGATGTCATTGTCACCTTTGATGTCTATGATGTAAGTTGTAATTTGCCATAGTAATTTGCTATTTTATTTTATTAGTTTACAGATCAGAGTTCAGGTTGAGACAAACAAACAGTTTTATTCATTACATTTACATTACTAAGTACTAGACATCAAAAGGTAATAATACAGTTTTATACATATACAATTTTTTCTAATGGTGTAAATCTGCAGTTAAGTAATACATATTCTTCTGATATTTCATTGTTTCGATGGGAGTAAATTATGTGTTTGTAACATTTAACAATGAAATCTCATACCTTTGTACAATTCTAGGCCTAATCAATTATTTACGTATAATAAAATATAATTCTGGAGTTTGAAACTTATTAGTCATTATTTTAATAGGTTTAAATAATAGTACGCGACGCTGAAAGAAAATGGGTAATAAATCATCATTATTGTTGCGGGAAGAAGAAATTGCACAAATACAAGAAGAAACAGGATGTAAGTAATATACGAAGTATATTTTATGTTTTAAATGTATGATTTAACTAGCTGTTCCTCGCGACTTCGCCCGCGTGTTAATTGAGGTTTTAGTTTTTTGCGCGGTACCCTAATTCTTTTTTTAAAATAAAAGTAGCCTAAGTTACTCCTTATGACATCAGCTGTCTGCCAGTGAAAGTCCCGTCAAAATTGGTCCAGCCGTTTCCGAGATTAGCCGGAACAAACAGACAGACAGACAAAAATTTTAAAAATTGTGTTTTTGTTATAAGTATCGTGTCTACTTTCATATGCATTTAGTAAAAAGCCGTAAATTTTAACATTACAAACAGACACTTCAATTTTATTTATTTGTATAGATATATGGACTGGCATACAAGTTACACGTAGCAATTGCATTTGATTAAGACATGTTAATATGAAATTTTTTGATTGATGTAATATGGTGGTTGTTGCTTAGTGTCGTTTAGAGGTGTTGTAAGAGAATCCACTGCCTCAAATTTTATGGGTGTCATGACATATGAAAACAAACAGGAGTTGGTGAGCAGCATCTTCCTGATAACAACTCAATAATAAAACAGTATTTGCCAACCTGCCTGTATGCATGGTAACTATTGCAAATATCCCCTCTAAGAGGCAACATTTGAGAAAGCCTACATGCATTAAACTTTTTTTTTTATTATAGGGTGACAAACTTTTGATGAGCTGGACTGAATGAATTAATGTTCGGTTTAGATCTTTATTTCTTAATAAGACAATTGTCACTTACATGAGAACTATGTTCAAATATGGTTTAGTGAACACTAGTATTTAATCAAAAAGGTTGAACATTTTTTCAGAGGAAAATAAAGGGGAAACAAAAGTAATCGAGAAAAGGTAGAGAAGAGCTTAGAAAGCAATACCTATGTGAATGGTTGATTTTTTTTTATAGGATAAGGCCACCTGCACTCACCAAGCGAAACGCAGAGGTAAACCTCTACTTCATGCTGGTATTCTGTGAGGTTGTGGTACCACCCCGGTTCGAGCCAGCCCATCCGTACGACAGCAAAAGCTGCCGTGTGGCTGTTAAAACTGAGTTCCTTGCTTTCAAACACTATAAATGTTATATGTTCATCTGTTACATTTTTAGTTGCATATTTATATGAATATTGTAGGAACCATAAATAAGTAAAGCATATTTTTCTCTTGATAAAGATTAGGATGATAAGTAACTGATTAAGATTATTACCTTACTTTAAATACTTATACTTATCATTAAATAATTGTGCTATTTATTGATTAAAATTTCATTCAATACACATACCATTACAGCTTATCAAAAGCCAACCACAGGTTTTTTTTTAATACATTCAATGCATATGTTTGCAAATAATTCATTCAATAAAGCCTTTTTTACTAAACTAGAGTATGTAACAAACAAACTTAAGGTCCACCAGAATATTGAAATAGTCATGCTAAATAGTCACACTAATCTACAAATATAAGAGTATCTTGTGCTTTCCAACTCATGTTAATTAAACTGAAGCATCAAGTGTGGCGCTGTAGTCCGGCTACAGTGCCACCTTGATTGGCTATGGCCATATAACATGCAGAAAATTGATAAAAGCATGTGGCTCAAGCCTGTTTGAACTGTGGCAATTTTTGGTTGAGACCTACTTTCAGCAGAATTACTTAGCAGTGTGCTGGAACAATAATGATACTTAATTGACTCATTAAGTATCATTATCTTTGTTAGTTAGTGGGAATATACATAAGCACTTGTTTTGTAGCTTAATATAAAACTTACGACCTAACCATCAGCTTATTTAAGAAAGAGCTTGAACGAGCGGTCTTTCTATTTATGGTTAAAGGTAGCCAAAGCCTTTTATATGTGGTAGAGCCATGCTGTAACTACATATATTAATAGTATAGTTGTAGCACGAATGGGTCGGCTCGACCGGGGAAGGACCACGCTCTCACAGAATACCAGCGTAAAATAGCAGCTTAATGCTGCTGTGTTTCGTATGGTGAGTGTAGAGAACCGGAGACCTTTTTAGTGGAAAAGAGGCATTCCATCTTAGTCCTTACGGCTGACAACGCATCTGTGTTTTAATTTGCGAACGAAGATAGATGTAGATGTTTATGGGCCATAGCAACCACTTACCATGAGGTGGACTGTGTGCTTGTTTGTCCCCTTATTCTATAAAAAAAAATCCGAAGCTACAGTCGAATTTTACCATTAATATTAAAGCATATAACTTCTTTAACCTTTATATCGCCGCTATGCGCCTCATAATCATTATATAATATAATTTGTATACCGTATAAAATCAATATAGGCCATAAAACAAGATTTAGTGCCAATCTAATATTCTTTACTTTCGTCCTCTACCCTCTGCTCTCTCGACTGGATTGGAAGCTAGTCGTCAACCGTGACCGTTTACATTTTATCTTATCCCGTTAAAGTTTTTGGGATGCAAGTAGATTAGGGTCTGTCTTCTAGAACACTTACAGCACAATTATTGGCTTTCGTAGTTTACATAAATAGCATTTGGAAGTAATAGCTGTGATTAAATTCTGCCGAGTAACAACCATCATATCATATCCACACATTACATACCACATTAAAAAAAATACAATTGTGTTTTACGCAACATTATACAGCTTTTTATTATTTTTTTTTAGTTACGCCAAATCAAATAGAACGCCTGTACTCCCGGTTCACATCACTGGACAAGAATGACTGCGGCACTCTCTCCCGGGAGGATTTCCTACGTATACCGGAGTTGGCCATCAATCCGCTGAGCGAGAGGATCGTGCACTCATTTTTCGCGGAGAGCCATGACGATCGCGTAAACTTCCTCCAGTTTATGAGGGTGCTGGCGCACTTCCGGCCCATCAGGAAGAAGCAGGAAAATAAATTAAACAGCCGGGAAGAGAAATTAAGATGTAAGTTATTAACATAGGACGATTTAATAGGTTGAAAACTTCACTTCTTCTTCTTTACTAACCCACCCACCCGTAAAATCCCACTGCTCGTCAGGTCTCTCCAGTTATAGGAAGAATTTGCCTTAATCGCCTGTTTGATAAATGAATTTTCGCTGGTGTGGATTTATTTACATCTGGCGTAAAAAAAAGATAATACCGCCATTTATCGGAAGCTATGAAGTTAATCATCTACAGTCTACACCCTCCGGACAGAAGAGGAGATAGATTCTCTTACGCTATCACCACAGTACACCATTTGACGTGGTAGAGCCACGCTGCAGCTATATTATGGTTGTAGCACGAATGGGTCGGCTCGACTGGGGTAGGACCACGCTCTCACAGAATACCAGCGTAAAATAGCAGCTTAATGCTACTGTTTCGTATGGTGGGTGTAGAGAACCGAACATCTTTTTCATTGGAAATAAGGCATTCCACCTTAGTCCTCAGGGGCGACAACCCATCCGCATTTTGATTTTTAATTGAGCATATATATTGATTTCAATGGGCTTTAACATCCACTTATCATCTGCTCGATTATCACCCTTGTTAAGTGGCGAAGCTTGCGAAGTCACTTATTGATTTCACGATGTCTGTCTGTCTGTCCGTCTGTCCCACGATTATCTCGAGAATGGTTTCGAATTTTCAAATTCTGTTTTCAGCAATCGATTACTGATCACCCAGGCATCTGAACCTCCTATTTTGAAAGTGATTGCTCAACGGCAACCGTTACAAACCGCTACAAAGCTGATTGCTTCGCCACTGCTATGCTCTTAGCTTGCTAGGTTTATTCTATAATAAAATATATTGCATAAACAGATAATTATTCTCCACTGCTGTTTTTAAAATCCTCGATTAGATAGAAAAACTTCTAAAGGACGCAATAATAAATTTCTACAGAGCATGATCCTGATACAACTATGAGGCTGTAATAAAGAACCTTTCTTCTCCGGGTGGTAGTTCGAGCTATATGGTTGGTAGCAACATTGCCTCTTTCAGTTTACAGATCCATCGAACAATGTCATTTATTCTGGACCTACTGCGGAATGTTGCCTGTCATGTTGTTATTCTATAAAAGAACATTTAATCAATAAATAGTATTTTCTTTTATAACATCGCTTATTGATGTGTCTCTGTGTGTTTGTTTTTAAAATCACTTTATGGACTTATGCACACACTATTTTCACCAAAAACTAAAATTTCTTGAGAAAGGCTTTCATATATATGTATAATTTCTGTAAGGATGGATAGTGGAGAAATGTTTGCATTTTGTGGTCAAGTCAAATTGGCCTTTTGCCGACTTTTTTATTAAAATTTATTTATAAAGCATTTCATTATAAAGAAAGGGTAATATTATAAATTAGATCATTATTTTAAAGATAAGAATGTATATGAATTTTAATGTAGACCTTTTTTATACTTTTATATATTTCTCTTTCTCGAATCTTTGAGATTTTACACTAACACATTCATAATCCAGGGAAAATAAAGTAAAAGAAAATATCTAGTGTTTTAGTTGAAATTGGTATACAACAAAAGAAGAAAAGCGGTACTATAATGAATGTCATTAATATTTTTATTTTTTTTAATAGTTGCTTTCTCGATGTATGACTTGGACAGTGACGGAAAGATCTCCAGAGATGAGCTGCTGGCTATTCTTCACATGATGGTTGGAGTCAACATCAGGTGAGTTGTAACTTGTGACACATCAGGGAAAGGACCACGCTTTCACAGAATACCAGCGTGAAATAGCAGCTTAATGCAGCTGTTTCGTACGGTGAATATAGATAACCAAAACCCTTTTTTAATCCTAGTATGTGGTAACTAGGTATTCCATCTTGGGGGTGACAACGCATCTGTATTTTAATTCTTAGTCGATGATAAATGTAGTGATGTCTATTCGCAATAATAGTCCTGTCTGTGATGATGGTCCGGTCCCAGTAGAGCCTGGCGCGTTCATTTTCGAGCACGGCTTCCTGCAAGTACTTATACTAAACCTAGCAAGCTAACAGCATAGCAAAGTGGCGAAGCAATCAGCTTTGTAGCGGTTTCTAACGGAAAAAAAAATCAAAATAGGAGGTTCAGATGCCTGGGTGATTAGTAATCGATTGCTGAAAAAGAATTTAAAAATTCGAAACCGTTCTCGAGATAATCGTAGGACAGACGGACAGACATCGTGAAATCAATAAGTGACTTCGCAAGCTTCGCCACTTAATAAGGCAGTTTACAATCCACGAGATTGTATTTCAGGGCGAGCTTCTGGTGTAGGATACTGGCTACTAGGTTGTGTCTGTGCAAAGTTAGAAAACGCCGAACAATCGGAGACGACATGCCTAAGTGATTCACCGAGATGGCGACAAGCTCGACAGATGTCGACGGTGCCATCCCTTAGGATGTACATATCTCCGATAGCTGTTGGTTTTGTCTATGGGCTTTAGCATCCACTTATCACCAGGTGGACACTATGTGCTCGATTATCACTCTTGTTCTATAAATATATTACGATAAAATACATTGCATAAACAAATCATTATTCACCACTGTAATTTTTAAAATTACCAATTAGGTAGAAAAACTCCTGAAGGCATCCATAATAAATTTTCACAAAGCATGATCCTGATCCTCACTCGCCACTATGAGGCTGTAATCAAGATACTATCTTCTCCATTAGACGTTCGTTCTTCGAGCTAAGTGGTAGGTAAGCAAATTGCCTTCTTCTCGATTAGATGTTCGTTCTTCGTGCTATGTGGCAGGTAGGCAAATTGTCTCTTTCAGTTTACTGATCCAACGAACCATGTCATTTAGTGCTCTTGATCTACTGTGAAATGCGATTCCTAGTTATAGATTTCATCACCCACAGAAACCGAGCTTCTTACAACTTAAACTTCTTTTTACAGACAACAACGAAGTTCCGTAACACATCAGGTGCAACACACATTAATTTAAAATATTAAGTTAAATGTAGTCTTTTTAAAAAAAATTTAAGCATTATAAAAAATAAGAATAATAAACAGTAAAAACGTGTCATAAATTCCAGCGAGGAGCAACTCACAAGCATCGCAGAACGCACTATTCTGGAAGCGGACACGAACAACGATCAAATGATTTCGTTCGAGGAGTTCTGCCGCGCTCTGGAAAGAACAGACGTAGAACAGAAGATGTCCATCCGCTTCCTCAATTGACCTCCGCATTCCTGAACCGCGTGCCTCAAGTACATCCTCACCATAGTGCTTGTGATCATCGTATATGGGCTCATAACTAAGAGAATGGATTAAAGGACTTTCCAAAAAAAAGAAACGAAAAACAATTTTGTGGGTTATAGATTCATTTTTATTTAGTTGGTGTTTTATGTAACTTAAAGGCTAGATTCAGGATATTAATCAATAATTATTGTAATATTGCTAAGAGCTGCTAAAGGGTATTAAGTTTATTATTGTAAATAGTTTTTAAATTTATTTTTATTCAATATGTTACCTGGATGCATTTAAAATGCATGTTCTAAAACATGGCAGCACATGTCATGCTTTTAAGCTGCGACCAAAATTAGAGGGGTCTCTTCTACAGGTGTATAGAATATAATTATATAATGTAATATATCGTTTTTATTATGCCTTTGTAGATAATCAATGAATTAAAATAAATATAGTTATTTATTTACAAATTGTTTGATTTGAATGTTATAGGGCAAAAAATAAAAGGAAATACGAACAAATGACGGTATAACTATAATCTCTCACCCGTTCTAGCAGGATAAAGTATCGCGCAGGCGACTAAGAGGGATCAGTCGGTAATTCTACGAGTCTCACTGTCGTTACTATTAGAAGTGTAATATTTTCTTACAATAGCCTATAAGACGAAAAACATTTCTCTGGGATAACCGCTCGCCTTTATCAGAGCATGTGAACAAGTGTTGGAGCCCCACCAGAACTAAAAAAAAATCTCTCGATAAAAATACCGTCTTAAGGCCGATTTACCACGTGTTTTTTTAATACTATAGGGTGACAAACGAGCACACAGTCCACCTGATGGTAAGCGGTTGCTGTGACCCATAGACATCTACATTTATCCTCAATGAAGAATTAACATGCAGATGCGATATCAGATACCATTTTACGCTGGTATTATGTGAGAGCGTGGTCCTTCCCCGGTCGAGCCAACCCATTCGAGCTACAACTATACTATTAATATAGCTGCAGCATGGCTCTACCACGTACAAAAAGTTTTTCGGGCAATCAAAATAACAATACGGAAACTGAAATATGAAAAACTATTTGAGGTTACGTGAAGTCTGTCAACACACTTACATAAGTGTAGCGTATCTTCCTTCCACTGAAGACTTATCAGAAATGAGATCTGTATCCAGGTGTGGAATACATATCTTGAAGAATGTACATACTAGGTGGTAGGCCTCCAATTCTGCCTAGTAGCCCGTCTGGGTAGATAGTAGATACCACCCTCCTAACTGTTTATGTCGCCAAATAGTGCTTGCACTGCTGTTCTAATGTCAGGCATTCTACCTTAGTCTTATGCTTCGTTTAAACTTAAAAATGTATAAGGACTTTGCTACTGTAGCGTACACTTAAAATAAACTTACAAATCCTTTAACTTTACATACATAAAAAATGTAACGGAGCACACATTACCATTGCAAGATAGACGTGACGATGAGCGAAGTGTTCTTGCAAACGTGATAAGCATGACCAAATCTGTCGAGCTGCGCATGCAATAAACTAAAACATGAATCGAGTGATCGCCAATCATTTCGTGATATTTTTTAACATACATATAATCACGCCTCTTTCCCGTAGGGGTAGGCAGAGATTACTTTCCACTTGCTACGATCCTTACATACTTGTTTCGCTTCGTCCACTTTCATTATTCCCTTCATACATGCTCTACGGTTTAGGGTACTCTTGACCTGGCCTTTTTTCAAGACGTCCCTGATTTGATCTAGAAACGTCCGCCTAGGTCCTACCCCTTCCAACACTTTCATTTACTCGCCTTATACACCTTTTTCGTCAATCGTTCTTCATTCATTTTCTCGACATGGCCAAACCATCTCAGCATACCTTTCTCTTTCAGACCACAACGTTTCCTTATCTCACTATTCCTTATCCTGTCACTCAGTTTAAGTCTTATCATACTTTTTAACGCTCTCATCTCAACTGCATTTATTCTGTTTTCATGTTTGTTCTGCCATACCCAACTTTCACTTCCATACATGAGTGTCGGAACCAACAGCCCCTCATGCACAGCCAAACGAGCCTTGTTAGACACCTTCCGAGCTCATAAAGGAGTGCAAAGCGCCATTCACCATGTTTCCTGCATTCACTCTTCTTTCGATATCACTCTCACACTTTCCATCTCTCGTAATTATTTCTTAAGGAAAAACAAAATGGCTACGATCACGACAACAATTAATAATAAACAAGGGAAAAATAAATTGAAACTGCCATTTACCATAAACATTTTATTGCATTACATAATTTACAGTTTACAAAATACAATAATGGATGAAGTTGGACATTTACCTATACTATCTACAGAACTGCGCCTCAACCTGTTTTAATACAAAACAGTGTACCATTTGAATAGCTTACTAAAATATTAATACTCGATTCAGGAAGTACCTTAAGGAACTTATGACTAACATAATTGATATTCGTTACAAGAATCGCCAGCCATCTTCAAGAAATATTCTTTCTTCTGATCTGATCTACATGCTCTCGCTTTTAATTCGACTAAGAAAAATTAAGGGTCTTAGATTTGATACGTTTGACTAAATATTTAAAATAATATGGAATCAATTCATTTTCTTTCATTCATTACATCCCATCTAAAGTCCACTGCTGAACATAGGTCCATTCCATATACAAATGATGAATATTATATATTAATTTCTATTAACAAAAGTATCAATACACGAATAACAATAACAAACAAAGAAGGAAAGATACTATGTATAAGAAAGTATGACATAAAATCTCTCAATCTCCTGGTTCTCCTATGTTCGACTTCACAGCTAATGACTTGAACGAAGTATGATTTTTTTATATTCTACTAAGCCATCGCATATCTACAATCCCACCTGATGGTAAGTGGTGATGTATCCTAAGATGGTAAAGCGCACTGACTTGACAAAAGCCTATTCACTCTAGTCTTGAAGACACCCACACCGTAATCGGATGGAAAGACAGATGCTGGCAACTTATTCCACTCCTTTACTGTACGCATGATGAACGATGTAACCAACCGTTTGGTTCGAATGCGTGGTAATATGATGACCATAGGTCGTCATTCGTTCATTCTTATTAGTCCAACACTACATTCATCAACTCTAAATATTGTTTTTAAAATGATATTAGATATTGTCAAATTAATGAATCGAATTAAAATCAAAGATTAAGCGGAACAAGTAACAAAAGTCTGCTCGGTGGCGTAGTTGCTAAGCATTCAGTTGCGGCGCTGGAGGCCTTCGGTTTGTATTTCGCCCGGAACGAATATTTGATTAGCCTATAAATGATTGTTTCTGGTCTGGATGATTGCCGATTTGCCATTTATAGACAAAAATATATTTTTTCATATGCAAAATGTCTACGATTTAAATAATAACGATAACTTTTTTTAAATCGTTTTCATGTTTCCCTAACGAATTTAGGCGGTAGGTATAATATATAGTCTATGATTCAGAGAATATTTTAACGATGCTTTAAATGATAGCTTAAATACCTTTTAATAATATTCCTTATGAATCAAGCTCAAAGTAGTTAAGAACTCTGAAAGAAGAGACCATACTTAAAATTATACAGGTTGTTAAAAGTAATTCTAATCAGCTATACCCAAGTCGATAAATAGTAAAGAAATACAAAACTCTAGGAATTGAAAACGAGAATAGGAAGAAGAGCTACAGATAATGTAAAGAATTATAAACCTAGCTTCTATTTACTTAACGTATAGTATGGTGGACATATGTGAAAGTAAAGGACACGCGTCAGTTCTGTGATAGTTGCGGGAATAGTTGCAGCGTTGCTACGCTCATGCCGTGGACGACACGGCCAACTTCTTCAAGTGTTCCATGAACACTTGCAGTGACACGTCATCCGTCAGCACGGGGGAGCCACCGTCCTAAACAATGAAAATTAAAATGCTGTTAATACTTCTTCTTTAAATATTTGAAAGATTTTAGGAAGTGATTGCATTTCTTATTATTTAAAAACTTTTTTAAACATTTTGTAACTACTATAAATATAAACTAGGAAAAATTTAGCGCATATTTCGTGTATATCATTCAGTCATATCAAAATGAAACGTAATATAGAAAACAATACAAAAATCCTATCTTTGGAAATATTTGAGATATAGCACTGTATTAAAAAGTTAACTGGTCTATCTATTGGTTATTGTTTACATCATATGTAAAATTAACCTCGATATATTCATGTAAAAAAATCAAAAACAATTTGGAATTAAAAAAAATACACAAAGACTACAACTAGATCAATTTAAATAACATAATTTATTATAAATATATATATTTATTATAATGTAATAGACATACTTAAGTTAAGAATACGATAAAAGTATAATACTTTATATTCATAATACATAATTTAACACGCCATTTTGGTAAATTTTGTCAAGTAAATTTAATAAAAAATGGCAGATATTGAAATTTTAATATATTTTATCTTAGTATGTTTGAAATACTATCAATACTTTTTACGAATATAAAAGCAATTTCATTATATTAAATCATTTGTTTCATACTAAAGTTTATTCAAGTAAATTTTTAAGAGCATAGTTTTCAATCATGAGATAAAAGTTATCATAAATAGAAACAGTTGTATAAATAAAATAGTTCAGTTGTTTTACTTTTATATTCACTAAGGTTATAATTAATTTGACGGATAACTTTTAACTGACGATTGAAATATCAAATCTAAATCTGAATTCATAAAAGCATTAAAGAATAAGGAAATTTATAATAAAGCGAACACACTTAAAAGCTAAAATAAGCGAAGTTAATTTATTAGTGCTCAGCAAAAGAAACATAACCATATCGGAACGAAAATATACAGGTTTTTTTTTGCAAAAACCGGCCAAATTTGCAGAGAAGGTTCAGAATAATTAATATAGGCAAATGGTGAAGAAAAATTAATTAGAAAAGTTAATAATTCTGTCCTTTTTATCTCTTAAATTCAAAATGCGTGTTAATGCATTATTTTAACCGATTTTACTGTACACGCACACATTCGTAAGGATCGTTCGGTAGGCAAAAACGTTGTTTTTCAACTTTTTACCCATAACTGGGTATCATTCAAAAATATTTACTACCCATGCACACATTCTCGTAAGAGTCGCTCGGTCGGAAAAATTTTGTGACTTGAATCGCACACAGAGGAGCGCGCGTACGCGTAGTTGTTGCCCATAAATCATATTCCATTTGGGATAATTTCAAATAAAAGTTAAAAGACTTATTTACTCGTATTTTCAAAAACTGCAATAACGGTATATCATTATTTATTATTATTTTTTAATTTTTTAATTGAACTTAACTTTAAAATTTGGCTACTCTTTGAAAAATAACCCAGTATATTTGCTCGGAGTCACAAATAGCAATAATTAACCGGCTAACCCATTTTTATACCGAAATTTAGTAAATAGTTAAATTGTTAGTGACCCAAAACCGACAAACAAGTGAATGAAATAAAAAAAAAAACATCTCTACCGCAGATGGTATCGGCATCGCCTGGGTTTCGACGCAACGACGATGAAACAAAAAAAAACACAACGTCAAAATCAAACCATGCTTGGATGGCACTCACAGTACGAAACATGCTATTGATTTCAATAGTATACAAAACTGCAACATTTCATGAAACATACAAAAATGGTGTTTTAAATTATCATTGCTTTTACATTTTTCTAACATGATAGTTATAAGCGAACAAACAGTCTATCTAAATAACTACTGCAGCCTATCTACAAGCAATTTCAAACAAAGAAGACTAAAGATGCGCTGTCGTCACTGAAGACTGAGACGGGCATTGCCGTTGCCGGTGCGGTGCATCTTCGCTAGGATTTCGACACATTGAGTGCCTCACTACTAAGACGTTGCAACGCCAAGGCGCTATTGGTCAACGATTGTGCACGCAACTAACACCCCTCTTCGTCTCTGTGGTCCTCTTTCTCCATTGCGCGTACGATAAAATGCGGACACAATGCACCGTGTAGCATGTCACTGTGATTTATATTTAAAACGATGCAAAGTTACCACTGAGGCGTCGCATCGCACCGACAACGAACCGTGTGGTCAAGCTCTAATATGGTATGCCAAAAACTAACTCCGATACGACCGGAACACAACAGTGGTTATTGTATGCTAAATTGCGAAGCTATGAAATGGCTCAGCACGGTACCCAGTACCCACACACTAACGCAAAGTCGGAAAACGAGACCAAATCACCTATAATTTATCTTAAATAACTAACCGCTTATGACAGAACGAGATCAAAATTTAGCATGCATAAAATGTCATGGAACAAATTGTAAAAATAATAATTATCTTAAAGTACAAAATATTCAGAAACGTCTTCAATTAGCGTCACATGATATAACATATAAAGATTACTATAAAATCAAATATTACACATTAAAAAATTTCATTGTGTAATATTGTATGTGATGTATATGTAATGATAATGATGCATTATCATTACATATACAAGTAATATGTAAGGCTACGTTTTTGGGCTGTCTTTTAAGTACTTTTTAAAATCGGGAAAAATACAAAAAAGTTATTGTGATTTTTAACTGAATAATATTTACTACTTTGTGGTTAAATGCGACTGTAGGAAGGGAATGGCGAGATAACCATCACTATTTTGTCAGACGTGAAATACGCAGACGAGCAACAAGTAACAGCATCAAAGGTGCGAGACCAGAGAGAGGTCTTTTAACGATTATGTTCAAACTGGATACCATTTTTGTAGGTATACCTATGTTGATACCGTATCTCATATCAACATATATGTTGATATGACATTTATATACAAAATCTATGTACGTAAAATTGTGTTCTAAAACTAACATGAGTCAAATACAACAAAAACATCGAGTTATACAAAAAGGACAGTAATTATTCAATATAGATTGTAAGAAATTGTTCATGTAAGTATAATTAAAAATTAATATCTTATTATATTTGTAAGCGTTGTTATTTATCTCAACTTTTAGTAGTTGAAGACTGAGAGCATCGACAAAACCGTGCGTTTTAAAAACACATTCGGCAGAATATACAACATAACTCACCCCACCATACGCGTACATGTTGTTGTGTGTCTGCGACGGGTTGACTTTCGACAGCAAGAACCGTGCCTGTAAATATACATATAAGAATATAAAAATTGTAAAAGAAACTAAAATATATTTCTTTAAATACTATCGCTTGCTTAGTAGTCGAAGTTTGTCCGTAAGGCCTCATGCCCGCTAGACGGACGGTTTTTCACTGGAGCTAAGCTCAATGTCCGGTCGTCAGTATTGTATGGGGCATTATGAAGTAGTGATGTGTCCCTCACTCATGAGTTGCCTCGTTCGAACTCCTCGTGTCGGTAAATCGAAAGTTTTTTTTTTATAGGATAAGGGTGACAAACGAGCACACAGTCCACCTGATGGTAAGTGGTAACTGCGGCCCATAGACATCTACATCTATCCTCTATTACAAATCCAAATGCAGATGCGTTGTCACCCGTGAGGACTAAGATGGAATGCCTCATTTCCAGTAAAAAGGGCCTCCGGCCACCTGCACTTACCAAGCGAAACGCAGAGGTAAACCTCTACTTCACGCTGGTATTCTGTGAGGTCGTGGTACCACCCCGGTTCGAGCCGGCCCATCCGTGCGACAGCAAGAGCTGCCGCGTGGCTCTACCACTGTGTAAAAATTTAAAAGTTACTCGAATTTTAACATTAAAACACCTCACTCACTCGTTCACGACCTCCCTTATGACTGACAATATGAATCGTGTCGCGAGTGAGTGAGAGAGATTATGTATTTTGCAGCAAAACTAAATGAGTGAGGTGTCGATATTGAGGAAAAAGGTTAATAAACAACAAAAAATATTTTTGAGTAATGGAATTTGAAACAATCAAGTCAAATATATGAGTGTGAATACAAAATCATGCGCACTTTTTGTGATCTCGAATTTTAGTTGTGTCCACTGATAACGCCCGTTGTAACATAATATTATAAATATAATGAATATGGTAACAATATTTCCTCCTTTCAAAAAACTTTTGGAAGGAGGCGACTCGCCTTGTGAGATGAATACACCGACTAGTGATTACTCAACTCAAATGAGGGGTATCTCGTGAGTACCTCGCTAGATAAAATGCGGTACTCCCTCATCCTCACATAAAATAGATGAATAACCCATGACTATTATGAAGCCAGTCACACGACGCCGGCGCTAGACCCGGCTCACCGCGCAACCGGGCACGGTACTCGCCGCCATGAAACCGGGTCGTATACAAACCGTCTTGAGTGCAAGCTCGGACTGTTTTTACCCGGCGCCGGCAATAAAACCTTCTCGTAGGTAGGAGCTCTTATTCATTAAATTTTTAAGTTTGTATATAAAATAATCTGTATTTCACATTCTTTTGCACGTTTAAACACAGATATGTCATTTACTAAATATAAAATAGACTT
Source organism: Parnassius glacialis (assembly GCA_033319125.1). Classification (NCBI taxonomy): domain Eukaryota; kingdom Metazoa; phylum Arthropoda; class Insecta; order Lepidoptera; family Papilionidae; genus Parnassius; species Parnassius glacialis. The sequence continues at coordinate 10,972,608 of JAVANC010000012.1, forward strand.
TTTTTGCCTCATACACACATATTAGTCGGCAAAATTTTAAAATTCTGTTTGACATTGGCAGTATAAACAGGGACAATCTTTTATTTTATTTAGTGTTAGTTACAGCCTATATACGTCCCACTGCTGGGCACAGGCCTCCCCTCGTTTCTGAGAGGGTTTTGGGCAAGGAAATGTCCGCCGCGCTGCCCCAAAGCGTGTTGACGAACTTCACGTGTCTTCGATTTTTTTTTGTTATTTCTCAGACATACAGGTTTCCTCACGATGTTTTCCTTCACCACCGAGCACGTGGTAAATCAGCACTTAAAATCGCAATTAACAATTCCATTGGTGCCGGCGGGGATCGAACCCGGGTTGCTCAAGTAGTGTGAAATTTACAGCGAGCGCTAACCATCTGAGCTACCACGACTCTTTATGTAACAAATATTATATTAGCTTAATGCACTCCTTCTCCACACATACTTTAACTATGCGAAATCTCACACTCCTCCGTACGCACAATATGCTTCTAAAGTTATCTTTTCATGATGTATAGAGTATACTATATAGATATATGGAAAATTAACAAATGAAAGAGCTGATGAAATATTAAAGAAGCACTAGTTATCAACGTTGTCACTACTAATGTTACAATTAGGGCAGAATAGAGCTGTGTGAGCTCGAGTGATGAGCGATATCGTAAGGAAATCTGCATGTCTACAAATAAAAAAAAATTGAGGACATGTAAAGTCAGCTAACATGCATCGAGGCAGCGTGGCTCCACACAGTCTTAGAAATAAAAGGAGACCTATTCCCCCCCCCCCCCAGCAGTAGTACACGGCCCAAACACCCCTGCTCGGACGGCGATTAGATAACTCACAAACACCTTGTTGATTATGTGACGATTGATCACGAAGCAAATCATCATCATTTTCCTTGTCATATAAAGGAATGAAATTGAAATAGCTAACAGCACTAACATCACAGAAGAGTGAGAGAGTTGGATGTACACTTCATTCCCTATATACTCGCACAAAATTACACTCCCTATTACAACATTTTTAACTACTGACTAATAAAATTCAGTCCTACTATCATGACGTTAAACAATTAAATTAATAATTATAACTTTTAACATAAAGTAAAAACCGACTTCAAATTGCTAAGAAAGAACTTATTTATTAGCTACCCTTAGGGATGAAATTTTTTCTCCAAATTTACATGGGACCACGTTTGAAATATAACCTATTTAATAAAGAAAAAGAATCATCAAAATTAGTTCACAACCTGCGAAGATATCGTGTAACATACATACAAAAAAATATACACTCCTCCTTTTTGAAGTCGGTTAAAAATGATCGAAACATAAACCGCACACTTTAGGAATGTTTAACAATCCATTCAAAACGGTACATCCGAAATCCCAAATCTCTGGGGACTAAAGAGAAGTATGTAAGTAGGTACTGGTTCGACTTGAATGCATAGTGAACGTGTCAGGCAAAACGATGTAAAAATATTTATGTTTATAAAACGATAACGGCCCGCAGTATGTTGCGCCGAGCTGTGTTGACTGTCGTCGTCCTCTCATGTACGTTACGTGAATCGATTTACGCTCACAGTGAGAAAACACAGCGCTTAGCGATAAAAGGTTTCAATAGAAATAATATTGTATATATTACTCGTTAAACAAAACATTTTTGTGTTTCCAACTGTTCCTAAATTAAAATTTATGTTTTACGTGTTTTTTACGTCTAACGATAAATCAACATTATCTAGTAATATTAAAAACATAAAATAAGTAATGTCAAATAATCGCTAATAGATGGCGCTGGTTTAGTGTTATAATAAATTCAGACACGCAACGTCTACTTAACTAAAATTTTAATTAATGACGACTGAAAATAAGTTAAAAAATAAATTTGTGTTGTAAAGTGTATAAGGAAGTTGATAATGTTACAGATTTGATATGCGTGTTGTTACTGAGCGGCGTGCAAAAGAACGACTTGGACGTAAATACACTGAGGAAGTTGGAACAGCGTAATGTAAACATACACGATGTGAACAATGAGTGAGTATGAAAGAGTATTTATTGAAAATAACTTATTCAAGAAAAAAAAGTTATTCACTTAAATCAAATTCTGTTATTTTTTTACTGTTTACTAATAAGGTATATCAAAAGTAATACTTACGCATGCTATTATATAAATATTCAGAACTCTAAGCATATTAAAAGTCAGCTTTTACAAAACAATATTACTATTGTGTATGTGTAGCATGTAGTAGTATAGTTTTTTTTTTCAATGTAATAACTAAATCTTTGTAAATATATTTAATAGATATGAGAATTTGTGTAATGTTAAAAAAAATATACAGTCACTATGATTAAATAAGTTTAATTTGTTTTAGAGAATTAGACAGCGAATGTTTACAGAATGATGGTAAAACACAAATGAAAGCAGAGGAAGTAATGAATGCTTTACTCAAAAATACACCTGTCCAAGTAAAAACGAAAGAAATAAATTGTAAGTATTTTATCTAGTTTGTTTTTAATATATAAAACTATTCAAACATAATTAATTAAAAAAAACTTTCCAGATAATACTGTAGTAAACAAAGAATATGAAAATTATAACCAAAAATCTATTGGAAATTCGAGCATCATGATGCGAGACAGAAGAATTGCATCCACTGGACAGAATTTTGAAGAACCTACAAAAATGCTCATTAACAGTTATAATAAAAATGAAATAACTACAGAAGGCGAACCAAAATTAGAAAAAGTAATAAACTTTTGGCAAAGATTGGTCAAAAGGAACAGGAAAGTGACGACAGATAGTTCAATAATCAAAAAGGAAAACGATATCAGCTACTACAAATTTATGAAAATACAGAATACTACACCATCAGAAAGTAAAATAGAGAAACCACAAAACTTAAAAGTTATGACTGACAATGATTTAGAAAACGCGAATATAGTTGAAGGTGGATATTTAAACAACATGCTATCCGAATATATTACTCAACAAAAAACGTCCATACAAACAAGTACAACTACGAAAAGAAGTGATGATATTGGTATCGAAAATGAAAGTGTAAACTTAGTAACAGATGACGACAGTGACATATTTAAATACCTTTTGAATGCACCAGATAAAGAAAGTTCAGAAACACATAACATAAATGGCCATTTAAGTAAATATTCATACGAATTCAATTTCTCAAAACGTAAATATCCGAATAAAAAATCTGAGCACGGTAAAAATCGTCGTCAATCTTTTGAAGATGATGAAGACCTAAATAACATTTTCGTGCGTGATTTTGATTTTATGAAATCTAGCAAAGAATTAGAAAATGAAAAACAGACAACAATCCAACATTTACTTCTAAAAAATGAAAGAACTGACAACACTAGAGGTGAAAGATCCAAAAATATCTATAACTTATTCAACCCTAAAATCGCTAACACCAAAATGTCTCTTAATGACCATTCTGCTACTACTTTACCATCAGAGATAATCAAGAAAATTGCGGAAGACGTTAAAGCTCTAGTGTTGAAGGACTTAAATAAAGATATGGGAACGGCTAATTCAACAGTTTTATATGTCACTACAACAAAAGGTAAAAACAATACTATATATTTTTCTATAAATACAAATTATATCAATAGATTAATAAATAAATGTGTATTTTTTGAAATTCAGGACCAACATCAACAACAACACGCAATCAAGACAGGAAGAAAAACTTCGAGACATCATACGTCATTGATAAAATTATGGAAATATTACAAAAATACAAAACAGAAAAAGAAAGCGACGTTATGCACACAACTGAACAAAATAATGAGAAAAAAGGATTTTACACTCAAAAAGTTGTATACCCACCTCTGTTACCTCCTATTGATAATTATGCTATGAAGCCAGCAACGACTTTACCTCAATTAAATTATTCACTCAAATCTGCACAGCATACAAAGAAAGTTGCGAGACTAAAATTAGATAATCCAAAACAAAAACCTTTCAATCCGATAAGAAGTCTACCACCACATGTCAATTCTGTTAATAGTGCGAACATTTTTAAAACTATGCCAATGACGATTCAAACGAATTTGAACGAAATACCTCCATTGGGTGTTCCAGTCTCAAATCCCCTAGCGTTGGTAAGTCATAATATAATTATCAGTACAAGACGTCCTTTACATAATAAATTGCGAAATGTTCCAACCGGAAATAATAAATTAGGAAACAATAAAAAATCAGTAATAGGTGCTGCTAAAAGAATTCGCGAAGAAAAATTACCAAAAGAAAGAATTCAGAATGATAAGGATTATGATGACAGTGATCTAAAAAATGTAATTAAATTTAAAATTATGGATAATGAAGGTTCCGAAAACTATGACAACGAAAACTTAAGGAGCAAATATTATAAATCACACCGCGATAGCTTCAACCGTTTAGGTTTGTATAATCGAAACAACATACAACGGTTTCACGAAAAACTCGAACAATACCAGCCTAAAGTTATTTACGAAGACGCGGATGAAGAAGATTGCTGCAAAGACGCAATATTTCAAAGGGAACAACGCCCTCTTACGGATATGAACAGGCGTGATGACACGTCCTTCAAGAAGCTACTGAGAACTCAGCAGAAAGTTACTGATATGCTAGAGCGAATGTTAGCTAAAACGAAACTGGAACAACCACTCAGTGTCGAAACAACATGACAGTAGAACTAAAGGTTTCCTACATAATATGTGCTTGTGTGAATATGGAATGTCTATGTGTGTGTGTACTTTTAATGTGTATGTGTGAATATATTAAAAAAAATTACCTGCGAGCCGCCATGCTCTGTGTCGATGTAGCGAGGTACGGGGAAGCGGCTCTGCAGAATTTCCTGCGCATCGTCAATGGGCGCTCGAAGCAGCTGCGCGAAGCTTTCGTACTCCGGCATGTCTTGGTAGCGTAGAGCCCGCCATTGCGCTATAGTCTGCATTTAAATTGAAATAATGACTTTCTACTAGCCTAGCCCACTTAAAGACGTTTCTACATCTTCCAGAAATAAAGTGTTGATAAAACAATTAGCGCCAGTAGCCTAATGGCAGGGCGCGGACCGCGAACTCGAAAGGTCGTGGGTTCGAATCCACCATTCGACTACTGTCGTGAACCATTTCTAATACAAGCATTTTAAGCTTACCAGAAGTGGTTAAAGGAAATATTAGTAATGTGTAATAGCATTACTAGTATATTTTTAAATAAAAAAAAAAACAACTAAAAATACCTATAAAGGCTAGCCTGGATCAATCATGTTTTTGCTGCTAAAGACACATTATCTGACCATGCCTACCCTAATTAAAACTGCTAAGTGACACTTTCATTATAATTTACTAAATAAAATGTTTTTATTACTATTTGTGGGTTGTTTTATCCTTGTAATCAATGTTATTATCTAAATATTAAAATTATATTTTTGTCTCTTAATTAAAAAAATCTTCCGCCGGATCTCTCCTCGGTAGTGTCAGATTTCTTGCGGACACACTTGCACTATAATCCTGTCCTCCGCAGATATCTAGTCTGCGTTAATCTTTTTTTTTATAGGATAAAGGTGACAAACGAGTACACATTCCACCTGAAGGTAAGTAGTTGCTGCGGCTCAACACATCTCACATCAATCCTCGATTACGAATCAAAATGCAGATGCGTTGTCAGCCGTGAGGACTAAGATGGAATGCCTCGTTTCCAATAAAAAGGGCTTCCTGTTCTCTATACTCACTATACGAAACACTGCAGCATAAAGCTGCTATTTTACGCTGGTATTGTGAGAGCGTGGTTCTTACCCGGTCGAGCCGACCCATTCATGCTACAACTATACTACTAATATAGCTGCAGTATGACTCTACCACGTAAAAATGTACAGGACATTATTTAAGGTGCTGCTGCTAATTTCCTGTTTCAGTTTTCCTTTGTCGCTCTTACATTACCCATGGGAAGATATCGGGTAGTGCATTCCCTTACGCCGCCATTACACAGCAATTATGGCGGAAATTATATAATATAACATCTATTTAAAAAAAAACTCATACCTCTCCATGATATATGAGGATCTGGAAGAATGTGTCCATAAGAAGTATACGATCAGGCTGTATAGAGGATGTATCAAGCAGTACCGGCTCCGGTGGACCACCAAACGAGTATGAGTAAAGGATGGGCTGGATCATGATCAGCGATTGAGTCAGATCTTCACGCATCAACATATGTCTGGAAATGTATAATCATTTAGTAACATAATATTTAAATATTAAACAAACTCACATTTGAGGAGATTCTAGGGTGTGATTTGTAGAAACAAATAACTGCCACGGTTTTGAAATTATAATCACCGGCCACTACCAACTCAATACGACACTAGTCTGCTCTCATTTCTGTAAGGATTTTGGAGCAATAAATTCCGCCGCGCTGCTTCACTACTAGTTGGCGAATTTTAAATGTCTTCAAAAAATTCAATTTCTCAATTGGGCAATTGACACCACCATTATTAAACTACACACTACTACTAACTTATATAATTTAAATTTGCCAGTAGTGTCTTACGCGATTTTGCAATTTAAGTTAAATTTAGTATTTGTAAATATATAAATAAGATAAGATTATTGTTTGATTACAAAAAATATGACATCATTACAATATTTTTCCTTATAATATCCACAGATAAGTTTTTTTTTGATAGCTCAAGCGTCAAATGCCCAATTAAGCAGATATCCTCATTTTGGTTTGTTTAACCTGGGATCGGAGATTTTGAAAACTGCAGATTTAAATCACACTACACATTTAAAATAGCTAGTTTTTTACGGATTTCATCGTGAATTTTATTATCGTATTTTATATTTTAAGTTTTTTTTTCAATCGGACACCTCAGTCCCATGGTGACATATAAAATGAACCGTCTGAAATATAAAATAATAAAATATACGCGATAAAATCCGTAAAACCAGTTTCATTTAATTCTGTACTAAATCAACTATCATGTAATTACATTTTATGATTTGAAAACCGTGCTCCATTATGCAATAATAAATATCTGTTTTGCGTTGAATTATTGTACATACAAACTATCAAGAAATATTTTTAACAAAAAATAAAAATGTTAATTTTTGTACCTGTAGAATGTTGTTTCGTCTGGAGAGTTGTTGAAAACCTGCAGGAACTGTGAACGACGCAGATGATACATGAACTGCGGGTACAAGCTGAAGTTTTCTGATAACCGAAAACTGTTGGGATCATCCTTGCCATATTCACCAAACTTCTGACACTAGAATTTATAAATACATAAGTAAATATTTCTTATAATTTGAAAGCCCACTCAAACAATAACAAAATTTCAAAAAGTAAGCCAATATTTGTACACTGAAAAACAGGTACAGAATCACCGATATATCAAACAAGTCCACTCCTTTTTCAAACTTGTTATTTGTGAAACTTTTCCACACTTCGAACGCGAAGCAGATAGGTTTCGCTGTACTGTCTTGTCTACTTGTCAAGATCACGCCATCAACTCTCATTAAATCGGTATATTGTTTTTAAACCGCATTTTAAACCAATGTGGATTTTGTAAACTAATGTTTGATAGTTTTTGTAATTCTAAAATAATGATGACTATTACCTCTGAATATTTTACAAAGTTAGAAGGATAATTAAACACTAGATGTTTGCAGCACAAGTGTGTTGTGGCACCAATAAAAAATTAAAATTATTCCATAAAATACAAACCATCCTACGAAATCAGTCATTGTCGTATAAAAATGTTTACACAAAAAAAGTCATTGCTACTTTTGCTGTGGAACTCACGAGTCGTATGAGCATGCGGTCGAGCCAGCGCAGCACGTCGGGCCCGTCCTCGAGCTCGGCGCGGTACACGACGAGGCGCGCCATCACCACGGCCGCCGCCTCCTGGTCGAACCCGGCCGCGATGTGGTGCAGGTTCGTCACCGCGTCGCCCCAGCTGACACACACAACATTTAACTATATACTACTTTGCTTAAAGTGAATGAAAACTTCATATGAAAACTTCGTATTCTCTGTAACATAATTAGGGAGAATACGAAGAAGTCACATACACATGCATCCGTGCGGGGCTGTCAATTCAGTTGTTCACCCGCGCAGCTGTCAAGTCAGGACAAGTCAACTGCGCGGATGAACTTCCATGACCTAGGAATATTTTACTTTTCAGACATGCAGGTTTCCCCACAATGTTTTCCTTCACCACCGAGCAGAAATAGTTGTTGCATGTTGGTATAAAAGATCAATCTAGGAGATTAATTAAATTTCTGTTAATTTTTGAAGATTATGATTTTAAGAAAGTATATGTGAATATCAAAGACAATGTAGTAACGGATACATTGTAAAGGATGTTTTCATTGAGTGAATGGCAGGGTGTGAAAGAATAAATTTTGGCTGTGACACCTAGAGAGGAAAAAAGATGGAAGGAAATAAAAAACTGTGTTTATTAATAACACCGACATGATGTGTCAAGATCAACTAACCAACGGATTGGGGAACTGAATTTTTATCTTAAGTTATGGACCAGGTATGTAGGTTATTAAAAATTAAAAAGTTTACTTCGATTGCACACCACCATCAATCAATCAGTTCTCTCAAGATAACTCATAAGCATTTAGGTGCCTCTTTAAGAACTTATAATACTAATATGTGTTATTTGTGGTCACACTAGATACCATTCTGGTGTTTTAATTATAGTATGTAATTGCATAACTATGCAAACTAAATGCACCACATTTGAACTTGTGTTAGGCAGACTATGTCATTTGTTAAACAAGTTAGAATATGATGTAGACTCACTCTACAATCCCGATAATTATCATTTTGATTAAAGATATAAGTTGCAAATAGTCAAACAACAATTCGATAATTGGACGTAGTTATGCAATAAGGATCCAACCCGCAATAAGTTAATTTGAGTTTATGATATTTGAAGTATCCATACTTTAAATATCATAAACTCAAATTATCGGTATGGTTTCTGTCTGTTTATAATTTTCTTCTTATTTGTGTTACCTTTGCTAAAATTGTTACATCACATAATAGTATAGACCACAAACATTATTTTTCAAGTCAACATTTTTTGACACAAATTCGGGTTGGATCCTTTTTGCATAACTACGTCCAATTTATAAGAAAAAGAAAAAAAATATGATGAGACATTTAATTCTGTATTCTATGACAAAAGATATCTTAAATTAGGTAATAATTAATGTGCTCATAAACTAGACTGTAATTTTGATGGACCTTTGGAAGTTTTGGAAGATTCAGGTTTAATCGTTAATTGAAAAATAGTAAAAATTGATAAATAGTTAGCAGTTTAGGAAAGGGCAAAAAAAAGATTTAAAAAAAAGATGATATGTAAAAAGTATTTTTCTTTCTTTCACCACTGATGGTGAAGTAGTAGAAATGTGTTAACAATTAAAAGTAAAAAAAGTTAGTATCTATGTTACATTATTATTGTGTCAGTATTAAATATACCATATAATCGTGTGCACATCTCTTCGTTTGAATACACATAATACATATTTTTAATACAGTTGCTCAAAAAGTGGGGTATTGTAGGGACGTATAGTGTTCGGGATGTGGGCTATTACATACTTGACTTTTTTCTTTACCTTTTCCAAACTCGTGCGTTCTCTTTCCTAACTGTCAAAATAATGTCTATTAAAATGAAAAAACCAACCACGAAGTTTTTACTAAAAGAAATTCATAGAAGTTTTTATGATTCATGCAAATATTTCTAAAAAGAAGCTATGTATTAATTTGTTTCGATATCAGATTTAATGATTTGATTCAATGAGTTAGGTTAGGTTTCATTTTATTACATCTCATTAAATTTCATTTTCATTTCATATCAATAAAAAAATTCTACTGAAGACTTGGCTGTATGGGCATAATTCCCTTTGCCCAGAATGGGGGAAGAAAACAAAAAAGATCTCTGCTTATATTCTTTTACGGTTGGCGCCATTTTCCAAAAATGTTCTTTAATAAATTGCTTCATTTTTCGCTACTGTATTAAAAATAGTTGTTCAGTACACATGCGGAACTGTCATTGCAACTTGTTCCGACTGTCAACCCTCACCTTCGGCTGCGCCTCGGCTCGGGTAGACATTTCTCAGAACTCTTTGCAATGACAGGCTTTCCGTACTCGTAATGAAATACATATATTATATCAGCACTTCAAATTGCAAGTAACGATTTCTTCGGGATGGAACCCAGGTTGCTTGCAGTGTAAAATTTCCGAGACCATACCATCAGAGTTGCTACTGTGTGCTCGTTTGTGTGACCCTTAATTATAAAAAAAAACAGAGTAGTATCGTTATGGTGCGCGCACAGTAAGTAAGGGAAGCACTGACTTGCGCGCGACGGTGGTGACGCGCACGCGGCGCTGTCCGCTGGAGTGCTGGTACTGCGTGATGAGCTGCACGCAGCCGCGCCCGCCCGCCGCCGCCGCCGCCGCCTGCTGGCTCGCCACCTGCCGCCACACGCACGCGCCTCCTTACACTCTACTTTGTACGTGGGCTATATCTGGCTGCACCCTGAATGGCTCGGCCCGGGGTAGGACTACAGAATACCAGCGTTAAACAGCACAATAATGCTACTGTGTTCTGTATGCCAAGTGTACCAGAGAGTGTACAAGAGTACCAGAAACCATTTTTACTGGTAACAAGGCATTCCGTCTTAGTCCTCAGGGATGACAAAGCATCTACATTTAAATTCTGAATTGAAGATTAATGTAGATGTTTATGGGCCACAGCATTCAATTACCATCAGGTGGATTGAGTGCTCGCTTGTCAGCCTTATTCTATATGAAATATAATTAAAAAATTAGATAATATTAATAAAGATAAATGACTACTGCTGTACAATCCAGCTATACATTTAACTGACGCTGTACGCACAGGTTTTATATAACCAATATATGCATTTAGTTTGTGTAATAAACACACCCGGAAGGTAGAATTATTGTAAAGCAAAACTTGGTTGAAAAGTAAATCAATTTTCCTAACATATTAATTTTACACTTACATTTTGGAATAACTGGTAAAATATTTTTTTTGATAATGATATTATAATCAATATAAATTGACTTTCTTAATAACTGTTTTATTGTTTGACTACAAACATTTATTTGATTACATTTAATACTAATGTAACAGTTTATTCCTTGTTATTCAACAAAATATAATAACCACTTATCTGATTTATGATAGTTTTCTGATTTCATAGATATATTTTGTGGCTAATTATTAGATAGACTGACAGAAAGCTACTGCAGTTAATGTGTAGTGGCAGCGTAAACGAATCCACTACCCCATATCGTCCTGTGGCAACAGAGGGAAACTTAAACAGGAGATGGCCAGCAGCATCTTCCTGATAATAACCTAAATTGATTAAAAAATCTGCCAACCCACCAGTCAAGTATGGCAAATATGACCAAAACATGATCAATATAGTATGTGATTATTACTATGTTCAACAATGCACTTTGATAGGTTGTGATGAAGATGATGAGTTACAAAAAGAACAGGTGATAACTTAAATCCCAGAAAACCAGGTGTAATCAATACTTTCTTCACCAAAAAAATAGAGACAGATGATTTCAAATTAAAATGACAGCCATAGCTATATCACATTAGGGAGGTTGAAGGCTGAGTCGCATTTATATATGATATTATTATAAAATATGAATCAATAACTTTTTTCAAATTAGGGAATGATATTATCAAAAATACTGATTAAATGTATATATTGATTAAAAATACTACCTCAAAGAAAATGGCCATAGTGGTGCTGGGCGTAAAAGTGCACATCTTCCATTGGCAGGTGTTCCCCATACCCACCTCTTGATCCGACACGCATGGACTCTTAACATTTAGTGATACGCATGAACCAATTGCACCAGTTACTGAAACAAGCCATAGCATTATGTTTAAAAATTAAACATCAAACAAGTAAATTATGCTGACTGATCAGCTGTGATAATCCTATTTGGTATACTAGGTCATAATCATGAAAATATTGAATTGAAATTGGTATTTAAAACATCTGCAAAGAACATTTGCAGTACCAATTATTATTGTTCTGCATCTTTGACATTCCCACCCATTTCAGGTTTGGATATTTTAAGTCTCGCAAAGACAAGATGAAAAGTCTTGCCACCATATTTTGATAGGCAACCTGGCAAAAACTTATTTCTACATTAACAATTGTTATAAAAATTGTATTTCCATTTAAAATACATATGGGCAAGGTGATCTATAAATTTTGGGTTGTGGACTGTAGTACATAGTTTTTAGACAAACTTAACACCTGAGGCATTCTCCACATCTCTACCTTAGGCTGATGTACAAATAAAATGTAGTAAATGTGAGAAAATACGTTGACATAATAGCACAGAAAGTAATATAAATATGTTACTATTATTTTGTAACATAAAATATGTAGAGTACTTACTTTTGAGCTCTCTACTGCATTTGACTTCTAAACTGCCATTAAATGCCATCTTGTAGTCTCCCTTTTGATCTTTAGCAAACACTCTTTGGAATGTTTGCTTGAATAGTGATGAATTAAAGGAATCACCCATCACCATGTGACCACTGCAAGTTAAATAAACTTATATTAAAAAACTACAATACACAAATCAATACATAGAAGAAATAAATAAATATGAAATTATATTATATTTTATATACATATTTACATTTGACCGAAGACTATATTACTATCTTATTTATAAAGAAAGTCTAAAAAAGAAGACTAACCCAGTTGAATTGCAGCACTGTTTCATTTCCATTAAGCCAGTTTGATCCAATGCACATGAGTATATGTCTATGGAATGGCCATTTGTAGCAGCCCTTAAGGAAAGGGCTTCATAATGTTTTATAGCCTTCTTCATATACTTTGCATTGTCTTTGTGAATGTCATGATGAGACCGGATAGGTTGCTTAAGCTCATCATTAACAACTTGGCCCGGGCCTTGAGAGCAAGGACCACCAAGGAACATCATGATTCTAGCTCCTGTGTTTGGATAAGTGACTTCTAACAATCCCACAGCTAGAGATAGTGCAACCCCACTACTCCGTAATGGACGTTTTCCTACACCAAGTGGCCAAGGATCACGTCCAAGTTCACTTAACAAATCTGTCAAGGCCATGTCACATTGTTTAACTGGCTGTAGGAAACGGTGCGCAGGAGGCTGTGGGGCAGGCATGCCAGGTCTTCCTTGAGGATTGGGTGCATTTACTCTCCCAATAGCCAACTGTTCTTGTATTTGTTTCGCAGTTAAATCTTTGGTACCTTTGAAGACATAACATTTTGAAATTCCTTCTGTGCCTGTAAAGAGAAATATATTTGTTTTCACAACATAATTACATAATGTAATATCATTTACAAGAGTCATACCACTAAAATCCTACATTAAACTGTGGTATGTTTCTGTGATGGTGGTGTAAGATAATCCATCACTTCAATGAGTTCCATCACAAATGAGGTGACCTCATTCTGTCTGATGGGTATCGTAAAAGGTGACTGGGCGATTTCAGAAAAATCTTATAGGTTCCAATATTTTGTTAACGACAAGTGTAAAATATCAAGATTGGCGACAAACAACAACATCAAATGTGTGCAGTAAATGTAACTGCCATACATGACGTTAAGGTCAAATAACCCCACAACAGGGGGGGGGGGGGCTAAGCCCAGCAATGAACTTTTAAGGACTGAAGAAAAGTACATAGTTTTTTTAAGTTACCTCTGCAGTAGGATTTTCTCCTGTATCGTGGGGGCAGTTTACATATATAAATTGCACAAGGACAGACATCCAAACCAGGAACAATAATGTTGTAGGCCATACAATACTTTTTCCGTGCAGGATTCAATCCTGAGGCCCTTAGCGCTGCAACTCATTGCTAAGCCACTACACATTGTGTTTTATAATGATTTTGCTACATTTTCTACAATTAGTAGTGATTCTGGTGGACATTTCACCAGTAGGTTGATATTGTATATTCTTATTAATGTTGAATAGTCAGCTTTCTGTTTTTAACTTTGAATTCACTATTTTGTAAGAACTGACATTTGTAAGCTGTAGATGGTTTTAACATAGTAATGTATGTACATCCATAACTTATCACTTACCTAACTCATGTATCTGAACCATACGGCCAAATGTAATAAGACCAACTAAAGCATTTTGTGGCATCAAACTGAGTGATGTTTGTAAGGAATCTTTGAGAGCTCCCAGTTCTTCTTCATCTAAACATGTGTCTACTACCAACAGGAAAATTGGCGGCATTGATTGAGCTCTTGTGATTGTGTACTCAATTGTTGAAAAGTTAGGAATGAGTTCTGCTGGCTGATGCTGTTCAGATATTGCAGCATATTGTGGAGGGAACTGAAATAAATAATTTAAGTATGTATATTATGTTCACATTATTTATTTACATTACATTTAAATGTGTTACCACATTCAACCAATAATACAAAACAGTTGTTTATAGTTATTACAAAACTAGATTCCACACTACTTTTTTATTATACTAAGCGAGTGCTTAACTGCAATCCCACCTGATTTAATTATATTTACCGTAATATGTAATAGACAATGTCTGTATGTAGGTTGAGCACCGAGTGCCGTCGATGAAGCATGGTGTACAGAAAAACCTTATTAGGTTTTTGCAACACCATGTTTGATTAATTTAAGTTTTGTATATGATTTATTTTAATAAATAAATAAAAAAACATAATGGTAGGTTGTACAAGTAATTGTAAAATCAATTTAAAAATAGCTTGAGAGCTAACACTTCATTTCCAGGGGTATGACTTTTTAGTCTTTGTTTACTTCTTCTTTTAAATTATTTATTTATTTATTTATTTAGAAAACCAACAGCGTATATAGAAAATATTAACATTAATGTAATAAACTAAAAGTATGGCCAATAACAGGTTTCCCTTATATTGCTTGATGGTAGGTGTATTGTTGTTAGAAGAAAAGGAAAGAAGAACAATCTAATAGATAAATTATAAGCAAAATTATAAGCAATTCAATGTAATGAAGGTGGTCATAAGTTTACAGATCAGGAGAGATAGTCAGGTAGAATGATATATTACATTACCTTTATATATATATATATATATATTTTTTTTTTTATTTATGTATATATACATATTAAATGCTTAAATATATAAACATAATACAAATAATTAATTATAATATATATTAAATAAAATAACTTAAGTACTTATATTTATATTAGTAGCCTCAAAAATACATATAGAAAAAATAGATGAGAGAATATATGATTGTATGTGATTTCAACTTTAACTGCTCTATTTCTTAAAAGTTTTCTTGATGTAATCTTTAAACGTAAGTTTAGATTTCGCAAAGAGGTCAATGTGTCCAAATTGTTCATTATATGTACGAGCAAGCCGCGAAAGAACATTGTTTCGACAGTAGTTCTTTAGCTTATAGCTTATAGCTTATAGCTTCTCTTGATAGAATTCTGCCAGTGCCAAGTCAGTTAGTCTTTGTTTTACAAAAAATTAAACTTGACAAACAGAAGAGACAGACTGACCTTATGTATTATACCTTTTAATACTTGCTTATTAGACGTTATATTCAGTAGGACTTTATTGTAAAGATGTATGATATACTGACCCTGTGGATCTAATTAGCTGATATTACTACTTATTTCTACTATTACTAAGCTATTCGTTCGGAATGTTCAAATTTACACATAATTTACATCACCCTATTTATTAAAACAATACTTTTTTGTGCACATATTACATAAAAATGTTTGTTAACTGTGAGCCCATAGTTAAAATATACATATTAATTTCTTTAAATCTTTGTTATCAGTGACTCTTTACGTTTTAAATTTTACAAACTGATGAAGATGAAGTTTTGATCTTCTTGCCCATTATGCCTTGAATATGTTGATGCATCGAGTGCATACAATTTTTTTACTTTTCTTGTAACCTCTTATTGGGAAAGCTGCATGTGCATATAAATTATTTAAATTATAATTATTGCAATATATTACCTATGCCTACTGTCACAGTTTCTAAATTTAATGTCAAGTTATTATATCAGGTACTTAACAGAAGCAGGTAACTGGGCAGCCAAAATCATATAATATTTTATACTTTTATGTGTATGTGTGTGTGTGTGTGTGTATGTGTATAAAATAAGGGTGACAAATCAGCATGCAGTCCACTTTATGGTAAGTGGATGCTGTGGCCCATGATATATCTATCTTCAATTAAGAATCAAATAATAAATAAATAATCAAAAATAGATACATTGCTACCCGGTTAACCGTAATGACAATAAATTTAGCTTTACATTTATAGTCATTTAATTAATTTCAATTAATTTACAGGCTTAGCTTTCCATTGACTCCCGTCGAGTTGGGGGTTGATACGTATTTTACAGAAAAGTTACACTATTATAAGCACACATTTATCACGGGGAGTGCTCTGAGGAATTGTTCGGACTAATTCCAGCCGCTCAATTTCACCATCGCACATCGCGACAAAACTCGCGTTACCATCCATACCATCTGGATGATTGGCGGTCCACGACTGTGCGATTTAGAAGAAGTTTTCTCCCTCGCACGACTTCCTTGTGGAATCAATTACCACCAGCGAATTTTCCGGACCGATACGACTTAGGAACCTTCAAGAAAAGAGCTTACACCTTTCTAAAAGGTCGGCAACGCATCTGCAATTCCCCTGGTGTTGCGGTTGTTCATGGGCGGCGGTAGTCACTTACCACCAAGTGAGCCGCATGCTCGTTTGCCCCCTATTCATTAAAAAAAAAAAAAAAAAAACTCACAAAGTTACAACATGTGGAAACGTGTAATTTTTGAGAAAAAGTTTATTTGAAATAATATATATATATATATATATATATATATATATATATATATATATATATATATATATATATATATATATATATATTATAAAAATATAATATATATATATAATTGAAAATCAATTATTCTTGCATTATTTATATCTAATCCTACCATAAAACTGACGCCATTTTGTAATGTCATTGTCGTCAGTAGGGATGTCGATTCTTTCCGAAAAAGGTCAATTTTTAAATTGATTCAAATTGTAAGCTGATGTATCGATTCACAAAAAATCGATTTCTAAAATATCTATATTTTTTCATGTTTGTATTTATAATATAAATATAAATCCATTTTATGAGAAAAAAATCCCCTTCATCATAAAATATAGGGGGACTGATTCAGAAGGATTTCTGTATCTATTTTGAGACTGCTACGACTTCCCTACTGACAATAACAATAAAAAATGGCGTCATTTTTATTGTAGGATTAGACATAAACAATGCAAGAATAATTGATTTCAATAACTTTTTTCTCAAAAATTACGCACTTCCACATGTTGTAACTTTGTGTGTGCGCTTATAATAGTGTAACTTTTCTGTAAAAATAAGTATCAACCCCCAACTCGACGGGAGTCAATGGGAAGTCGTACCAATTTACATTTAATTTGTTGGTGACAGCAAATATACAGCTAATATAGCTTTAGTTTAACATTTTAATGAAAAATGTAATATTTGACTTCATATCAACATTACAGCACGTCACAAGTCCACTGCTGAACATAAGCCTCCCCCAAGGAATTGCCATGAAGCAATATTACATACTTATACGAAAAGATTTTTTTGCAAAAACATAATGGTATAATTTCTCAATAAAATAAATTGAGAAAAAGTTCAGTTGCAGAAATAGAATTGCAGTGTAATATAGTAGTTGTATATGTTTCAGTTGGAGATTTAAGAAGTTTTCAAAGTACTTACAGGGTTTCTTTGGAAACAGAAATTGCACACCCACAATTTAGCACGATAGTCAACCTGGCACATAGGATTTAGGATTGCACGGCATGTATTACGTGTGCACAACACGGGTTCGTACTGTATCGGAGGCAAATCCGGTCGCTCTTTCAGAGGCTGGTATAGGCACGCTAAAGGTACGACCAGTCTTGTAGTCTCAATTCGGCTGGAAGGCCATACATTCCATGTAAACCTTATGCCATCTCTGTCTTCATTTTGTTGGATAAACTCTTCGTACGTCGCCATAACGCTAGTCTTAATGTGAAACAACAAAAAACTCAGGTCAAAATATCATATACAATTATAGACTTATTTTCCATTTTTTTCACATTTTACGTACCAAGTATGCATGCGGCGTTTGAATACAACCCAGTCACATAAACAAAGACCTAGTTATCTGGCGTTCATTCAGGAATTTGTTTAAATTATGGAAGTAATATAATTTTCACCAGACGGGTGAGCACAGAGTACTTTTTTACGGGTGAGTCTGGCTGATTTGGCAATTGTCAAAATCATAGACATAGTAGCTGTCACTTTAGCCACGTCACTTTTGGAAACGTAATTAGTTTTTTCCTAACTTATTAATTTCATTACATATATTTATTTTATTTTTAATTATACTTCTATAATGTTTTAAGTTGTTATTTAAAATATGATAGTTTCTATACAAAATATTACCATTAGACATAATATAATACACACCATAGCCAAATTACATCATGTTATACCGTAGAGGGCTAGAGGGAGTACTCTCTACGTGTTATACTCATGTACCATAGCTTGTAGTTATAAGTTAAAACATTAGTCTGTGGTTAAAACAAAAATTTGTCTCTAGCTTACGTTCCTTTATGGGATATAAATTATTGTACCATTTAAAAAGTATAAAGTTCTAAAAAGTATTTAAATTAATTAAAAGTATTACTTATTAACTTTTACCAATGTAATTCTATTATGAGTTTTAAATTAATATTTCTGTTAAAATAAAATTTAATATTGTAGATTTGTTTTTATGATTGCGGAACGCACATATTATGACATTAAACAATAATCGGTAGTAATGAAACGTTGGTGAATGAAACATTTTTTTATTTTTAGGACATAGTAAATTAAATTTCAATTGTAGGACATGATTTGTAAAATATCTTTTGATTTAATTTGAAACTGCAATTTCCTTTTTACAAGAAGTGGATAAAAAATTACTGACATGTCATTGCTTTGTTTTAAGAGCAGGAAGTTTACGCCAAAAAGTGCGACTGCGCACTGGCCAAATTAGTAGTGTGAAAGAAAATGGCGATCAGCGAAAGGCGTCCGGAGTTAACGTGATGAAAAACATTGTTAAAAGCTCAATTACATAGTGTTATAGTTATTAATTGTGTCAGATGTAGATTAATTAAGTGTTAATGAATAGTGATTGTGTATAATAATGGCTGCGAATATGTACAGAGTCGGCGGTAAGTAACAAAAATTGGTTATTTTTGTTGAAGCTTCGCCGGTTCACCGCCAGCCGACTAGCGGTGCTTTGGTTTGATTGTCGTACCTTTATTAATTACTTACATTAATTAGTTCAGTTGTATTATATTGTATTATAAAGTGAAATTTCTAACGTTTTCGCGGGAAATCTATATTTCATTCTCAATTTAACGTTATTTTTATAAGTTTTATTTATTTTACCAAATTTCTTCAAATAAGACGACAGTATTGTAATTAGGTATCGTATCGGCTTGCGTATCTGCGTGCGTTCTCAAAGACATGCACTTATGTTACATTGTGCCGTTTATACCAATGCTTTTTTAACTTCTAAATAGTTCTGTAAGGTATTGACGTGAGATTTTAGGTTATAGAGTGTTGTCAAAACATTTTTACGAAAGTATTGAAGAAGTGAATTGAAATAAAGGAAGTTTCCTGCATTGTACACACCACAGTATTGTATTTGCTAGGCGTAGTTTAATTGGGCTTTATATACTTGTTCTTCGGTTCCATGGTTCAGTTGACGGCGTTATGGCGCGGTCCCCGAACACCTCATGTGCCGCGTTCGGCGGTGGCCGCGCCGAATGCTAATTAGCTCTTCCTTATATATTACTTCCTATTATTAAATACCGTGTTATTGAGAACTTGCATTAAAACAGTCAACAGTGATATGATTTGATCTGTCTTTAATATACACCAAATCCAGCTTTATCTTTTTTGTATTGACCTTTTAATATCTACATATTTAATTACTTTATATCTGACAAAGAATTACTTGCCCTACATTAACTACTTTGTCTTTTTTTCTCAAAGCAGTAAACTTCTCTATTGTTTATTATTACATCCTATATAAATTGTTAATTTTTATCATACCAAATTATTTTTGTATGTACAAATGTCATCCCCTTCTATAAATATTTACTTGATTTTTCTTATTAGTTGTAATCAGAGAAGATATTCTAGCTTTGAAGTTGGATTTCTTAGACAACCAGAATGCCTTTTAAGTTTCATGTCTCATTTTATAAAAATATTACTTGAACAATCCTCCGTTGTAGTCCCTTATTTTGTTAGACTTTTAATGATTCTTTACTAGCAAAATCTTTAAATCAAATATCACAGTTTAGTTATGCCATTTACACAGTACAAATGTAAATATTTCTTGTACTTGAACAATTACTTTAATGTTTGTAAACACTTAACTGTCTTATATTTACATGTCATATTCATTGCTTACCACTACTGTAGTTTGAAGTTTATTGACCTTATTTTTTCATATTTCATATATTCAAATGTTAACAGATTTGTATGTCTGTACTACTTATGCTTGTAATGTTTTATTTTGACATAATATGTTCATAAAACATAATATTTTTTAGGTTGTACAGTTTAATTCTTTATTAATTAAAGTGGATCTAAAGATCCAGTTTTCTATAACTTTAAAATTTGTGCAAGTACTCTTATTTAAAACTATTATATATTTGCAATTGAAATATTTTTTATATTTATTACTTTTAAATATATTTTCCTTTGTGGGTCTACTGGAAGATATTTCAGCAAATTATGGAATAAGTAGAACCTTTGTACAAACTCACAATAAGACTGTTTCTGTATCTTGTTGTGTGTACATTAATAAATTAAAAAAATAAATCAATAAAAATTGATTCTTAATTGAGGATAAATGTAGATATCTATGGACCACAGCATCCACTTACTGTGTGTTAGTTTGTCACCCTTTTTCTATAGAAATTTTTTCTATAAAAAATGCCTCAGTAAAGCACTGCTATTTGAGTGTGGTACCTGCTAAGGACTCCTTACCAAAAAAGGAGTCTTACCACCTAGTATGTTATTTAAAATCCCACAATATGTTTTCGTCTTAGTAGAATGGACTGTTTTTAGGGTTGATCTTATAAAAGTAATGTGTATTATTTTATTGGTGGTTCAGATATTGAAACGTGACACATAGAATGTTGTATTTTATCAATAACTGCACATTACTTTGAGTGTGTAAAATATATTTTATTTTATTCTCTAATACATATTTTTGTTCACTTTGCAGATGAGATATAGGGATATGCATATCATAATGTAACATCAGTAATAAATTATTATAAACCATAGCTTGACTACAATCTCACCTAATGATAAGTGGTGATGAATCTTTAGATGGTAAATTACAGTATCTTAGTGTAACAAAATTTAATATGTATTTTCATTTCAATATCTTTTAACCCATTAAGATTTTATAATAAGCCCCCAGATATTTTATTTACAATCATAATTTAGCATGTAAACCCCAGGTACATCAATCATCAATGTAATGTGATTAAATATATCCAGCCATGTAAGTCAAATTAACATGGTAAATGACTAATGTCATGTTCATCAAACAGGCTCCAGGTTATAGCGATATGGTTATAGAAATATGAAAATGTATTGTCGTTGGTACACTATTTATTACATCTAAAAAGTCTGGGATCTTGACTTGGTTGGAAGGAAACAAAGTCTCAGATTTTCATTATAGTTAGGTATACAGCAGGGTGGGTATCTATAATTAAAACTACAGTAAATTTAAATTTCTTATAGTCAAAACCCATCTATCCCATGTATTTTGCATTTAGGAAGACCATGCTGTGACACATTGTATCGTTGTTGCCTGTCATTTAATCAATTTCTCCACCAGCTGTTTGTGATATCCCTTACATTACATAACAAACAAGACAACAAAAATAAAGAAGTAATTTATGCATTTGAAAGTTTAAAGTCTATCAAAAGTACTCCACTGAACGTAGGCCTCCTCCATAGATTGCCTGTTAGAGGAGTTCCTGGACCATCTGGCTTACATGGCAACTATGGCAAAGTCCCCCATTGAGCAATCTATGGAGGGGGCCTATGTTCAGTAGTGGACTTACAGGCAGTAATGGATTGATGTATTACAACTTTTGCTCCGTGCATTGGCGGCGTAAGACAATCCACTACCCAATATCATCCTGTAAGTGTGCATCCCTTTTCTAGTGTGAGACCGCTTCTTCATCAGCCCTTTAAAGTCTATTGCTGAATATGGGCCTCACCATCCGATTTAACTTAAACGTAGCGCTTCACAGACGTATTGACATTAGTAGTACTAGGCGTTTCGCACCTTTGACGCAGTTGCCCTTATCTGGTCTTAGTATTCGACTGGTGAAAACATGATAACCGTGTAATGGCGGTGTAAAAATATCCACTACTCCATATCGTCCCGAAGGTGTCTTAAGAGGCGACTGAGGGAAAATGAAGCAGGAGATATGAATGGATGGATGGAAAACGTGATGGTTATATACCGCCCCACCATGAATGCGTATGATAGTGGATGATTTACATGGCAAATGAGTTGGCCATTGATTTCACTCGATATATGATGTTACGGTGCAACTGGTTGAGTGCGATATATAAGATTTAACTGGCATTTCTGTTACGCAAGATTAGTCGCACTTAAACGCACAGAAAGTGGAAATCCATAAGCTCTACCTACCTCTAACCCTAGCGACCCAAAGCGATAAGATATCACATACGCATATTGACATAGAGTAGACGCGAACTCATTAATGTAAAGAATATTTTAATTCTTTAGTTTTACTATTAGCAAGTTCAGGAACACACGATCGATTTCTTTACGGTATCGATATAAGAAGCACTCGCGTGCTTAGTCATTCTGGAAAATCGCCAACAACGACCAAATATATCTCATCAACTTTTTTTTTGTTCTGTTAAAAAAATATATTAGCCAATTAAGAGATTACCTATTCAAATCATTAATGTGTGTGCTTGCGATAACATCATTAGGTAATGCTTATCAGGGTACACGTCAGCGTGTAATGTCGGAGAGTTCCGTCGTACGGTTATTGTTTATCTGCTGAAATGTTGGATCACTTCAAACAGATTCCAAAACCAATAAATTTTGTTTCATGCAAATATTAGCACCGTTTGGCATTCGGGAAACGGGACAAAGTAGTCACATAGAATATCATACCCATAGAATATCGACCTTATTATGGCATAGTAGAGTATTATTTTATGACGGCGCTTATGTCGCGCTTTGGCCGTGAAAAGGAAAAACGGAGATCTCCCGCCGGGCAAGGGGTTCAGCTCAGGGAACGGCTTTATATATACTGCTTTTACTTTGGAATTTTGATAGCGCGATTTAGGGTTCGATGTACTGTCGAGAGTGATGTGGCGGAGCTGTCGTCGCGCCACAGTTTAACTGGATGACCATGAAGTTTGAACCACGAGTACCTGATACGGAGTTCAAAACTCGAAAGCCATTCGATTCTAGATGTCTTGTAATTGAACCGATGACTTCTAATCTACCGTTCTAGTGTATTTGAGTCTACCATTGATCTTACTGCATAGTATTTTTTTATAGCACACAGTCCACCTGATGGTAAGTTGTTGCTGTCGCCCATAGACCGATGTCGATACATCAAACAAAATGCAGATGCGTTGTCACCCGTGAGGAACTAAGATGGAATGTCTTATTTCCAGTAAAAGGGTCTCCGGTTCTCTACACTCACCATACGAAACACAGCAGCATTAAGCCGCTATTTTATGCTGGTATTCCGTGAGAGCGTGGTCCTTCCCCGGTCGAGCCGACCCATTCGTGCAACAACTATACTACAAATATAGCTACAGCATGGCTCTACCACGCAGAACTAATGTTACCACTAACAAGGGTTAATAAGTTAATAGTATTTTTATCGTGGAACCAAGCGCAAACCATGTAATAGTGCACTAATCATCTTGGTATATCAAAGGCGGGTGTCGAGATTACGCACGCCGCACGAAAAGCAACTGCGCGTCGTGTGTTGCCGTCAGTTTTTGGACTTTCGTTGCAAAAACAAAGTGGTTTTGAGTCGGATTGTTACTGGAGATGGTTAGTTACAACCCATCTACATTTTTATTCTTAGAGTAGATGTCGTAGCATCAATTTACCATGAGGTGGACTATGTGCTCGTTTGTCACCCTTATTCTATAAAAAGAAAATATAGAAAGCGACGAATCGAAAGATCTACTCTACTCTACAGTGTCGTAAAGTTGTCATGTAGGATTATTAGCTTCTATTTCATTAATTTCATCCTTTCACAAGTTGACTATTGAACATAAACCTACCCCAAGAAATACCACAAAGCACGATTCTGAACCACCTGCATCCATCGACTTCCTCCATCACATACCAGGTCGTCACTTCATCTAGAAGGGGCCGCTCTACACTTCGCTTACTAGTACGAGGCTACCACTCGCGAACCTTTTTCCCCATTGGTAGTCGATTCTTTGAGCTATATGGCTAGCGCATTGCCATTTAAGTCTACTAACACAACAATATAACTATATTAAGTTAAGCAAATGAAACTAAAGATAGCAACATCAAAATTGCTTATGCAGTGAATATATTGAAAGTTATAAAAGCTAAATATGTTAGCATGCGTGTAACGATCGCGTCGAACAATACGTGGCCAACCGATTTTTGCAATTCTCTTGACATAACCGTTAGCTCATTTAAACTCACACTAGTTATCTCCTTCGTTTCCTGTACAACAACTTTAACTAAAATGTGTTATCAATTATATGCATCGGTAAAATGCAAATTTAACTATGTAATTGATTTATGTAAAATTGTTATTATATTTTAGTGGCTATTCTTACACCGTCGCCGTGTAGTAGCGATGTAAGAATACTTATATATATTCCAAAGTAATCATTAAATAAATTTATATTATTGCAATGGTAATATTGTTTAATTTGTATCTTAAATCTGTTAATTAAAATATACTGGGCATTTAGGTAATATTATTGTATTTTGTTGTTTTACTCATTAAATAATTAATCATTCTCTAAATAATAAGGGAAAATGTTCGTCAGCTGCATGGTATAAATTAGACGCCACTGTGGCTGCGGCAACACCGCAATTTAACATTATGCTGATTTGGATGCCTTTACGTTTCTGTGGCCCCATGATCTAGACACGGAAATGTGTCTGCCAAGTTCGGAAAAGAAAAGGGCGACGCACTCTGTATAGTAGTATTTACATGAAAACTTTCGAGTCATTTTTAAACCCTCCATAACTCAAAAACTCTTCTAACCTTCATCACCATCACCATCATCATCATCATCATTACATCCCTTCATAAGTTCATTGCTGAATATAGGCCTCCCCAAAGAATGCCACAAAGCACGGTCCTGAGCCACCTACATCCGTCGACATCCTGCATGTCTTACCAGGTCGTCTCTCCATCTAATGTGTGGTCGCCATACACTTCGCCTACCGGTACGAGGCTGCCACTCGACAACCATTCTTCCCATCGATTTCGGTTCTTCGAGCTATATAGCCGGCCTATTGCCACTTCAGCTTACTAATCCGTTGGACTATGTCGGTTACACTAGTTCTACTACGGATATCGTCATTTATAAGTTTATCACGTAGCGAAATTCCCAGCATAGCCCTCTCCAAAGCTCGCTGAGCGATCTTGAGCGCCCTCATAAGTCGTCACTGGCAACACGCATTGGTTGTACAATCTCATTTTCAGGTTTTGAGGTTTTGAGGTATACCTGACGACAAGATGTGTCGTAGTTTTCCGAACGCTACCCAGCCGAGTTGAATCCGTCGATTGACCTCTCGGTCGAAATTGGACTTACCTAGTCGGACTATTTGTTCCAGGTAAACATACTCAACAACTTCTAGCTTAGTGCTCCCTACAACTACTGGCATAGGTGTGACATGGACATTAAACATTATCTTTGGTTTGTCCATGTTCCTCTTAAGACCTATCCGTTGGGCGACACTATTGACACTATTGAAACAGTGGTAGAGCCACGCGGCAGCTTTTGCTGTCGCACGGATGGGCCGGCTCGAACCGGGGTGGTACCACGACCTCACAGAATACCAGCGTGAAGTAGAGGTTTACCTCTGCGTTTCGCTTGGTGAGTGCAGGTGGCCGGAGGCCCTTTTTACTGGAAATGAGGCATTCCATCTTTGTCCTCACGGGTGGCAACGCATCTGCATTTTGATTCGCAAACGAGGATGGATGTAGATGTCTATGGGCCGCAGCAACCACTTGCCATCAGGTGGACTGTGTGCTCGTTTGTCACCCTTATCCTATTAGAAAAAAAAATTGAGGTCATTGAGCATAGTGCTTAGGTCATCCAGCGATTCTGCCATAAGGACTAAATCGTTGCCAAATCGAGCTTCTAACCTTACTCGTAATTTAGCATACCTAATAAGAACCCTCTTAAATAACCAGAATCTCACAAACCTTAGGATAACGTAGTAATTCACGTAGAAACCTTAGAATAAAGATTTACACTACTTGAAATTAAATTGCACTAAGAAATTAGAGTGACCAACGTAGCCCAACGGATGAGTAAGTTGCAGTGGCAATGAGCCGGCCGTATAGCTCGAAGGACCGAAAACCGATGGGTTAGGTTAGGATATATGGAAATAGGTTCTCGAGTGGCAGTCTCGTACTGGTAGGCGAAGTGTAGGGCGACAACCCACTAGATGGAATGACGACCTAGTAAGACATACAGGTGGCTCAGGACCGTGCTTTGTGGCATTCCTTGGGGGAAGCCTATGTTCAGCAGTGGACATGTGAAGGGCTGTAATGATAATAATGATGCACGAAGAACTTTGTTAACATTTATTTGATATAGTTTGAATTAAGAATAGATATTACCATTACCATTACAGTGTCAAAGTCCACTGCTGAACCATAGGCTTCCCAATAGTTGTTACGCTTGCCTGTCGTCCTGTTAAGGAGTTGGCAACTGCAGTTAATTTTTTAGTTGTTATTAGAAAGACACTGCCGCCCATCTCCTGGTTTGTTTCCCTCTGTCGCCTCTTACGACACTCACGGGACCGTATGGGGCAGTGGATGTTCTTACACCGCCACTACACGGTCAAAACAGTAAAACGTTATCCCATCAAGCGCCAAGCTTATTATAGCTGCAGGGTGGCTCTACCACGTATCAATCCTCCGGACTTACTTCTAACAGGAAAACTTCTGCGCTGTGTCGAAAACTATAAACTGGATCTGGATCTAACGTGACGACTATATATCCCTCGTAGGTAGCGTTAACTTTAAATTTTAGAACAAAACCATTGTAGAAACCGAACCAGATTAACATATTATTTAAAATTAAATTACAGGAAGAACTTATGTTACTTGTTGTTCCGCAGATAGCGTGACATGCTTTCACGCGTCACGGTCACGGCACTTGCAAAATTTTACGAAAATTAAAATTTCTTACATACTTGAAACAATTATCGCCGTTGGCCGTGGTGGGACCGCTAGTGTCTTGGGAATCAAGATCTATGTTTATTCTAGTTCATTGCTTAAGAAAAAGTATTAATTTATATTTTTGTGGTCACCTGCAGTTGTATCGCCTACATAAATACATAGTGTGTGTTTAGAATTGGAGAATATATTTTTAAGAAATAAGTAGCTCATAATTAATAAACTGATGGAAAACCAATGCCTCATCTTAACCAATTGGTATATTTTAGTTCTTGCATTAAAAGATCATAAATGCTCCATCAGAAGCCTTAAATTTTTGCTATTTCTTGAGCCGACTAGTATGACGCCCTTGGTACGAAATGGATTAATGGATTCCCTTACATCGTTATCATTATATCATACGCACTGTCCACATGTATCTTCATACGTTTTTTTTATAGGATAAGGGTGACAAACGAACACACAGTCCACCTGATGGTAAGCGGTTGCTGCGGCCCATAGACATCTACATCTATCCTCGTTTGCGAATCAAAATGCAGATGCGTTGTCACCCGTGAGGACTAAGATGGAATGCCTCATTTCCAGTAAAAAAGGCCTCCGGCCACCTGCACTCACCACGCGAAACGCAGAGGTAAACCTCTACTTCACGCTGGTATTCTGTGAGGTCGTGGTACCACCCCGGTTCGAGCCGGCCCATCCGTGCGACAGCAAAAGCTGCCGCGTGGCTCTACCACTGTTAAAAACTTCATAATTAAACACAACTCCTTGATTGCTATTACATATAAATTATTGCCTTGTAGTGGCGTTGAAGGAATATCCTCTACCCCATATCATCCCGTGAGTGTCGTAAGACGCGACAGAGGGAGACAAATCAGGAGATGGGCCGTACCGTCTTCCTAATAACGACTAAAATGAAAAAAACTTTCGTTGTCAACCCGCTTGCCAAGTGTGGCAACTATGGCAAATATGAGGTAATAATTTATGGGGGAGACTTATGTCCACCGGTGAACTTAAATAGGCTGTAGTGGTAGCGGTATTACGTATAAACGAAGTTACAGTGAAAGTTTTTATTGCATGCCGTAAGCGCAAAGCGCGCAGGTATGTTCTGCTAGGGCCTAAAAATTAAGATTCCAACGTTTTGTCGCATGAAATCGTATCTAGCAATCATATTTAAATTTAATAAAGTGAGAGCCACATCGGAGCAGCAGACATTGTGGCGGCACATTGCTTATAAACTTTATAGCATACTCTGCATACTTCAGATCGCGCGTAAAAGCATTTGAAGATTTTAAAATAAGTTAATACTGTCATTTGAAAAAATGAATAAACCTTAACTGGCTGACTGGCTTCTTGCCGTCATCGGTGCAGTTTCGTACTTGTGTCGTCAACCAAATGTTACTAACACTAGATTTAAGAAAACATTTACGAACTGCTATTTCTTTTCTTTAAAAAAAAAAACGTTACCTCCACACTAGGGATTTTATCCTGTATCATGGAGGAAGTTTTCAAACATAAACTGCGCGAGGACAAACATCCAGACCCGGAACAATTATCTGTAGGCCATACAAATACTTGTTCCATACGGGATTCGAACCCGCGACCGCCACGGAGCCGTGGATATTTTTTTCCGAAACATATTAATTATTATTATTATTAAGTATTTTCTTTAGCCACGACACAAGTCAACGTGGGCATCTCCCGTTACAGGCGGATTTGCCTTAATCGTCACGCTTGGTAGTCTGATTGACAATCGCAGAACCAGACGTCTCGCAACCATGATGACGCTGCAGCTTGTCGCTTGTAGTTAAGGCCGGCCACATACATACGGAATTCCGTTTCGGAATTCCGAACGGGTCGGCCACACACATACGGAATCCCGTTTTGCCCGCAAAATATCGAACGGAAAACTGCCGTACGAGTGTGACGGGTCATAGATTTTATATGAACTTGCTCCGTTCGGAATCTCGAATCGGAATTCCGAAATGGAATCCCGAAACGGAATTCCGTATGTAAGTGGCCGGCCTAAGTATTTCACAAGCACCGCCATCTATCGGAAGCAATAAGATTTTTCTGGCATTTTCTATAGTTGCCACGGTTAGCAGGCGGGTAGACAACCGCAGTTTTTTTATTACTTGACGTTGTTATCCGTTGACCTATGTCAGTTACTGTTGTTGTTTTCCATCTAGAGATATTCTCGTTATCACCATAGCCCTATATCGTTCGCTAAGTGATTTTGAGCTTCCTCATACGACGAACGCACGCGCCTTAATTGTACACTAAACAACCCAAACCTTAACTACTGGTAATTAAGGGTTTGTTTTCATTGAACGTATTCGCCGTACATTTCGTAGTACGCGAAGAACCCGAGTTCGATCCCCGCCGGCACCCGTGAAATTATCAACTGCAAGTTCAGATTAATCATATGCTCGACGTTTAAAGAGACTTGAGGCAACCTGCATATCTACATTATCTCTGTTTTGCTTGATATTATTTAACTCCTAATTTGTACATTTTTTTATAAAATCCGATTAACAATTTGCGCACGAGTAAAAGTAACACGTTAAAAATTATTATTATATTTATATTTACTAAATTCGCAGTGTCGATGAATACAAGTGGTTTAGTATCGTGCTCAATTGTGCATTTAATTTATTTACTTCCTGCGTCCGGAACCATGTTTTATTGCAACTATCCAAAGTATATATACAAAGTATCAAAAACATTTCATTAGTAAGCAAACTTATCCATTATTAGCATCACTAATTAGCAGGAATTAGTAACGCAGCAATTCACATAAGACTTTATATTGTTACTTGAATAACAAATAAATTGACGGCGACTGGTCGGTCGGGTTGAGCCTGACAGGACCAGTTTACTGTTCGGAAACGTACTTAGGTATGCGACTTTCACCAATGGACGCCGCTGCGGGTACGGTCATAATTGCGAATAGCGTGGCGTCACACGGATCATTGTTGACCGAGCGCGTTTTGAGGTACTTTCATGTAAAACGGAATTCTAAAGCGTTACCCCTATTAAGTCAATCGTTGAAGTGTTACTTTAGCGTGTATGAAATATAATTTATTTAGACAAAACTAGTCCACCTGATGATGGTTAGTGATTACAGAAGCCCATAGACAGTTGTAACTAATTTCATACAAAGTAAGGTTAAGAATTTAGAGATGCGTTGCCGCTAGGCTTGCCAACCGTCCCGGAAAATCCTGTAACGTCCCGCTTCTGGGTCAATTTTGGTCCGCCCCGCCGTGTCTCCATGCGGGACTCCTTTTGTCCCGAAAATCAGTAATTATATGATATTTTACATCTATCTCTTAACAACTACACTAATTTGTTACACATTACTTAAAAAAAATACTAACCAATTTGTACGTGGAGTTTTGTGTCCCGCGTAATATATCAAAGTCCCGGATGTCGAGCTGGGTAATCCCGGAAAAGCCTTTTTTGGAGTTGGCAAACCTAGTTGTGTCCCGCGTAATATATCCATGTCCCGGATGTCGAGCTGGGTAATCCCGGAAAAGCCTTTTTTGGAGTTGGCAAACCTAGTTGTGTCCCGCGTAATATATCCATGTCCCGGATGTCGAGCTGGGTAATCCCGGAAATGCCATTTTTGGAGTTGGCAAACCTAGTTGCCGCCCCTAAGGACTCGGACGATATACGCCTCATGATCTATTATTACAATGATTCTCTTAACCTTCAAACGATAACACAACACTGAGTGAACTGCTTCTTTTGGAGTCAATAGGTAATAGTGGTGTACCTACCCAAACAAACTCCTAGTTATAGCTATTAGAAATTGGCAGAAAAGATTCAACGGAAAGGCCTGCGACTTGTAGTCAGGTTCTGTGATATTTCCGCAGTTGCTTCATAATCGTGATCACATTAATGTATAATAATTGCACGTAACCATGTATCTACCAACTAGGTCATAATATACTACATACTGTCTAGTATTGTGTAAACGTTCTTATAACTTTCAATAATTACACATGCTGTCTTTACCGCTCTGTTGTCGCTGATAGTATAGAGAAATATAACAGCCAATATTTTAAAAGTGCCCTTTTATTTTTACTTTAAAATTGGTTGAGGGCTGTTTATTATACTTACTTTTATTTTATGTACAATTAACTTGCCATAATAAAGTATATACTATTATGTCACAGCTATGGATTACACGTTTTTCGAAGATAGAAAAGACTATTTCACAATAAAAATAACTTAACAAATTAATCGCATAATATGTAAAATATTTAAAATCAAACATTTTGATAATATACATGTGCGAAGCACCCAATAAATTAAGCCTAACTTTCGACGCGTAGCTGCGGCTTTTTTCCATATTTCACACCAACTACAGAGCCAAGAACGTAACCTAATTGAAAATATTTAGGTGGATTGTGTCATCCATTACTTTGTTAAAAAGAATATCATACATATATCTAATCCGATGATGCCAGATATGTGAACCGTCGCTCTTCTGCCCCTGCCTTTACAACCTCGCGTATTAATCAACATAGTGTCGTCAATTCAGTTCCTCACTATATTCCTTTTTGAGGGCCTCATAGTACTAACGAGAGTAACGATATCGTTTTATTTACAACAAAAAATAACAAGATAAAACTTCGTCTTAAAACCCATTAAAGTTTTTGCAATGTATGTAATTGAATGATGGATATTCATTACTTACATAACTTTTAAGGCGTCGACTTATCGGATAATTTATGTTTTATTTCTTAATCATTTTATGAGTTTTTTAGAGTAACCTTGGTAAAACACGTAAAAGGATATGTTAAAAGGCTGGTCACAGAGAGGTAAAATAAATATTAACCATTTTTCGTAATCATGCGTAACATTGTTTTTTATTTAATAAATTAATTGCAAGTACCTACATACAGTTCCAAAAGTCTTCTCATTATCGTCAGTGTGTAAATAGTTCACTGGGCATCAGCGTTGCAAACTCAACGGATTTTTCCGTAGACTTACGGACTTATTATTTCATCGTTACTAATTTTTACGGATTTTATCTCGTTTACTTTAACTTTAATTCCCGACGTTTCGGGTGCTTTTCAGCACCCGTGGTCACGGGGGGGACTGAGGTGTTTGACGTCCTGATGTCATAGTTAGCCCGGCTACCTTCAGTTTTTGAATTTTTTTTTCAGAATATGCTTGAGCTTGGATTTAATTTTATTAATTATAGGATCCCAAGCAGATGGCAGCACCCATCCATCTTCCCTATTGAAATTAGGATGTTTTTTAATTTCAATAACCTTGCGAATCATCCTTGGTAGGAATCGGTGTTCTTTTGCGAGGATTTGTGGTCTATCAAATCTAATGTAATGACGGGGACGATCTAGAACATGTTCACACACTGCAGACTTCCCGGAACGTCGGTGCTTCAAGTCAGCTATATGTTCTTTCACGCGGGTTTTAATAGATCTTTTTATTGTCCTATGTAAGAGAGACCACATTCACAATCCAGCTCCTCTCCTGCATCTTGTTGAGGGATATGACACTTGACGGATGGTAAAAATTCGAAAAAAATTTCGAAACGTCGGGAATTAAAAAGTTAAAGTAAACGCGGTAAAATCCCTAAAAATTAGTTTCATTTAATGTGTAGTCTTCGCGTAAATATTAGATATCATTACATATTTTATATTTCAACTTCGATGTGTAGGTAAAAATCTCCTTTAAAAAATTCGGTGATTATCATCCCCATGCTTTCTAATGCAAAGCCATCAAAGAACTTCGATAGAAATGGTTAGAGCACTTCGAAAATAAATGGCCGATACTTTAATTAATTATAAATATAAGTTATTTTCTGAAATGTTTGAACTTTTCCATATAAAATCGCAATCCTATAGGACCTAATAAACTAATTTTTTTTTTGCGTTCCTCTAAATATGTCCATGAGTCCGTTCAAAGCAAGTAGGTGCACTTGCTTTTTATAATCGTGATCTTAGTACATAGTTGTACCTACGTATGGATATATTTATACGTAAGTACAAATACTACTACATTCTGCTATCTTTTATTGTGCGAGAACATTGATACTAAAGTAACAAACAAGGTGTAACATCATTATGTACCTCTTTAATCCCTGTAGCTTGTGGTCATCGCTGTAGGATAACAGCAGTCTTTTTTAATTTTAATTACTTGCGAGAATTTTATTTTCTTAATTGTATTAGATTGCATTGGCAAGGAAAGCGAACATTTAAAATACAATCACACTAGAAAACACACGACAAGTTTGTATATTTGCAAAAATGTTGTCTCCATCCAGCTGGGATTCGATTTTTTGTTGGAATATCGATTGTGGGGTTTCGGTTTTTTATTACGATTTCGAAGACTTAATACGACCGCTATTTTTACGACTTGTTATGATACGGATTTTCTCTTAAACCACAGAGTAAATAATTTGAGGGAGAGAAAAGACTTTCTTTTACTAAGCTTTTTTAAAATATGACAATAAATGAAAGAGAAAAAATATTAAAATAAATTTTTAGGTCTATATGGTGTGAAGAAATATGTTCCTGAATAAATATAGAAAATTTTCATATCTCTAGAGCAAAAACCAGCTTATACATAAATCTTGCATTTGATGTATGGGCAATGAGTTGCATTCCTTTATTATTACACCCACCGTTGCCAATCTTATCTATTATAGTAGCAAATATTAGCAGTCTTCGCTTTCTTATAATCTTTTTTGTTCTAATCCTATCTTTACGGTTATTAATTTTCACTGAGAAATTAAAACCTTTACTTATTTCACATGAAGTTAGCAGTGCACCTGCGCCTATAGCTTGTAAAAAGCATTTTGGTATATATTCTAAATTGACCGGGACTGTATTTGCACTTCCTTTACGTTTGATTTCAAATTTGCAGTCATCATTTATTTTACTTATTTGCAAAATAATTATTATAATCTTTTTACATAGCATCGGTGCAGTATCGTTTAGGATTTGAAGTTTCTAGAGATGTAGTGATGATAAAATAGAGAAAATGGATCATCATCATCATCATTACAGCATTACTGTTGAATATAGGCTTCCCCCAAAGAATGCCACAAAGTACGGTCCTAAGCCACTTGCATGCATCGACTTTCTGCATGTGTTACCAGGTAGTCATTTCATCTAGAGGGGGCCTCCGTACACTTGGCCTGCCGGTACGAGGCTGCCACTCGAGAACCTTTTTCCCCCGTCGGTTGCCGGTTATAATGGATAGATGGATATAATGGGTAGATTGATTTTCATGATAATAATTATGGAAAAAACTAAAAAAAAGTCTCCTTTTTTTGCAACCTAGAATAATTTAATAATTACTTTTTTTGCAACTAAATAAATAACGACTACTAATTCGAAACAAGGTATGCAGAAGAACTGCAAAAGAATTCAAAAATTCTCAGCCCATGTTGTATTTAGCATGTATATTGTTTTAGTTGTTCTAGACAAATGTGCACTACTGCTAGGTTCCTACTAGGTAATTCCTAGTTTCGAATTTTAATCGAGAATAGAATAGAATAATTTTTTATACTATATAGATCACGTATAATTCTTGAAAGTCATTTTTTGCTTTATCACTGGTTCGAAAAAATCCCTCTGTCCTGGGAAGAACCACCAAGAACTGTTTTTTTTAAGTAAATTTTACATTAATGGTTGTACAAACTATTTACAAAATTTATTTTAGAAACTGCTTGGAAGCGACCACCTCATTCCCAAGGGCTATTATCAACCATTTATTAATTTATTATATTATAATAACCCTTTTTATACAGTTTCAGCTTAACAAAACATTTAAACTTGGCAATAGAGAGAGCCTGTACACTTTAATAATATTTTATGTGCTTTATTGTACTTAACAAGTTATTTATCAAGTCAAGATATGCCGTTACCGCCTATTAAAGTCCACAGCTGAACATAGGCCTCCTCCATAGATTGCCTCATAGTGGGGATATTTGTCATAGTTGCAATGCTTGACAAGCGGGTTGGCAACCGCAGTTTCTTATTTTTAATCGTTATTAGGAAGACGCTGCTGCCAATCTCCTGATTTGTTTCACTCTGTCGCCTCTTACGACACCCACGGGATGAATGGACAGTGTCAACCTGCCATTTTACGCTGGTATTCTGTGTAAGCGTGGTCCTTCCCCGGTCGAACCGACCCATCCGTGCTACAACTATAATAATACTAATATAGCTGCAGCATGGCCACTTTTAGGTGTCTTAGAAACTTGAAAATTGGCATGAAGGTAGATTTTTACAAAGAAAAAACAATGTAAATTACAAATATCGATATTCGGTGTCAAGACGTGTAAAGTTATTGGTACGCTTAGTTGCAAGTACTTGTACTGAACTACTAAACGTAACGTGCTTGAAAGCTTGAAACTCATGTGGTTAGATCTAGATCAACAAAATGAATAAAAAAATCAATAATTTATGATATCAAATTATAAAAATGAAGAGCCTGGTTCGGAAAAAAACAAAGTTTGTTGTTCTCTAATCAGAGCGGGTGCCAAACTCCAAGAGCGTTATACATTCCTAAAGATCTTATAATTCAAGCAGTAAACTAACGAAATCTTACTCTAGTTAGAAACTTTTCTTAACTCCGCAGGAAATAGTTAATAAGTTAAAGTTAGTAATATTTTTAAAAAAACATTTATTTGAATAAAACAACTTGGAAAAATTAGGTTTTATACATCTTCATCTTAAGTGGATACATTTTTTTTAGTGAGCAATAGTCCGCTAGATTTGTATAAAATTCTATTGCTTCATGTGCTAGCAGTTACTAGACAGGGATAGCAAAGTCGTACAGAAAAATAATAACTTGGTAGTATTATTGAGCCGTAGGAATATATTCATTGGTATATGATGCAAACGTGACTAGCTACCTGATGGTAAGGTAAGGTAGAATGCTGTGGCCCTTAGGCACCTACAACTATCCTCTATATAAATCTCTAATCCTTTCCTCTAATAATAATCAAAATATAGGTGGCACTGTCACCCCTGATGACTAAGATAGGAGGCCTAGTTATCAGTAAAAAGGGGTCTCCGTTTCTCCACACTCATTATACGAAACACAGCAGGATTAAGCTGCCATTTTCGCTTTGTATTCTTCGTTACGGTCCCTCGGTCGAGCCGACCCATTCGTGCTGCAACCAAAAAATTATAGCATATATAACTGCAGCGTGGTTCCACCACGTTGAGAAGTTTTAAATTTTTTTTACATTACGTTCGCCTATGCAACCATTTAAATTCTAATATTCTGGATATTTCTAAAATTGAGAATAAAATTCTTATTTAAGATAAACTACCAAAACATTCGTCATTGTTTATGGAATCAGTTATAAGTTTAGTAAATTGAATGTTAAGTGCTCCCTGGAGAGCATTTCCCGCCCCTTTGTGACGCGTCCGATCTAAAATTACAATACACGTAGTTATTGATGAATTCCAAAAATACCACCAGTCTTGGCAAAACTAAACGGGCGTTAACTTCGCTATCAGCCGCATTATGCTTCAACTTACACATACATATCCAACGCTCTAGGCAACCCAACTATACATACCTACATCGACACATAATATTATGTACCTGCATAGATTCATGCGCCACACTCACATCTTAATAACTGCGCGTGTGTGCGTGTTGATCAGCGTATTGTATAGCCGACGTGTACGATAGAAGTATGTTGTTCTTACAGTCGCTAGGTCGCTGAGAGTAGCTACTCTATATTTTACGAGTCGGTATAGCATGAGCTTAACAATCCGTGAATAATTTTTATCTCAGTTTGTTTTAATTTTATCTGCTATTTATGTACACTGGTATAAAAACTTAAATCTCTATTTAACATTTTATAATAACACATTTCATGCAGATCATTTGTTATCATTTACGTGAAGTACAGTAAAAGGTATAGTAAAAGTCAATAAAGGCCCCACGGCTGGGTACAGACCTTCCTTATTATTGGGAGGGTAATACAGCGAGACCCTTCAGGATTTCGCTGATCATTAACTAATTTTCATAGTGGTAGAGCCACGCTGCAGCTGTATTATGGCTGCAGCACGAATAAGTCGGCTTGGCCGGGGAAAGACCAAGCTCACAGAATATCAAATCATGATAGCTGTATAATATTGCTGTTTCGTATAGTTAGTGACAAGTTACAAAAATCTTTTTACTGGTAAAAAGGCATGCCCATCTTAGGTTTTCAGATGCTGTATCTGCATTTATATTGTAATGGCGTTTAGATGTAGGTATCTATGGGTCACAGCAAACACTTACCATCATATGGAATATGCGCCCGCTTGTCATCCTTACTTTTATTTAAAAATAATGACTTAAAATACAATTTGTTCTTTAGCTATGTAGTTTGCCTTACGATATTTCCCTTCACCGCTACTGAAAATTGTAATCATAACTGAAAGAGGCTCTGGCACCGGGGTTATTACATTGGTTCTCATCTTCCCTTGACCTACTAAGATTTATCATAAAGCGTATTCGGATTATTTTAATTTTAGAGCGGTCGCTTTCGCCACTAGAATGGAAAAGTTTTGTAAGTATGAGATTAAATTCATTGATTAATCGTGTTTTCAATTAATCGATAAAAAGAAGATCGATGAAATTCCATGCCGCTTTCGTATGATTTATTTTTTACAACATTTTCTATTTTTTAATCTATTTTGAGATTTTTCTGAGGACCTCACGATGTACTTTCTAAATACTATTGGGTACATTGCCATGTATTGAAGGCCATGAGATTTTCCTGACAATTCCTTAATCGAATATCAATAAACCCATCACCACAATTTCATAAATATATCACACATACACACAAGGACCGACAACCGATGGGGAAAAAGGTTCTCGAGGGGCGGCCTCGTACCGGCGAACGATATGTATGACGTCCAGATGGAGTGACGACCTGGTAAGACATGCAGGAAGTCAATGGATGCAGGTGGCTCAGGACCGTGTTTTGTGGCATTCCTTGGGGGAGGCCTATGTTCAGCAGTGGACTTGTAAAGGGCTGTAATGATAATGATGATCACACACACAGTAGGCTGCGTATGCAAAAAAATTCAGGCCAGAAGCAATTATTTGTAGGTCATACACACGCTTGTTTCGTGCGGAATTCGAACCCGTAGCTCCGCAACTACGTAGCTATATGTTTAATCACTGCGCTACTGAGCCATTGTAGGTTTGTTAGAATGTTTGTCCCTCGATCAAGCATGGCTGGACAAATTTTAATTAAATTAGGCATAGAAATCTTTTTCTTTATTTTGTTTATTTATATTAAAATAAAAGGAATGTTTTAAAGTGTCTTAACCGGTAAGGGCAAGCATTGATTCCTAGACTCGTCGTGTTTGTGATGTCCCGTGTCTAGTAATAGTCTTATCCCGACCATGATTTGTTTTGTTCCTTTTAGTAACAAAGGAATCTGTCACGAGCCAACGCCACACTTTGGTTTAGCATCGGAAGCTTAAAATTTAAAAAATGTAATACGATAATTTAGCCTGTGCAAAGGAAACATTGCAATACGTAATACTTGAGGTCCAAAATTTTTAAAAATCTACTCTTAATACAATATCATCGATCAATCATTATCACTACAACCCTCTAACTAGTCCACTTACATCTAATATTTATTTATATAGTTAATAATACAATACAATTCATTTAAAATTATCATTCTTACTTACTCCAGACATAAAATACCCGGTCAAAATCGGACATTTTGTCACAGTTACACATCTCGTGAACAACTTGAGCGTTATGTTACAACAACTACCGGTATAGTTATAATGTGGACGTTAAACATGATTTTTGCCTCGTGCATATTATACACCATAAGAGTGATGTGCCCGTCATTGATATTTACATCGTATCCTTTCCAGTCCAGTAGCTTTAATAATTTAAAATTAAAAATTTTGTACAGCCGACTTCAATATAAGCGCTTTCAATATAGATTATTTAAGAATAACTCAATAACCATTGGTCTGACCATGATCAAATTCATATGGGACCACACGAGAACTATCAGCTTTCATATAAAAAAAGAATCATCGAAATCGGTTCGACCAGTATAAAGTTATGAGGTAACACACATAAAAAAACACACACTCGAATTGAGTACCGTCTCCTTTTTGGAAGTCGGCAGAAAAATATTTCAATGCAGCTTTAAAGAGTTGAAGATATAAAATATTACACCTATATAATGTGCTACTCCTCTCTGTAGTTCAAAAGGTTTCGTACTCAAGTTTTGTACTCGTATAGCTTGGATCTACTAACAGTTTAGCACTTGTATAACTCCATCCAAACTTTGACTGATTATCATGGTCAACATACGCCAGACACAATGGCAGGCATATTTATTATATAGCACAGCAAGGGCTTAAACCTTTCGGAAAGAAATCTGTTCAGGTGGCTGGAAGTCGTCGATTCTGCGAGTGAAACGATACGTAAAAACGTCGAAAATGGCACGTAGAAGTGATTTGAAAGCAAATCGGTCTGTATCGGTATTCCACGTTTTCCACCCGCTACAGAATGCTACAAAAGCTCTGCTGTGCTGTTACGATTTGTACAACTCCAGTCCTTAAACTTCTCGGTCTCACTAAAGTGCCCCGAAATTAACGATGTCACTGTCAGTCTTCAACTTTGCCAATTGCCCTCTTGTGGCACACAGATCTTTAGCGGATACTTTGCAGTCCTGATTCAGTTCAATTATTTCTTCAATACCATTGATGATGCATAAGTCTCGCTGCATACGTTTAGCGATCTTTATGTTCAATAGTCCATAAGTTCTCATGACTAT
This sequence comes from Parnassius glacialis, assembly GCA_033319125.1. Taxonomy (NCBI): domain Eukaryota; kingdom Metazoa; phylum Arthropoda; class Insecta; order Lepidoptera; family Papilionidae; genus Parnassius; species Parnassius glacialis. The sequence continues at coordinate 11,013,048 of JAVANC010000012.1, forward strand.
CTCGTTGGTAAACGCGACTCACTTTCTCAAGAAATTCTCAGTTCAACTCGTATAAAGCCGTTAGTCCTGCGCGTGATCTCTCTCTCTCTCCGGTCATGTCAGCTTGCCGTCCCATCGGACTATCCGGGTGAGAGAATAAGTCTGCACCTGCGCATACAAATCCGTTCAGACTACCCACCGTTACCGACATTCAATCTGGAGGACATTATTAGTCTAAGCTGGTATCAGATGAAGACTACAGTTTCATTTCCTGTCTAGCAGGCATTAGATTAAGAGTGTTATCAGAACGTTTTTGTATTCTGCTGCGGTGGGTCTTGCAATATTTAGCTCCGATGGAAGATTATCTCAAAATTATGGTGGAGTGGGCTATGTTTGGAATTTTTTTAAGTGATAAAATACATATACGTGGATATCCATAGAAGCAAAAGAGTAATCGACAAAGCCTGCGAATCAGTAGGCTGAAGTGGCAATGGTCCGGCCATATAGCTCGAAGAACCGACGACGTAAGAAATATTCTCTAGTAAAAGATTAGGTTATATAAAAAACCAAAACCCAAAACTTTATAAATATACTAGCTGACCAGGCAGACGTTGTTCTGCCCTTTCCGAACGACCATTTGCTTTCCCAAAACAACTCCTGAAATTAGCAATAAAAATATTGAGGGTCACTTATCGGGACAATAACTATCCTATCTCTCAAGTTGGACCAAACTGCACACAGTCTGCAATTTTTTTTTAAATCGGTTCTGTTTACCGACGATATCTGTTGAATACTTACAGCAACACGTGGTGGTAATACTACTAAATTGTAGCTTATATTAAACGGTTGTATTTTTAACATAGCGCCATCTATTAAATATTTACTCAATCCAGTCAACAGATATCGTCATCTGACAGAATCGTTTGAAGCTAACAGATAATTGTGACTGTCAAATAATAGAGAAATAATTTTCAATAAAATAATATTGTATTGCGACTATAAATTGAGATGTAAGCTATCCTATCTTTTAAGTTGGACCAAACTCCACATTGATCAAAAATTTCATTGAAATCAGTTCAGTAATTTAGGAGTCCATCGCGGACAAACAACGTGACACGTACTTTTTATATATAAAAGATTATAAAGTTTTGGGCGTTGCAGGTTGTCGATGAATGCAGATTAATTCAGCTATGGATTTGTAGTGGGCTGTAATAATGATCAATGATAATATAATTAATACATAATTTTTTAACCTACTTCAAAAAGGAGGAGGTTCTCAATTCTAGTGTGTTTTTTGTATGTATGTTAGGCGATATCTTCGCAGATTGTGAACGAATTTTGATGATTATTTTTTCATTAAATAGGTTATAGGAGGTTATAAGTAGTGTCCGACCGAAACAGGATTTTCAACCGAAACCGAAACCGAAAACGAACCTTCGGTCTGGGTGTCAGTTTCGGCCGAAACCGAAACCGAAACCGAACCTTATTTAGACATGTTCATTTTTTTATTGTATTTTGGAATCTGCTATATTTTTTATACATATACAGTTAGATAATGCATGTTAATGAAAAACACTAACTGTAATAGTCATGCAGCAAAATATATATTTATTTTCAAGTAAAAATCAACAATTTAACGTTAAGAAATACTTTTTTAAGTCAATTTTGTAAAAAAGATCAACACTTACACCCATAAAAAGTTGCACGCTATTTGAGAACATATTTTACTGTGTTCACAATATTGTTAATATTATTCAATGAGAGCATTTACTTAATATATCACACTCACACACAATATACATACACACACCTTAACAAAATTCCAGAAAATATACAAAACCTGCTCAAAGTTCAAAAACTTTAATAAACTAAGTTTGTATAAAAGGGTTATTATAATATCAAGAAATTTATGGATGATAATAACCCCCCTATGGTGATCACAACCAAGCTATTTCTAATTTCTTTTTTGTTGTTAATTGTGTTACATATATGATTGTAAGAGTGGCGTAGCTACGTGTGGGCCAAGTGGGTTCTCGCCCACGGCCTCGCACTTAAAGGGGCCTCGCGAGATCCCCTAAAATGCGATGCCCCCAGACTTTACCACAGATAGCTAATCAATTTGATCACTTTTACCCTTGAAAAAGTGAAAGTGTGTTTGTTTGGAGCCTCGCAAAAAGCCCCCCTTAAATGCGACTGCGAGGCCTTTGAAACTACCTTCAAAGACCGTGATTGTTACATTGACGGAATACGAGACTTGTCAGGAATTAATAGATATTTTTTTTTATTTTTTTTTAAAGAACGTTACCCCTACACTAGGATTATCTCCTGTATCGCAGAGGCAGTTTACAAACACAAATTGCACAAGGACAAACATCCAGACCCGGAACAATTATTTGTAGGCCATATAAATACTTGTTCCGTGCGGGATTCGAACCCGCGGCCCCCAGCGCAGCAACTCATTGCTAAGCCACTGCGCCACGGAGCCGTCATATATATCAGTAGGTATGTCGTGTCAAACCATATTTGGTAGGATCTATTGGGTAAGATCCTTGGGGAACGACGAGCAGGTACGAGGGTAACACTTAAAGTTCTTAAAAAATCAAAAACTGAACAAACTAGCAAGTTATTACTCTTACTATATCTTTTCAAAATACTGTCCATTTACATCTTTTTTAAGAAGTTTTCTTTTATTTTCGGAAATAAATAAAAATCGCAAAGTGCGAGGTCGGTGCTATAGGGCAGGTGACCCAGTAATTCCACGTCTGACGTTGCCAAGTAGTCGATTGTTTGCTTGGCATTGTGCGACGAGGTGTTGTCGTAGTGAAGGAGGATCCTACTGCGAAGTCGTTTCTCCCGAACTTTTTCCAAGACAAATAGCAAACAATTGTTAGTGTAGCACTCTGCAGTAATTGTTTTTCAATCCGCTAAAACCATTGTTGCGTAATGACCTATCCTTCCGAAGAACGAGGCCACCATCTTTTTTCTCCACGTTTCGACTTCTCTTTACTTTAGTTGGCAACTCCTTGGAAGGAAACACACAGACAGCAGACTGTCTCTTAGTTTCAGGATCATAACAATAAAAACAGCTTTCGTCACTTGTAAGTATATTTTTTATAGAATAGGGGTGACAAACGAGCACACAGTCCACCTGATGGTAAGTGGTTGCTGTGGCCCATAGATATCTACATCTATCTTGTATTACCCGTGAGAACTAAGATGGAATGCCTCGTTTCCAGTAAAAAGGGTCTCCGGTTCTCTACACTCACCATACGAAACACAGCAGCGTTAAGCTGCTATTTTACGCTGGCATTCTGTGAGAGCGTGGTCCTTCCCCGGTCGAGCCGACCCATTCGTGTTACAACCATAATATATCTGCAGCATGACTCTACCACGTATAAGACACAGCATTTGAGTCACCTCCATTAAATGTTTGAATCATTTCACGACACCAATCAACACGACGGAGTTTTTGGGCCTCTGTCAAGTTATGAGGTATCCACCGGGCACAAAGCTTCATAACTGCTAAATATTCGTGGAGGATTTTGTGGATTTGACTCATACCGATGCCTTATCTTGTCCAAATCTGCTGATAAGTCACTTTTTGTCAGTCTCTATCACACGCCGCACAACACTGATGTTATCTTCAGTGGTCGCCGTAGAAGGCCGTCGCTATTGAGTTATATAAGACTAAATCAATGGCCGTCCCTCACGCAGATCATCGGTGAGATTAGTGCGACCACGGTTAAACTCATTAAATCAGTTATAAACAGTGGCACGAGATGGGACTGCATCGTGAAAGGCCAACCGAAGTCTACCATATCTTACTTGTTGACTTAAATAACATCGAAATTCATAAAAAATCAGGGTACGAAAATTTTCTCGCGTTAAATTCATGCTGATGTGACACAGACAATTTTCAATTTGGCGCCAAATCGTAAACAAATGTCAAATTAATACACAATAATATTGGCAAAGAGTTCCATTTTGAAAATTTGAATTTATTTTTTTATTATATAGTTTACAAATGGCCAGTTCAAAAAACTTTCAGTGTCGCTCTCGTATGTCATGTCAATGCATGTTACGTAGGATAGATCTATTAGGTAGACCCATAGAACGAAAGAAAAGGGGCCTCGCTGATGCAACTTCGCGCACGTTTATCTTAGTCCAGGCTACGCCTCTGATTGTAAGCTGTTATTTAAAAAAAGTCCCGCTGGGTTTCTTGCTGGTTATTCCAAGGACAGAGGTTTTTTTCGAACCAGTGCTAATTAAACAAAAGAGTGACTTTCAATAAGTATTATTTCAAATCTATATTGAATAAAAAAGATTCTGTTTCTGTATAATTATGAATAATATACGAATCACGGACTCATCCGAACGACGCACGATAATCCACGAACACTGAGGTTCGGCGCCGCCGAAGGTTCGGCAGGTTTTTTGCCGAAACCGAAACTTTTACCGAAACTAGATTTTTTGCCGAAACTTTGCCGAAACCGAAACCGAAACCGAATCTTCGGTCGGTCACTAGTTATAAGACTTCAGGAGTGATCCCATATAGATATGGAGAAAAAATTCCACACCTAAGGGTAGGAAAAAACCAATTTCTTTTTTAGCATCTTGAATTCAGCTTTTACTTTTTGTTAAAAGTTATAATTACAATCGCTTAAAAACACAATCAACACCGGTAACTATTGTACACTTAGTCAACGACATCTATGTCCGTGTTTTTTAACAAAACCATCGGTCAGTTATTGTGCGCGACGCGTATTATTTTGTTGTACGTAACACGTAACGGTAAAAAGGCACCATTTTCATGGTTCATGTGACACTGCATCGACTGATGTAAGCTCGTAGTACGGTCATCTCGCCTGTATTTCCGAATTTAATCTACATACTTCGAATCGTTCTTCTTAGAACTATGGTAGATATTTTCTAGTGGCTTAATATTAACTTAAAAGTTAAAAGGTATATTTTCATATTTTAATGCCTGAAAACCCGTCATCGCTGCTCTTCTGTGTACTACGAATGTAACCTATAAGATCATCAAATTTTAGTTATTGAAAAAAATATATTATAAAATATACTATGGAGTGTAAGACCAGTACTGAGCATATAATTTTTTTATATAAGAGGGGGACAACTACTTCATAACTTTTTACTGGGTCAACCGATTTCGATATTCTTTTTTTATTTGAAAGCTGGTACTTCCCGTATGGTCCCATATGAATTTCACCAAGGTCAGACCAATAGTTTTTGAGGTATTCTTAATAACTTATATTGAAGGCGGCTGTACAAAATTTTAAATCATTAGTTATTATAATTTTGTTGCATCACGTTGCAACTACTGACTGTGCTGATAGCTTAAGAGCCAGTGAGCGGCAGACTTACGGTATTTCAATAAGCTTCACTTTTTTTTTCAGTTAATCCCCTATACCTGAGGTACATGAAACGGGTACTCTTTAGTTTGACCGGCGGTCGATATAATAGAGGTGTTAAAGGTGTAAAAAAATGACCCAATAAACGTGATAGCAATAAGTCTGCCGCTTTGACATCTTGAAATATTTTATTAAAGTTACCGAAAAATAACATTGGCAGACACCTATGACGGTTTCAAGGTCATGGCAGACAGGTTCAAAAGTACAATTTTTTATTAATAATTTACGTTATTTTAATAAAGCTGCAGTTTATATATATATATATTGTTGATAATATTATTTGACATGTATAATTTTCACGGCAGACACATATTGTGGTTGGATCACCCAGGCAGACAACAAACTTCTGGGGCGCCCATAAGCGCGTACTATAATAGCGCTCGCTCTAATCCAGTCTTTTTCTTTCTAGTTTTGTAGGCTCTGATACGGATATCATAACAATCATGTTTGGTAATATGCTATGTACATTTAATAATTTAAAATTTTGTACAGCCGACTTCAACATAAGTTATTAAGAATAACTCAAAAACTATTGGTCTGACCTTTATCAAATACATATGGGACCACACGAGAAGTATCAGCTTTCAAATAAAAAAGAATCATCGAAATCGGTTCACCCAGTAAAAGGTTATGAGGTAACACACATAAAAACATACAGTCGAATTGAGTACCGTCTCCTTTTTGGAAGTCGGCAGAAAAAATAGCTCTTCTCAAGTATGGATTCTCATGGGAACAGGAAATAATGAACGATTCATAAATATTTCAAAAATTTATGAGCAACGTGGTGATTTATTGAGTGAAAGTTTGCTTGGTTTCTATGCATTTACGGGCTGTGATTATAATCCAGCTTTTTTAATAAGGGAAAAAACGACCCTTTACCTTACTACAGAAAACTCAGGAATACCAAGAACCCTTCGCAGCTTTTGGTGACAGTAATTTAGCTGAGAACAAAAACAACAGCTTTTTAATATTGTCCAAAAGTTTACTATAATAGCGCTTCCTCTAATACAGTCGTTAGATCAATTTAAAAAAAATTTATTATATTATATTATCTTATTATATATTGATTGCAATTAATAATAATTACGGGTAATAAAATAAATAAATGTCGAATAAGCACACAATAGTAATATTTATTTGTTTATGTTTTAATGTTATGATATCATAATAATATCAATTTATTCATGAAAATGTTACTACGCATTTTATTAAAAACTCAATAATTTTAAGAATATTCAAATCATATTATTCTTGGCTATCGGAGTTGTAGCCTTCAGGTTCATCGTCAGATGCATCAATTCCATCGAAATCTACATTCTCAGCATCAGAAGTCATTATTTTTGCAAATAATAGGTTTCAATTTGTAAATCAAGCCAATTATAATAAAATAAATAATTTAAAAGTATAAATTCTTATAAAAGAAAATTACCTGGTAGATCTGCGACTAATTCGTGCACAAAGCTGGGCAACTGATATCCGTAAAACCATTTAAATATATACGTATCATTTTCTTCAATCCATTCGCGCTCCAGTGGATCTAATAATACTGGATATTTTTAGTGAGCATTTTTCCAAATGCTATATGTTGAATATATATACTAAATATAATGCGCACGTAAATATTGCTGATACAGCTCACGTTTACACGGTGGTAAAGAGCTTCCATCAAAGCAGTGTAATTTCTTACTAAATTTTTCATTGAGATCTTTTGGTCTATAATTATTTATAAAAAGATGGAGCCTGCCATCATCTACATCTACTGATTTCTTTGCATTATATATTTGACAGGTAAACTTTTGGACAATATAAGAAAGCTGTTGTTTTTGTTCTCAGCTAAATTACTGTCACCAAAAGCTGCGAAGGGTTCTTGGTATTCCTGAGTTTTCTGTAGTAAGGTAAAGGGTCGTTTTTTCCCTTATTAAAAAAGCTGGATTATAATCACAGCCCGTAAATGCATAGAAACCAAGCAAACTTTCACTCAATAAATCACCACGTTGCTCATAAATTTTTGAAATATTTATGAATCGTTCATTATTTCCTGTTCCCGTGAGAATCCATACTTGAGGTTATATTACCAAACATGATTGTTATGATATCCGTATCAGAGCCTACAAAACTAGAAAGAAAAAGACTGGATTAGAGCGAGCGCTATTATAGTACGCGCTTATGGGCGCCCCAGAAGTTTGTTGTCTGCCTGGGTGATCCAACCACAATATGTGTCTGCCGTGAAAATTATACATGTCAAATAATATTATCAACAATATATATATATATAAACTGCAGCTTTATTAAAATAACGTAAATTATTAATAAAAAATTGTACTTTTGAACCTGTCTGCCATGATCTTGAAACCGTCATAGGTGTCTGCCAATGTTATTTTTCGGTAACTTTAATAAAATATTTCAAGATGTCAAAGCGGCAGACTTATTGCTATCACGTTTTTTTTGGTCATTTTTTTTACACCTTTAACACCTGAGCGTCTCTATATCGACCGCCGGTCAAACTAAAGAGTCCCCGTTTCATGTACCTCAGGTATAGGGGATTAACTGAAAAAAAAGTGAAGACGAGAAGAGAGAAAGAAACTTATTGAAATACCGTAAGTCTGCCGCTCACTGGCTCTTAAGCTATGACTGCTGACCCTTTTCTGTTTGTTGAAACGAAAAAAGTCCGGATTTTATTATATTAATAAATATTTTAGTGTTAGAAAAGATGTACCTAGTTTTTTTTTAATATCTATCCGCCTTATTAAATTAATTTAATATGTATTGTTTCACTAAGCTAGTTTCGTAATTTAAATTAATTAAGATTTCCATTTTTATTTTTACGCGACCACCCCGAAAGATGAGAGATCTTTTTCGAGTGTATGTATGTCTATATATTTTTTACGCTATGCAGCTTAAATGGCTTGATGGATTTCAACGTATGGGCGTCGTTATATTAGTCTTAATTGTGAAACAGATTGGTATAATTTTTTTCTCTTTTTATTATACTTTTTTTCGCAGTCGGGTGTTTATTAATTACTGTTTTAACCGTTGGGTTTTATTGTCTAATTAAATATCTAAATAAGTCTACGGGACTTAGGCTAAGTCGAATAATAAATTAAAAATAAGCGTAAAATTTTGAGACTCGCGTAAATAAATAGAACGGGGAAATGAGACGCTAAGATAAATATTTTTTTCTATTATATTTTTATATACCATTAATATTAGTCTGTGATTGAATAACGTCCAACTACATAATTAATTATGTTATGTAAATAAATTTTGTATATTGTATTACATCTGCTCGAAAATAATTATGAACTAACTTAAGGCACGGCGGACATTTCCTTGCCCTAAACCCCTCTCAGAAATGAGAGGTCTGATCTATGCCTAGCAGTGGAACGTACATAATAATAACAATAATAATTTATTAGACTCTCAGTTTGACAAATTACACTTATGTATTATATCTATTTTAAATTACAAAAAAACATTTCAAAGAAGTTAGCGATAACGGCCATACTAGTATAAACTGTGTTACAGCCGTCAGCGTCTTCCACACTAAGTAGTACAAAAATCATTTCATTTCGCTATAAAATACCCAAACATGTTAAAATAAATATGGAAAATAAAGATAATTTTTTATACAGATACATATAGGCTGTAACATCACTTTACATTTATTTTCCAGTAGATTTGTCGGTCGTCTATGAACCATTATTCGCTTACGATCGAAAGCGCCCTGAAATAGAATAGATTAATTTTACTTTATATTGATTATGAAACTAATTAAAAGTTATTTAAACTTTTACCACTAATTTGTAAAAACATATCTATTCTGAAACCTTTTCCTTACGCTCATGTGTTCCATAACATTTACATAAAGCATATATATTAATTATTGTTTTTTTTTTTACTTCAAAGTGTAATCAAAATATACCTTGTCCACAGACTGCGTCTATTTCGAGACGTCGTCGACGTCTCCGTACCAAATCCGGCGGATAGAAGAACTGAACAAGACGGCATCTGGCAACGTGGAAGCAAAAGTCATGTGCTTCTACAGGCGGCGGGACCTGCCGAACCCCCTTATACAGTTAGCTGATAAGCATCAATGTGAGTACAATTCGCGTAAACTTTCTGAGACAAGTTCAATACTGGCGTAATTCCTATTTTATTTTTACTATTGAAATAGATTCCAGGCCTAGACGACTAAGGATCACAGCGATGTTAGAAAAAAATTCTCAAGGATGACATCTATCTAGATAAATTTATAAAATAAAACATAATCTAATGACAATGTTTCATCCAAAACCTAGGAGCCGTTTCCAAGAAACCAATTACCTACATACATAAATGTATAAATTTATTATATACATAATATTATATATATATATTATGCAAAATTGCTTTACATTAGATTTTATTTTCTTTTAGGATTTAACTTTCAAGTAATCTTTTACCAGGGTTCTTTTTACCTATTTCCGCACTTAAGCCTCTGTGAACTCGTTATGAAGTTTCGGATTGAAGGATATAGACTCAGACAAAATAAAAAGGATATAGAAGGCCAAAATAATCAGACTATGAAACGTTCTATGTTGGTCCTCAGGGACGTCTTCTTTGTTTGAATTTGGCTGCAGATGTTCTTGAGTTGCAGAACCTATTTAAAATCGTCGTACAATAGTAACAATACTGTAAAATAGTGTAAATGTTTTACTTTACACTATTGTTACTGCTGTATGGCTGACGGATCTGTCCAAAAAAGCGTTATTGACATTGCGATCTCCCTACTATATTGTGCATAACAATAATTATTTTAAACTATTAACTATGTGGGTATTTTTAGTTTTAAGACAATTTGGTTTTTGGACATTACAGATCAATTTAAACTTAAATCTAAAAATATGTGTGTGTATCTAACGTATAATATTTTAACTGAATATCCTTGAAGTTTTAAGTCGAAAGCATTTTTCGTGTTCACTACTTACATGTCTATTATACATTATACTGAATAACGGTATTATGTACTCACGGGGACTTTGTAATGAAGTGAAGTTGATGGTTTAATATCGATTTTCAGTATGAAGTGATTAAATACGTTGAATGAGAGTTGAGAGGGCAACAGTTATTTGGTGAAACGTTATAATCTGCAAGTCGATGTTACATGTGCCGATGCGGCTAAGGCGGCTACTTGATTCTTTTCTATAAATAGACGATTATACTACATTAAGAATGGCGTCTAGTAACTAATATACTCAGCGTGTGTCCAGAAGCTTCGATTTAATATTCAAATAACTGGCCGCTTCTATTTGCATTTTTTGAATATTAAACAACTTACTATAAGTTACTTATATTTTATTTTTAATTACCTATGGGTTCAAAAATTTGTATGAAGTTTGTTGAAAACAAAACTGTTTAAATTAATCCTGGCTTTTTACGAAATAGACGATATATTAACATTTTTATTATATTTTTTGTACAATATTTAATCGAAGGATTAGCGTTCGGAAAACTAGGACACATCTTCTCTTCAGGTATACCTCAAAACTTGAAAACGAGATTAAACACCCAGTGTGTGTTGCCAGTGATGACTTGTGGATCTGAAGTGTGGTCCTTCACTTCTGGTGTATCAGGAAGCTCAAGGTTGCTCAGCGAGCTGTAAAGAGGGCTATACTCGGAGTTTCTCTGCGTGATAAATTTAGAAATGATGATATCCGCAGTAGAACCAGAGTGACCGATATAGCCCAACGGATTAGTAAGCTGAAGTGACAATTGGCCGACCATATAGCTCGAAAAACCGACAACCGACGGGGAAAAAATGTTTTCGAATGGTGCTCTCGTATCGGTAGGCTAAGTTATTAGATGGAGTAATGACCTGGTAAGACATGCAGAAAGTCGATGGATGCAGGTGGCTCAGGACCGTGCTTTGTGGCATTCCTTGGGGGCCTATGTTCAGCAGTGGACTTGTGAAGGGTTGAATGGGTGAATGATGATGATGTATAATATTTATTTAAAAACTGCTGTTTATAAGAAACTAGGTATACCTTTTTCAAGGAGTTTTATTGAAAAGCCCCATATTTATTTATTTAAGTATGAGTTATATACCTACTTCTTTAAAGTATAATAATCTTTATTTTTTAATTATTCATCATATATTACAGCCTAACAAGTCCACTGCTGAACATAGGCCTCTCCCATAGATTGCCTTATAGGTGGGGCGGAATTGCTGTAGTTGCCACGCTTGGCAGGCGGATTAACAACTGCAGTTTTCTTGTTTTGATGTTTGTTACCAGGAAGATGTCGCTTTTCACGTCCTGTTTTGTTTGTCGCCTCTTACGACATCCATAGATTTAGAGAAGTGGATTCTCTTGCGTCGACACTACACGGCGAAAGCTTTTTATTTTATCATATTTAACTACAGCAGAACTGTCATCACCGTACCTATAGATAACTAGATAACATCTAGCTATTTAACTTTCCCGAGACCGTTCAGTTGCCTGGATAAACAGTTGATAATCACACAAACATGACCGTTCGTCTGATACTTTAACATACATACATATAATCTCGCCTCGCCCCTTTCCCGTAGGGGTAGGCAGAGACCACTTCTTTCCACTTGCTACGATCCTTACATACTTGTTTTGCTTCGTCCAATTTCATTATTCCCTTCATACATGCTCTTCGGTTTAGGGTGCTCTTGATCTGGCCTTTTTTCAAGACGACTTTGATTTGGTCTAGAAACGTCCGCCTTGGTCTAACCCTTCCAACACTTTCATTCACACTATTATACACCTTTTTCGTCAATCGTTCTTCATTCATCCTCTCTATATGTATGGTCATACTACATACTTCAAATCCTTAGACATATTGCTTACTATTTGACAAGGTCAATTATTGACATTACTTCATCAGTCCATAAAAGTCTACCGCTGGTCATAGGCCTCTTACGTTTAAAAATAAAAATTCTTAATTTATGTAAATTATTAAAATGCTTGGATTTGTTAGCCAACCACTAAAGCGCCTCTTGATCCAGTTTTTTCTACATCAACCGCGTTATAGATAGAAAACTGGTTTATTGAATAATTGTTGAAAACTAATTATAATATAATTGTGTTTTTTGACATAGATCGGCTTTCAAACACGATACTTGGTCGTGGTACAAAATTTTTTGACATTTCTATAACATGAAAGTATAAAGTAACGTTAAAAAATAAACAGCAACATATCTTCGCAGTATTAAATCCTGATTTGTGTTAAAATTTAATGATAGAGTATCAAATTATGTTCTCCAGACCAAATTTCGGTCACAGCGGCCAGCCATAACGGAGACTAGCCAACTGCACAGGACAGGATTATAGTGCTCAAGTGTATGCGCAAGCTTAATTGCACTCTCTATTCCCCCATTCTCATAGTCCGATGCGACGGTTATCGATAGAGATCAGGCGCAATACGAACCAACAGTTTTACTTGCTTTTGTCCGTGCTTGCCCGTGCCTCGACGGGGGTAAAACACCGCCACCTTCCTGTCTCCGGGCTGCTACTGAGAATTTCTTGACAGAAAAAGCCATCTGATTTTGGTTCAACCCGGGATTCGAACCCGGGACCTCATGATCACCAACTACGTTTACGATCAATAGACAGACCAACGAAGCAGCTTACGGTCTGCCACTGAAAATTTAATACCATCTTATTAATTAGACTTCTTGTTCTTTAATCCCTAAAAGTTCACTGTTAGACATAAACCTCGCCCTTTGTGTGAAGGTTTCGCCTTAACTGTCACGTTTGGCTCAGTACCGAACGTCTTTTTACCTTTGATACTCTCTCCGGTCTAGGTATTTTCCGCCTGGCGTAAACGAGATGGTAGACCGTCTTGTATCAGAAGCGATAAGATTTTTCTGGCATTTTTCCATTAGAAACCATCACACCGCAAATAATCAAGCGTGGGAACGTGTAACTCATTTGCCAGCGTGCAGCCTCCTTTTTGTGAAGTAGGACTACTCAATTGCAAACTTGAAGTAAACGTCTATCCTCCATTAAGCATCAAAATGCAGATGCATTGCCCCTGAGGATTAAACCTTAACATAAAACCTTGTTACAGGCATAAAGGTTTTCGTTAACATAGCGACATAATTTGCTTTTAAACGCGTTTTCTTCTTATATTGTGTGAGATCGTCGTCCATCCTTGGTACAGCTGCGACGTGCCTTTAATACGTATTACCGTTTAGTTTATTTTATTTGGTAATGATTTCCTTCTATTGTAGTTCCAGCCAGTTCAGTAATTAATTTATTATTACTCTTTCTCGTACTGTAAGTGCCATTCAATGAGGGCTAATAATCTTCCACTCACCAGATGTCGCTAGTTGTGACTGAGGTAAAGTTTTTTGTTACACAGTATCAGTTAATTAAAAAATTAGTTTTAAATAATAGTTTATCATTATCTAGAGTATTATATTAATACACAACACAATGCGTCAGTAATTTTAATTTTCAATTCTTTGCACTTTATAACTCTTTTTTTTTTAAATCGGCTTTTTGTAATATTTATAGTTTGGAATATTCATTTCTAATGTAGTTAATATAAAATATAACTAATAATAGAGAAAGAAACCTTAAAGATTACATTTTCCTAAGAAATTATCATCTCCGCTATGAAATCTCTCAAATATTTACCTCACTGTAAATTGGCGCCGCCCTGGTGGCAGAAAAAGTCGTGGATGCCCTCATTTGACCATTGACAGAATGTAGTGCCGCAGATGCTGCGAGGCCTAATAAATGTTATGGATATTAATCTTGTGTAATCTACAATTAATACGAAGCTTGTAGAAGCATAATGGCAACTGTAACATATCAGGTTCACGAAGTTATACAATAGTTTTACGGACTGTATTGCTTAATGTTTTTAATAAAAACTCTTAATCTTCTATTTTGAACCTTATTGTGTTTTTGCGTTGATGAGGAAATTATATGAGCAAAAAAAAAGCCTAAAATAGTTCTAAGTAGACCACCGCGTTGCGCTACGTTGCGACTAATTTTATCAAGAAATCTCCTAAATCTTTTGATAATGATTATGATCCACGAATAGGTAACGAAGCGTCTACAAAACTTCGAAGCAAATCAGACATTTTTTGTTCAACTTTACGATATTCGCAACGTTTAGTTTTTTTAATCATATAAGAGTGACAAAGGAATGAATCCTTTAACAAACTAAATAAAGAAGAGCACAGATGTTTTTGTCACAACTGAGGAATAAGATAAAATGCCTCGCAGTCTGTTATTATACTGGTTCATTTGTCTTCAAATGGTAACACTGATGCACTGCTTATACAAGTAAACAACACAGTAGCAATAAGCAAATGTGTCCAAAGCAGATGGATTCGTAGACAGTCTTTTGTAATCCATGAAAAACGAAAAAACGGTTTAATAATGCAATAAATCTATTTTAATATTTATTATATCAATCACATACATCATTATCATCATTCTCATTATAGCCTTTCCTTAGGAGTCAACTGTTGTGTATTTTTTCATTACAGCTCTACACAAGCTCCACTGCTGAACATAGGCCTCCCTCAAGGAATGCCACATAGCACGGCCCTGAGCCACCTGCATCCATCGACTATCTGCATGTCTTACCAGGTCGTCCGTCACTCCATCTAGTGGATTCGCCCTACTGTTGTATATATGCCTTCCCAAAATCCCAATCGGTTGTCGGTAGGTTCGAGGTATATAGCCCGTCCATTACCATTTCAGCTTCATGATATGTTGAGCTATGTCGGTTACTCTGGTTCTATCGTTACGAATTCTATCACGTAGAGAAATTCCGAGCATTACTCTCTTTAGCTCGCTGTGTGACTAATCACAGAATAAATAATTAAACTGACGTAGATACTTTTAGCAACCTCATACGACCATTACTCATTACTGTAGAACCACGTCTCAGTTCCATATGTCATAACTAGGAACACGTACTGGTTGTATGTACCTACACTCTTGTTTAAGGTTTTGAAGGTATACTTGAAGACATGTCGTAATCTTCTAAACACGTCCAGCCAAGTTGGATTAATCATTTGATCTCTTGGTCGAAATTGAACGTCATACATATATATTACTTACTTCAGTTAAGATTTTTTTTTTATAGGATAAGGGTGACAAACGAGCACACAGTCCACCTGATGGTAAGTGGCTGCTGCGACCCATAGACATCTACATCTATCCTCTATTACAAATCAAAATGTAGATGCGTTGTCACCCGTGAGGACTAAGATGGAATGCCTCATTTCCAGTAAAAAGGGCCTGAAAGATGATCTTGTTTATTAAAAACATACTCCGCTTACATCACTTTTATAATAGCATAGCTCTTATTTGCATCGCATCGCATTGTCTGCATTTTTACTCGTAAGCCCACAGCTGGCTTTGTGTCTGTTCAAGAAATTTTCAAATATCAGGTTTATTTTTCGAATGCCAATTAAAAGCCATCGTAAAAGCATTTTGGATGGATTTACACTGCTATCAGTCGGTCGCCATTGCCCAATACATTAAGTACAGAGTGCAACTTATTACTGGTGTAATAGACATTTAGAGAAAAATATTTTTTTTAAACTAATATATTTTTTAATTTCACCTACATTTCCCAACCAGTTTTACTTGTGATACTATTTAATCAATGAATTTAATATACTTAATTTGTATTTGCTGTTAGAACTTTGACTCGACACGTGTACTCGAGTCGAGACGAGAGTTCGGATGTTGGTTTATAATCAGCCAATCGGCGCTCGCATTTCGAATCACGTGGCCGACACATATCACTTGTGATTGTCTAAAATTGAATGCGGCGATTATGCATTTTCATTGTTTACGGTCGCCAAGAATATTTCAGATATTGCAAACTATACGAAATTCGAATATGTTAGGTTTTTTATACCATAAGATATCAATTGGAAGACTGATTACTGATTAGTGATTACTTACTTTCATAAATATACATTATCTTTTTATTAATTAATATCATTGTATAACGTTTGATAACTACATCGATTTTTTTATTTTATATGAAACAGTCTTATTATCTTTTGTCTGATTAACTTTAGTTTTTTTTTTCTTTTTACACAATCTTCAATTGTCAAAATACACTTAATATACATGTTGATTCTAGAAATGTAAAAAGAAACCCATTGACTATTACCCCCTATGACTTACTTTTTGATTTGTCGAGTCTACAGCGTGTATCAATGTAATAGCATTTAGTGATCCTCATGCTAAATAACGAATGTATCTGTCAGGGCACTCTCGCTAGAGCAGTTCTTTAGAACTTCGCTAGCGGCTTTAATCAATTCTAATTAAAACTGAAACATTCATCTCATCGACTTTCACCAGGCGACCGTCTACCTGAATAGCGTTATTTACACATAACTTTGCAGACTTGGCCGTGTATTTCTCAATGTGAGTGTAGTTTTTTGCTGTGTGAGTGCTTTAACTATAGACCTTCCCTGTGTTATTAACAATATGTTGCTTTTATGATTTAACATGATTGTTAATGTGTGCGTGCAAACCTTGTATGTGTCTGCACGAGCTTGCATGTTATGTATATCGTTGGAGTAGTTTAATTTTACAATTTTGTTATTATACAAGATATAAAGGTCAATAAGTCGTTTAATTCGTGCCCATGTTTTTCCATTATTGATTCATACTTCTTTTATCGCTTTAGTATGTGTAATCATTTTTAAAAACTATGAACAAATATTGATATCTTCAAAGAAATGCATAGTTCATTCATAGACTTTATAGACTTAAATAAAAATAAAAATAATTAAAAACGACAAAAGTAATACAGTTACCCACCAAACACATAAATGTGAAAAGGGGGTCAAATTTTGACAACAATTACGTACTAATACGACAAATACAAACGATTCGTCTTTTGTATCCCGATAACGCCGAATGTCTTTTTTATCGAACCTAGCTCCATTTTCATATTTGCTTTTGGTAGGATATCATTAAATTTAAAAAAAAATGTCCTTTTATTATTCTTAATCTTAATACATGACCTCCAACGTTTTTTTTGCGTTTACGCTTCACTGTATTTCATACAGTGAGAATTAAATGTCAACAAAGTTAATGGTGTGGTTAGTTTCAAGTACAGTTTTTGAAGTTAATCGCTCCAATAACTTTTTCGACAGCGAATATGTTACCATTATTTTCTTTGCAATTTTTGTAAATTTTAAATTTTTTTAGTCATTTAGAAATGGTCTAGCTTTTTGTTGAGCGAATGAGTCAGTGCGTAAGTAAAAGCATTTAAGACTTTAATTTTAGAGTATTCTAGATTAAAATTATATTGAACACCCCAAGGTATTTAAACTTTGATGTGATAGATAAAATTGATCCATTGCAAGTAGAATAATGTAATGAAAAATTGTATTACTAAACAAACCACGTTTATGTTGACTTCGACAGCTATAGATATATAGCCTCCGTGCCTGAGGTATCCACGGGTTATGTGGGGATACTTCGAGACATTCGTAATCGTATCGTGTGTTAATTCGGCCCACGTCGGACGGGGGCGCGGGCCGGATCGCGTAAACATAATCGTGGCCTCCTCCCGTCGCCGCCGACTGCGAGCGGGGCCTCCGACCCCGGCCCGCTTGCTTCGGGAAAACCCACGCATTTCAAGTATTGAAATCACCAGGGATTCAGTGGTTTTTCGGGCAGCTGGTTACTACGAGCGTTGCTTTACAACTCAACGGGCAACATTACCTTGTTAGGCAATGGTTGCATGTTTTCTTCATAAGAGGCGTTTTGAAAAGTTCATGTACGGGAAGATTTTCATTTGACTTTTTGTTCATTTTAAAATCTTAAGATAAAAAGGTGGACTTCTAAACAAATGTTCATTCTTAAAAATAAATAAGATATTGTTTGCTATTATCGTAGATCATATTAATATTAATTGAAATCTTATTAATGTTAATCATAATCTTATTACGATGAATAACATCATCTAGATACATTGTTAAATTACAATATAATACGTCATGCAGGAAGAATTTATCGAACATCTTTGCTTTGGCCTGTAAACTTTCATTGTTCAGAAAATTTTACGGCTTAGTAGCGCAGTGGCTGTGTCACCGCGAGACTCACATGTAAATCCCGCACGGAAGGAATATTTGCTTGACCTATAAAATAATTGTTTCGGGTCTAGATTTTTATCCGTAATATAATTTGTAAATGTAGAGTTGTTTAAAAGAAAAAAAAAGCACTGAAACATATCAATTTGTTCGGCGGTTTTAGTTAAATCCTTTTAAAAATGATAACTTTTAAAATGGGAACTTGTATGGTAGCAGTACAATATATAAAAAATGTTATGTGTCGGACTACATACATTTCTCGAAGTTTTGGATAATTAGACTGAGAAAAATGTCGGATAGATTTCATGGCCTCTGATAGATGGCGTTTTAACCAATCTACAAAAGCAAAACATCCATATCGGAGCAGAGACTCGGAGCAGCGACAAGCGAGCTGCCAAAAATTGCGGTTACAACAAATCCTACCTTTTTTTATAGGATAAGAGTGACAACCGAGCACACAGTCCACCTGATGGTAAGTAGATGCTGCGGCCCATAGACATCTACATCTATCTTCTATTACAAATCAAAATGCAGATGCGTTGTCACCCGTGAGGACTAAGATGGAATGCCTCATTTCCAGTAAAAAGGGTCTCCGGTTCTCTACACTCACCATACAAAACACAGCAGCGAAAAGCTGCTATTTTACGTTGGTATTTTGTGAGAACGTGGTCCTACCCCGGTCGAGCCAACCCATTCGTGCTACAACTATACTACTAATATAGCTGCAGCATATGGCTCTACCACGTAAAAAACCTGTAATACCTGTACCTACAATTGGAGAGGCTCATGTTCAGCAGTGGACTGTTTAATGGTTAATCAATATCGTTTATCACCTTCCAAATAAATATTCACATCTTTTGATTAAAAGGCGAACATTGCTTGTATATACCTTTATGATAAAGTATCAAACAAATACTTGTACTTTATAAGAGTCTGCACAGTACACGATTTGATGATGAATCCTTAAATAGGAAGGAAGAAAATCATTAGAAAGAATGTAATAATATCCTTCAGACCGAATTTCGGTCACGGCGGCCAGCCTCAACGGAGACTAGCCATCGGCGCCGAATAGGATTATAGTGCCCAAGTGTATGCGCCAGCACAGGTGCACTCTCTATTCCATCACTCTCATAGTCCGATGGAACGGTAAACTGACACGACCGGAGAGAGATCAGGCGCAGGACCAACGGCTTTCCGAGGCACGGTGGTGAGACACCGCCAACGTCCTGACTCCGGGCAGCTGCTGAGAATTTCTTGATGGAAAAGCTCAATAACTGATTTTTTTTGACCGACCCGGGATTCGAACCCCATACCTCATAATCAGCAGTCGCACTAGAACAACGACGCAGAATTAGAAAGAACATGTAACAAATAAATATGTTGCAATGACGTACATGTACATTCAGTCAAAAAAGTATCGTGAATGGAGGATTTGTTTGTGGTTTCAATTTTTTTTTGTTGTTGTTAGATTGGCACAACTGTTTTCCATTTTGGCGCGAAGTTTGAGTTAAATCTGTTATTTAGATTAAATGTAGTGCTGTTTTTAGTTATATCATATCTAGTGTGTATTGCGAATTTCACAATGGACAAAAACATCGAACAAAGAGTTTGTTTTAAATTTGGCATCGCCAATGGAATTTTACGTTCGGAGTCACTGAAAATGTTACAGAAGGCTTAAGGTGAATCAATTTTATCAAAAACACGTGCTTATGAGTGGTACAAAGCGTTCAAAAGCAGTCGAGATGTGATGGAAGATTTGCCTCGCTCTGGTAGGTCATCAACGTCTGCAACTGAAGTTAACATTGCAAAAGTGAAGAAAGTAGTGACTGAAAATCCTCATTCAAGTTTGAGAGAGATAGCCGCCGAACTTTTTGTGTCTTACAAATCGATCCGTACCATCTTAAATAATCACTTGGGTATTAAACATGTTGCCGCTCGGCTAGTCCCAAAAGACCTGAATTTTCTCCAAAAACTCAATCGCATAAGAGTAGCTGAGGGCATGCTAGAACAAGTCAATTCCGACCCAACATTCATGAACTTATTAATGACGAGACGTGGGTTTACGAGTTTGACATGCAAACTTCGGAGTGACGCCTTCCAACTGAACCGAAACCGATAAAACCACGCCAAAGTCGATCAAAAGTCAGTCATGTTGACTGTTTTTCTTTGATTATCGCGGTGTTGTGCACTCGGAATTCTTGCCGGAAGGTCAAACGGTAAAAGAATATTATTTGAGCGTTTTGCGGCGTATAAGAGAACAAATTAAACGAAAAAGGCCAGATTGTAGAAAGAAATTCTTGGATTTTGCACCACGGTAATGCGCCAAGGCCATCATTGTGAACGAATTTTTGACCAAACTGTACTACTCAACAAATACCATCGAGCAACCACCTTATTCACCACATATGGCTCCAGCCGACTTCTTTATTTATTAGATGTATTTGCTTAAAACAGGGACGGATAAGGATGGTACAAGTTTTAAAGCACGACATGTTTTGCTATGTGATTTCATGAGTGGACACTGTATCGGTTGTTTGCAGCGATTTGTGCTCAAAAAGATCGCTGTACAAATAAAAATATTTGAAAAACCAAAGTTTATACCTACTTGATTATTATTCTAAAAACACAGACAAATAATAGTACTACGTACTAAAAGCAAGTTGGATTTATATATACCTAGTCAGGTCATAAATTCTGTCACATGTTTAATATAAAATAATTGAAACAAGTTTATTCATTATGTAACCATTTATATACCAAAATGAACTTAACAAACATAGATTCTTATGACACTAAAGTTTATTCAAAATGACCTCCGTGATTTTGAATACAGGCCTTCAATCTGCGCGGCCATTCGTCTATCGCAGCACGAACGAGGTCCATGTCAATATCGGCGGCTGCCTTAATCAAGGATTTCTTGAGTGACTCCAAATTGGGATGAGGCTTTGAGCACGCCTTTTCCTCCAAGTGTTGCCATATCTTGTAATCTAACGGATTCAAATCTGGACTGGAGAAGGGCCCTCCGCCAGTCTTCGTGCCCGATGAAGTCGATTTCACGCGCCGCCAGCCAGTCTTGTGTGCTCTTCGCTCTATGAACTGGCGCCGAATCTTGTTGGAATACCCAGTGCCTGTTATTGAACATGGTATGAGAAACAGGTTCCACAAGGTTCGTCAGGACTGTATTTTGATACACAACTGCATTCGTTTTTACACCTTTCTCACAAAAATGTACCTCTGTTAAGCCCCAATAAGAAACTCTCAACCACACCATGAGCGAGGATGGAAAATAACCTCGTTGGGCACGCGGAATACGGTTGCTCGCTTCTTCACTACTGTGTGCGTACAACTTATCATTTTGTTTGTTGTAGCTCTCTTCTACGGTAAAAATTTTTTCATCCGAAAAAAGTATTTCCCGATATTTTTTCCCGCGTACCGCGTCAACAAAGCGCGGCATCTCTTCAGTCTTAGGTCCATTAGACGAGTATTCAAACGATGTCTTGTTTTTCTTCGCCCGAAGCCCTAAGTCTTCTTTTAACACCCTTTTCACCGTGGTTCTGCTTAACCCCATCTGAAGGGCCAACAGTTTCTGCTTACGTTTGGGATTTCTTTGAATACGCGCCTTCACAGCTTTTACACTGCTGGAGTCCTAACAGACCGAGGGCGACCACTTCTTGACCTGTCATCTACACTAGACTCTTTTCATTGTATCGTTTGATGGTACGATAAACGAATCTTTTGGTTATATTCGAATTTTTCAGTATGTCAAAAATTTGAATTGGCGCGTAACCGCAACGATGCAACGCAATAACTGCAACACGGTCTTCTTTAAGCATCCACTCCATATTTAAAAATGAGTAAAATTCTAAAAGTATACAGTTTTATTTTCATGAACAATTCGAAATTCGAATTTAATAAACTTTTTTGTGGCCAGCATTCTAAAAGAAAAGTTTTTACTGTGTGAAAATACTTATGACCTGACTGTGTATAACTATACTTAAATACGTCTTAGCCTTTATCATTGATCTGAATGATTATATAATGATTATATGAGCATTATGAATCGTGCACTTTTGAATTCTCCATTTTTTAAAAAAATGAAGTTTGACATGAAATTATTGGAAAATTTGAAGTATAATTATAAACTTATTAGTGAAAACTTGTGTGTATTTAAACTACTTTAAAAAAATTACGTATAATCATGTTATACGTAATTTTTTTAATGCGCTTAAGGCATGCACAATTGGATTTACCAAGAGTTGATTTGTGTATTATTGATCTTTTCCCGGTACTTTCTTGACAGAGTGTATATGTACGTAAAAGTAAAATAACCTACACAGACGAGCTTTCTCTCATTATTGATGATTTAAGGTTCAACATTCATTCATATAAAAAATTTTGGAACTTAGGACTTGTTCCTAATTTATGGAAGTATTTATTAAAAGTGGCAATTTTTTAAAAAATCAACATTTATTGAACAATTAAACAGAAAATTAAATAACTTTAAAGTTAATTTCAGTCTTAATATTAGGTCCTCACATATGAAATTAGCGTTTTGTCGTACTGAACACTTTGATTTGAAATATCTCCTCTTTGGTTAAGAATTCAAAATTCAAAAAATACAAAAAGCTTGAACGATGGTGCATACTTTGATATATTTTTTATATATTTTACAAAAAAAAATTCATCACCCCATCAAGTAATCTCGGAACATTACTTGACGGGGAAAGCTTGCGCATTGCCGTAGGAATCCGACTAGGAGCTGCGATTTATCAACCCCATGAGTGCCCATGTGGTAGCAGCGTCGACAAGTTTGGGCTCCACGGACTTCATGTAAGAAGAGCGCTGGTAGGTTGTCACGACACGGTTCTTTGAACAATGTCATCCGAAGGGCTCTTGTCTCTATAAATGTTCCCTCGGTTTTAGAGCCTTGTGGAATATTTAGAGATGATGGCAGGAGACCCGACGGTATGATATTGATTCCTTGTAGTATATATAGTATAGTATATAGTAATGATTCGATTTAAAATTCTTTCATTATTGTGTCGGTTGAGCAAAGTAACACAGCAGTCGACGCGTGTTTGCAAGTTCGATTCACTCAATTCATGAGGTATCATATATATCATATATAATCGGGAAAGTAAAAAAACTTAAGAGCCTATACTACCTCAGCTCAAATTCTAATTTCGCCCCCACTTCCCCGTGCCACTCTTTCGCACACTACTGCTCGCGGTCACGCAGGAACATGAGGTCAAAGCGATTTTGTTAGAGTAAAGAGAGTAGGGAGTACTAAGTAATAAAATTATTAATCACAACTTGTCATTCTATGAATAAATAGTCGTCTCTCTGTAATGTCGCCAAACATAGGTTCGTCCTACAACGGATGCCGCAGCAGACTGATTGAACAAATGGAAAAGGATAGCGCTATTACTAACGCGTGCAAAACAAGAGACAGAAAGAGAGTGTGCTCGCTTAGAATAAAATAACACAAGCGCCAAATCACATAATTGCTAATTACGAGAAGACCACGTAGAAAAATAAAAAAATAAATCGTCACGATTTGAGATAATATTATTACCTATCTATTAGGTTAAAAATCATCATTCAATTCCATAAAGTTTCAGAGATCTAACTCAAAATAAGTGCAAAACGAGGTTTTTTCTTCTTTTTTCTTAATCGAGAATTTTTTATCGGATCGTGTTTTCGCTTCAACAGATTTGAAGATTATAAGTCCAAGTTTGATGTGTCTAAATAGCAAGCTCTTAGGTCTTATTGATACCGAGATCCAAATCGCTCAATATCACCAAAACAGCATTATATGGACTCTTAAACGATGGGTCAAGTTTTTTTATTTTTCCCGATTTGCTTCAAGTGGATTAATACAGTTTTATCACTTACCCCGAAGCCTGCAGCTATCTCTGAAGTGCTTTGTGATGGATCCGCTTCCACAATAGCCTTTAATTCTTCATTTTCCAATTTGGTCTTCGGCCGTCCACGGGGTTGGTTCCTAATAATTGCTTTGTTTATTTCTTTTAGTCACACATAGATGCACTTCTAAACAGTTAAATCTTATAGTTATGAAACGAACTTAGTTAAAAATCATACTAATTGTTCATAATCTCATTGTTAATTCTCATAATTACACATTTATTTAATTTATTGTGTTTCGTACTCAGTAGTTACGTAGTAGACCAAGTAATTATTCATTAAACTAACACATGGCGCTAGGCTTCTTCAATTATTTGAAAATAAAAATGATTACATAACACTTTCGACAATCTTGTCTCGTCTCGAGTCTCGACCCGAAAGTCCCGGGACTCGAGACAACGAAAATTAAGAAAAGTCCCGGGACTTCGAGACACGAGACGTCCCGGGACCCAAAGCCTAGAATGTTATGATAGAGGTGGGTTGGCTGTTTGCGCTGAACAACAACTAACTCGCATATGATCATCAATCGATCAATCAATTCGATCGTCTGTGATGGGTTTTATGAAAAACAATTATATGCATGATACCTCAGCTGATACTATAAATGAACCAGGTGTGGCTGTTGATTATATGGACGACAGCGATGATGATGATCATTTAGAAGACTTACGACTGTCCAGAATCAGTTTTAACCTTAATGTCACAAAATGATCTTGCGCGAGAAGTGCGAGAGTACATACCATAGTTAACACAAGATGAAAACATTAATGAGCTGATAAAGAAAATCCGCAAAGTTGTAGTGTATTTCAAAAAACCATGATTGTAAAATTAAACAGTACTTCAAAAATATGTGAAAATTGAACATGGAAAAGAGCTGTCACTTCTTTTGGACTGTAAAATCAGGTGGAATAGTCCTCCTATGCAGGAGCAATTATATCTTTTTAAAAACTTCATTCAAAAAGCTCATACATATCTCAATCATCCAATTCCTTTAGAAGATGTTGATTTTGAATTAGTAAATAAAATTGTTGATGTGCTGATCCCAATTAAATTGACAGTAGAAGCAATCTGTCGGCAAGATGCTAATTTATGCACAGTTGATGCCGTTTTGAATTTTTTTAATAAAACAACTGTCTAGCAAAAACTCAGCACTTGCCAAAAATATCAAAACATCCTTAGTGGAACGTATAAAGCAACGGCGATGTGATGATTTAACTGGTGTATTGAATTATATACAAAATCCACGAAAAGATAATTAAAATCAGTTATTATCGGATTTGGAATTACATGACTTATTTCCAGTTCCTCCTACACAGGCTTTAATGAGGAAGCAAATAAAGAGTATTGTTAAAAGACTTAATAGCCGAGATGACACGGAAGAAGAAGAAAGGTCCGGATCACAAACAGATGATGAGCTAAGGCTAGAAACCTCCTAACCCCAATTGACCTTTAAGGAACTGTTACAGCTGGAAATTGATAAGAGTATGAAATCCCCGGATCCTGAAGTACAAGTACAAAATGAATTCGAGTTCGCAAATTAGACGTGAAATGAGCCTGTTCGAAAATGGAGGGGTTCGTGGATATCACTTATAAACATCATATAATATATTGTCTATTCCTTCAACCAGCGTAGAACCTGAGCGATGGTTTTCAGCTGCTGCTTATGTTGGCAATAAACTACGAAGCAGGCTTGGAAGTCAAACATTAGATGCTTTAATATTTCTGTGATTGTATTTTCGAAATTCGAAATAGTTTTTTGTGTTGTCTTTTTGCTTTCTTGCAAAAGTATAGATTTTTTTGTTTTGTCTATTTTCTTTTCGTATTATATTGTGAT
This sequence comes from Parnassius glacialis, assembly GCA_033319125.1. Lineage (NCBI taxonomy): Eukaryota > Metazoa > Arthropoda > Insecta > Lepidoptera > Papilionidae > Parnassius > Parnassius glacialis. The sequence continues at coordinate 11,039,314 of JAVANC010000012.1, forward strand.
TTGTGTTGTGCAACGATATTAAAAATATTTTTTAGAAATTACTCAAGTATTTTTCGTTTCGAGTCCAATTGGAAATCACGTAGTCTAATCCTGGGATAGCCCCGGGATCCCCGATTAAAAATCATGGTCGGGATTGTATTCTATACTTGTGACCAACAGTGAGTCGTATGCTCGTATGTAGTCTGTTAAGTAGAATTAGATAGTACAGATTTCACATGTACTCGAAATATTTTTAAATTTTGCTGACTAATTTATATCAATATGTAAAATATTAATGGTGTCTGGCACCGGCAAGTGTTGATGATACAACAATTGCCGGTGCCTTAAATGCGTATGTTATCACGGGATGTCTAATTTTTTGGTTAGTCTAGGTCTTATTATAACGTTATTAAAATACTGTAGCATTTAAACATTATAAAATTAAAAAGTTAATCTGATAGGTATAGTCGCGCCATACCCATTTTTTTCAATAAACGTTAGTTTTAAAACTTACGTCAAGTCGACGGTCCAAAGATGTGTAACTTACGTGACGAATATAACTTTGACCGCAGTAACATGGCGCGCCGTGAATCACAATAGAACCTTTTACGATCGTATCGAAAGCTACCATAGGCCTACCGATAAATTTTATTGCCTCCACAAATATATTACGAAACCTCATAATGTCTATGTTCTCTTATTAGGGAATTATGTATATCATCGAATATTGTAAACCAGTTTTGACTTCAAAATTCTATGACTAACCTTCAACAGTTATGTTTGTAGTGCGTTTGTAGGTTAACATAGGAAAAAACGATTATTAAAACGTAAAAACCGACTTCAAAGAACTAAAAATAATCGATATAATCATCAAAGTCAGTTGACGTGGTAAATAATTACTTGTCCATAAATAGATTGCCGTGTAGTGGCGGTTAAGAATATCCACTAACCCATATCTTCCCGTGGGTGTCGTAAAAGGCGACAAAGGGAAACAGGCAGGAGATGGGCAGCAGCATCTTCCTGATAACAGCAAAAATACAATAAAAAACTGCGGTAGCCGCCTAAGACGATTTGACCTGGCAACATACAACGCACGCACCCTGAGGACTGACGAGAAGATTGTGGAGCTGGAAGAAGAGGTAGACAAGTTACGCTGGCATATTATAGGATTATCCAAAGTCCGAACACAGGGGGAGGACACGGTAATCCTCGAATCCGGCAACTTACTCTATCACCGGGAGGGCGACCATCTGTTTCAAGGAGATGTCAGATTTAGCGTCCACAAGTCTCTCGTTAACAACGTTGTAAAGATTGAGAGTGTGTCGACGAGGGTTGCGTACCTTATACTCAGAATCACCAAACGGTATTCGCTGAATGTCATACAGGTTTACGCACCAACTTTGACATATCCCGATGAGGAGGTGGAGGAAATGTATGAGCCATGCATTCCTCCAAAACCCACTATACGGTGTTAATGGGAGACTTCAATGTGAAACTAGGCACAACAGAGAACGGTGAGCTGAAAGTAGGGAAATTTGGAATAGGGCAACGGAACCCAAGGGGCCAGCAGCTGGCCGACTTCATGAAGAAAGACGGACTCTTTATGATGAACTCTTTCTTCCAGAAGCGGCCCCATAGGAAGTGGACCTAGTCGAGCCCACGACGGTTCGACAAAAAATGAGATTGACTTCATTATGACGACCAGATGACAACTGTTCAGTAATGTCTCCGTGAATGCGAGGGTGAAAACTGGTAGCGATCACCGAATGGTTAGGTTTGGTTAGTCCACGCAATTTATTCTTTATTTTAGGGAAAGTATAAAAATCATTAGGGCTCAGGTCGGGGCTGTACGGCGGATGGTCTAATAATTCTATGTTTTCTTGGTCTAAAAACTCTTTTGTTCTGTGTGCGGTGTGAGAACTCGCATTGTCGTGATGGAGGATGATGCGGCGGTTGCAGTTCTCTTTATGGAGTTCAGAAACGACCTGTGGCAAACAAATGCTAGCATACCATTCTGCATTAACCGTTCTTTGTCCCTCAAGAGGAATAGTCGTAACATGGCCGGTTTTGGAGACAAACGTGGCCACCATATTTTTTGCAACACTCCGTGAACAAACAATTTTTGTTGGCTTTAACTCATTTTCGAACACCCAAACTCGTGACTGGTTTTTTGTTTCGGGTTCGTACGCGTATATCCAGGATTCGTCACCTGATACGATGTTGTATTCAGCATTTGAGGATCCTGCGTGGAATCTTTCGAGAGTTCTGACGCACCAAGTAACGCGAGCCGCTTTTTGCTCTTCACAGAGCAAATGCGGTATCCATCGGGAAAACAACGTTTTTTACACCTAATTGTTCATGCAAGATTATTTGTATTTGACTCATGCCAATGTCTAAAGTTGCCTGAATTTCGCGGTATGTCACATGTCGATCTTCCTCAATCAGCTTACTCACAGCATCAACGTTTTCTTGGGTGACTGCTGTTTTTGGACGACCTTGACGGGGATCATCACTGAGCTAGACACGTCCACGTTGAAATTCAGCAAACCAGCGATAAATTGTGGTTTTGGATGGGGCTTCATCACCAAATGTAGAAATCATCCGGTCAACACACTGTTTTTGTGTTAAACCACTTCGAAGATAAAACCTTGTGACAAGACCCAGAATCTTTTTTTAAATAAATAACTGGTATTCAATTTTTAAAACCAAGGAGTTTTCAATTAAAAAGATTTTAATATGACAGGAACAGTGGAAATATTCCATTCCCGATACTTTTAGTGCAGCCCTCGTATCCGACACTATTCGGAAGATATCCCGGACGTCAGTCTGAGCGAGATTAGAATGGCTCTCCAGCACCTTAAAAACGGCAAGGCCCCAGGCGAGGATGGAATTACAGCGGAGCTTCTGAAAGCGGGTGGAAAACCGGTACTTGAAGTCCTTCGGAAGCTCTTTAATTCCGTCCTCTGTGGCAGCATTACACCGGAGGCGTGGAGCAGAATTGCGGTGGTCTTGTTCTTCAAGAAAGGTGACAACGCTCTCTTGAAGAACTACAGACCGATTTCACTTCTGAGCCGCGTCTACTTGCTGTTTTCGAGAGTCATTACTAGAGTCAGACTTGACGACTTCCAGCCTCCCGAACAAGCTGGTTTCCGAAAGGGCTTTAGCACCATAGACCACATACATACCCTTCGGCAAGTTGTATAGAAGTCCGAGGAGTACAATTTGCCACTATGTCTGGCGTATGTGGACTATGACGAAAGCCTTTGATTCCGTCGAAATTTGGGCGGTACTGCAGTCCCTTCAGCGGTGCTAAGTTGACTGTCGGTATATCGTACAGTAGGGCTACGATGCCTATCCGAGTACAGAACCAGAGTACGAAACCTATCCAATTGCAGAGAGGTGTAAGACAGGGTGACGTTATATCCCCGAAAATCTTCACCGCTGCATTAAAAGACGTTTTAAAGCTTCTGGACTGGAAAGGATACGGTATTAACATCAATGGCGAGTACATCACTCACCTTCGATTAGGATATAGTCCTTATGGCAGAATTGCTGGAGGAACTAAGCACCATGCTCAATGACCTCAATAGTGTCTCCCAACGGATAGGTCTTAAGATGAACATGGACAAAACAAAGATCATGTTTTATGTCCATGTCTCACCTATGCCGGTAGTTGTTGGGAGCACTAAGCTCGAAATTGTTGACGAGTATGTTTACCTGGGACAAATAATCCGACTAGGTAAGTCCAACTTCGACCGAGACGTCAATCGACGGATTCAACTCGGCCGGGCAGCGTTCGTGAAAGTACGACACATCTTCTCGTCAGACATACCTCAAAACCTTAAAACGAAATTGTACAACCAGTGCGTGTTGCCAGTCATGACTTACGGATCTGAGACGTGGTCCTTGACTGCTGGCCGAATGATGAAGCTCAAGGTCGCTCAGCGAGCTATGTAGATGGCTATGCTCGGGGTTTCGCTGCATGATAAACTTAGAAATGAGGATATCCGCAGTAGAACCAGAGTAAGCGACATAGCCCAACGGATTAGTAAGCTGAAGTGGCAGTGGGTCGGCCATATAGCTCGAAGAACCGACAACCGATGGGGAAGAAAGGTTTTCGAGTGGCAGCCTCGTACCGGTAGGCGAAGTGTAGGGCGATCCCCCCACGAGACTCCATCTCGTCGTTGACGACCTGGTAAGACATGCAGGAAGTCGATGGATGCAGGTGGCTCAGGACCGTGCTTTGTGGCATTCCTTGGGGGAGGCCTATGTTCAGCAGTGGACTTATGAAAAGCTGTAATGATGATGATGATGAAGCAGATGCATTTGCAAATTATTTTGTTATGAATGCTATCATCACATCTTGACAAAATGTATATGGGACCACCTCTGAGATGACAATGTAGTAAATAACGCTTAACATTCATAAAAAATATTCTCATGAATTTAGAACCTCTATCAAGTACTACTAGTCCTATGCTCGAATCCCAGCAGGAAGCAACAAAAGATGTAAAAACAAATTGTGACAAACGAGCACAAAATCCACCCGATGACAAGTGGACGCTAAGACTAAGGAATCGAAATGCAGATGCATTGTATCCTCTGAAGACTCAGATTTGAATGCCTTATTATCAGATAAAAGGCCTTTCGGTTTTCTACCCTCACAGCAACGCTATATATTTTTCGCTGGTATTTTGTGTTATTCCTCGGTCCAGCCGCTTTATTCCTACTGCAGCCAAAACATAGTAGGCCGGTTATACATAACTACGACTTTTGGGTCTTGTTGCGTCGTGAACACATCCGTGTACTACACTATTTACCTTTTTTTTAACTTAAGCTTCACAGAAGGAGTTTTTTACCAACTCCAAACAGAAGGAGGTACCCAATTCGATGTCGTATGTTTTTTATTATGTGTGTTACCTCATAACTTTTTTCTGAGTGAACCGATTTCAATGATTCTTTTTTTTATTTGGAAGCTGGTGCTTCACATGTAGTCCCTAATAAATTTGATCAAGGTCTGATTAATAGTTTTTGAGTTATTCTTTAATAATTTATATTGAAGTCGGTTGTACAAATTTTTAATTGTAATTTATTATCTTTATTATTTTCAGCTTGTGCAAACCTGGAAATAATTATTTGTAGGCAATACAGTCACGAACACTTATTCTGTAAGGTATTCGAATCCGCACTTGTTAGCATCACAGTCAGACGGCTTAACCCCTGTGCTACCAAGCCGTTAGTTATTGTCTGCCCCCGTCTTATCGCTTATGCGTACATCAGGCACACGTAGAATATTACGACGAGTGCGTGCTTCTGTGTTTGCGTGCACATTTGTAGCATTATTATATATCGCGATAGTTGATCGCTTTCGTTTATTTGAAAGTTATTGCCATGGTAGAAAATGAAATCGAAGGACATCATCACTAGATTACTACTAATTAAAGTCGACGACCGCCTGTATTTTAGTAATCTGCTTAATATTAGGTTGCGCGGATCTTGTGTTCCTTGTGTTCAAATGTTGGTATTAAGTAAGAACGTTTTCTGTAAAGTAAAAATGTTTATATCCTATGACATTGGTTCAACTAAGACTAATCAAACGATGTTTGTATTATCAAGCTGTTTAGGCTACAGATCCTGCCAAAGACATAGAGTGTACATTCATAAATATATACATACGTACGTACGTACGTACATACATACGTACATACATATACTTAAAAAACGTTATGTTTCATTGTGGGGAAGTCGGATAAATAACGCAAGTTTGATTTTAGTTCTAAATTACGTTCTTTTATTTACTTAATATCTTACTTATACACTGGATTATAAGGCTAGAGGAGGTATTCTGTATTATTGCAAAGACGCGGCGTTATTAAATGATGTTGCTCCTGCTGAAATTACAATTTCCCATGCATTAAAAAAAATATAATTAATCCTTAAAAATAATAACTCGTATTGTGTATGCAATTTAAACAAAGAGGCCGAGAAACATCAATACTCATTGAATCGCGTTCTAAACTCCTTAACTAGATACCGACCCCCACCTCTCAGCCCACAGCCCCCCCGTATCGACCGTAGCGCCCTCATCCCGCAGGTATACGCAACACTTATCCCGGTTTTAATTGTCGCCACGCGCCGATGACCCGGGCTTCCAACTCGAACAGTGTATTTACTATTAACACTATCTGTATTGTTTTTGCCGGATTTTTTTTCCAAAAGCAAGTTTCAAGTTTGGATAGATGTATTGAGATTTCATAGCAATTTATTTCATCCGACTAGGAATTACATGTGTTATTACAGCCGCGCTCATTCGGAACCCTCTCAAAATTTTACGCGAATATGCCGCGTGAGAAGGTAACACTCGAAAAAAATATTAGTAGGTATATTCCCCATTACCATTTCATTTCATTTGCGTCCTAATTTTATAACATTATTGTTTGGTGTCCCTACTGTTAGTGTTCGTCACTGCAGCCAACCAACATACACCATTTTAATTTGAATAATGTGTGGAATTGTTATCCGCCATCTTTATATAAATTCATCTAATTAATTAAAGCAGCGTCGCTAAGGAGTATAATGTAGCCGATGTCTGATTTTTTATCCGATATACTTTAAGTATTTATATAGTTTGATATAATACATGCTTTTGTTAGAATATTTTTTTATTTATACTAAATAAATTCTATACACAAGCAACCGTGCACACCCAAAGACGCTCTCACTGTTTTCTAGCATACCTCCTTATTCGGGCTACAAAACTTCAGTTAAAACTGTGGTATTTAACTGTACACGTGTCGGAAAACTGATGAAAATACCATTACATAAAATTGAGCAACTACAGCTGTACAATATAATTTAAAATTTAAAATTTTGTACAACCGATTCAATATAAATTATTAAGTTTAACCTAAAACTATTGGTCAAACCTTGATCAAATTTATATAGGACCACATGAGAAGCACCAGCTTTCAAATAAAAGAATCATCTGAAGCTGTAGAAAAACTGAGAATGTGTAGTAGAAAAACTACGCATTCCTTCTAGTCGTTGACACATGTCAATTTTTGTTCGCCGACTAGTATATTTTGTGATATTGATGTTAAAATTTTTGGATAAAGTAAATTTATGTATGAGGATGTGATTTGCTCAATAGATGTTCACTACGAAGTGTGTTATTATTATGATTATTCAATGCACACATGCCACCTACAACTACAACTACTGAAGCGCCGTCCTCCCTGCAGGATTGATCATGAGAACGCAAACTGACAGAGCACAGTGTTAACTGAGTGTGTGTACGCTATACCAACGAAAGATAAAATTGAAAAGTCCAACTATATACTCTTAAATCTCACAGTTACAGCTGAAGTGGCCCACATTAGCGTTACGTCGGATAGTAAGTAGTATGTTGGTACATCGAGTGCCTCTCTACTCTTTACTGTGTTTCTTTTGTAAACTTGCGGCACTATAATATGACCTACACCAATAACTGCAATAGCATTTTTATGATATTGCCGTAGTCGAAATTGAAGCATATAAAAATATGATATTGTAGTCAATATTTTAATTAAGCAATTAGAAAGCATGACTGTTATAGGCGTTATAACGTAAATACAATAATTTTTAAAAGACATTCGATTTGATTTCTTGCTTTGTGATTTATCGTATTAAGTTTATTTCAATTTATAATTGCATAAATATTATCACGGTAACCTTAAAACAATGTTTAATCGATAAAACAAGAAACATAAGTATTTGTTGTGAAAATTTAAGTTTTCCTTATTTATATACAATACGATATGGAAAACACCCCGCAATGGCATTGCCAAAAAAATAAAACATCTTATTATTAATCATTGTAAATAAATATATATATATATATATATATATATATATATATATATATATATATATATATATATATATATATGTGTGTGTGTGTGTGTGTGTGTGTGTGTGTGTGTGTGTGTGTGTGTGTGTGTGTGTGTGTTTTTCACTACAATTTTTGATTACTATTCAGCAAGTTTTTTTTAATCTGGTAGCACCATCATCGCTAATGATACTTTTGAGCGGTATTGTTACTCTAAAAATAACATAGAGGACATAGAACTGTATGTTTGTGCTACTTTATATTTTGGACTGTAATCATTATTAGTTAGTCACCCGCGTGGTTGACATGAACAATAATTTTATTTATATCTACTCGTATATTCTCAGGTGATTATTATGCAAACGTCGCTGGTACAAGTTCTTTCGATTACTGCAACGCTTAACTTCGTTGAGAGATTGCGCAACCGAGAAAGAGAAACCGGTGCAAGTCCATACTTTATTGAAAAAATTAAAAACGCTGAATATGTGTTTTAATTTTGTTACTTTTAAAAATTCTTTATAGAACACTACAAGACAAAATTAATTTATTCACGTAACCAATAGTCAACTTAATATCTACATTTGATATACATACCTAGAGTCTGATTCTTATTCTTATTTTAAAATCTCTGCGCCAGACCGCGCGTATGATTTTTTGTATTTGTTCGTAAATTAGTGAACTTCTAACTCGAGAACATAATATGATGATATTAACTCTAAGCCACCATCTGTCAAAGCTTTATTTCATAATAAACTATTGATTGTGTTTCTTAATAATTTGATTAAAAAAACCTAGAACATGTAAAAAGCCAACAAATGGAATGTTGGCATTGTTGGTAGACTGAATCGCACCCACAATTTTTTTTATTTAACTAAATTTTTAGCACATTTTTATTGTTTGACTACTTTTATGTACCTAACAAAAAAGTTGATAAGCTAAGTGTCTTTAGGTATGCCCCGGTATCCTTTACCATAATATAACATACCGTCGAGATATAACGCTCTCGCCGAGCTAGAGCTTTTCATAGCAGTTGCAAACCAATAAGCTTAAAATGGCAGATTGGGACCCAATGTTCATAGCAGTTCTTGCTTAAGAAGAAGAGAAATTTGTTCAACAAAAGAGAAGATTTTGGGCAGGGTTGGCTGATTTAAATCGCTTGATTTTGATTAAAAAAAATCATTGATTTAAATCAACATGTATAAATTAATGGAATAGGCGGAAAATGAAATAAAACTGGCTTAAAATAAGGTAAAATCTTTTGTTGTTTTATGTTATTCTTATTATTCTACTACAATAATCTGATGAACTTTGGAAAATCAACAAAGACGTAGCGATGAGGTCTGTCAGTCTCATAAACTTAGTAAAATCAACCATAATTTTTTTTTAGAAATTCACCCTTAAGATATGAACTGTATATTAATACAGTATTAATTATTTTACTTATAGATATGTATTCATAAACTTTTAATCCTACTATGTCAAAAGTGTTACCAACTCGTGAATTTCAAAATATACAAAAAGAATCAAAAAATTCAAAAAAATCATGATTTTTTTAAAAAAAATAAGCATGATTTGATTGAAATTAAAAAAATCATGATTTTTTCCATCCCTGATTTTGGGAACTTACGAGAGGTTCAAAACGGCTGTATCTCTCTCTTAATTCCGAAGGCTATCGTAGCATTTCGGAGGCGGCACGGCATCCATAGCTTACCGCAGCATTGTTTTGTGGCTACGACCATTATCATTAAAATTTCCAATAAATGTCAAAATATTAAGTTTAGTATTAATTCGTCACCTAAAATCCCTTGCCATGCGGCCTTAGTAATGGGGCCCGAATCTCAGTTGTAAAATCACAAAATATTGTAAATGTAAGTATGGTATATACGTGAGCCATTTAGAAAGTTTGGTAGCATTACTAGTCGTACCAGGTAGCAGTACCATTTGGCGTTGATGGTACTTCGATTTTGTTAAACCAAACTGTTGACTGACGCTTAGTTTCAGAGACTTATTGATAAATCTAAAATTTAAACTTTAACACCTGTTATAATGAGCCTGATTCAAATGTCGTATGTCAATGTAATGTCACGGTATCATTCCACGCGCGCTAGCTTGTGAACATCGGTGAGGTTGTGCGGACACCAAACGCGCAACTCTCCTCTCCGCGAAAAGGTGTTCTCTCGTGAACGCTACCCGATCCAATCTGCATATTGCAGTGCTGTGTTAAATCTCTTTATACATAATTCGTCAATTCTCTTTAATATTCAAAACACAACATTTCAATTCAGTTTGTTAAAAAAATTTAGGGGTTAATTAAAAAACATTAAATCTTTTTTTTTCTTTGCTTATATATTGTACGGTTATACTTTTGCCTGGGTCGAATAATAAGAAACTACAAATTTTTAAAGCGCGTATGCGAACAAAATAACTTGAGGTTTATATCCACATCGGATAACTTCTTTTGTCCTTTCTGCTAACTGTTCACATGCGCGGAGACTTAATACACAAAATAGCATCACTTTTACATATTATCAAAATCCAAGGTTTGAACCTTTATTTAAACAATAAAACTGGAACAACAATCCGCCGGCGTACAATATCGCACTCAACCTCATTTTGGAACATTTATATCGTATTTTTTACTTGTAAATAATCGTATTTTCAAAATAAAAGTTTATTGGCCATTGTCATACAAAAAAAAACTATTTTCACAAAACTATCTACGGGGCCTGTCGTATTTTACGAACTTATACAAAAAATGAATTAAAAATATCAATGTCTCTACAAATCTGGATATATCTTTTCCTAGATGAATTACAAAATCGGCAACGCCTCATGAGCTCATGACGCGGCACTTCCGCGACGCAGTACAATAATATCAAATGTTCTTTTACCTGCACTTGGCCTGCGATGTTCGCGTTGTGTCGCGTTGCGATTTCTAGCTTCCTAGAACAAAGGATCGGTTACAAGCCATTCTATTATAAAATTACTTATTTTATAATTGTTAAAAATGCTAACCTCACATATTATATTAAAAAATATTATATTTATATTAATAAATACCAAACCCAATTCTCAACAAGATTGTGATGGTAGCAGTATGACCAGTGCGAAGTCATCGACTCAGCGCTCATCTTAAAGTGTGGGTACGGGCAAATCTTTTAAGTTATGGCATGTCAGATGGCGCATTCTTGGAAGGCCTATAATAAATAATATCAATATTTGTGGGTTAAATTACGACGACTGTTTTTTTTTGTCACAAGCGAGCACGCAGCCTACCTGATGGTAAGTGGATGCTGTGGCCCATAGACATCTATATCTATCCTCGAATAAGAATCAAAATGCAGATTCGTTTTCACCCCTGAGGACTAAGATGGAATAACAGTAAAAGGGACTTCTCTACACTCACCATACGGAACACATCAGTATTAAGCAGTTATTTTATGCTGGTATTCTGTGAGAGCATAGTCCTTTCCCGGTCGAGCCGACCCATTCGTGCTACAACCATAACATAGCTGCAACATGGGTCAACCACGTTTAAATAATAAAACTATTAAAATCATCCTGTCTATAACCCAACTTATGCTTGACATTGCGGATTATTTAACATTTCTGTATTCAAAATTATTTTATTTTATTGTTATGTCCGCTTAACTATCTTTGCGTAACCTTATTTATAAATAATAAAAATAATGTGATCATTAAATTTTACAAATGTTATTGAGAGGGATTTCATTTAATATGGAGTACTAAGTTTTGTTAGTTATATTTAATGAAATTTGATTAAAAATTATAAAATAAAATTGGAATGGCAGTTAAATTAAAATATCCTTACATTTAAGCTCTTTTTTGTTACTTTTAACTTTTATTTTGTTCTGGCATTGTCAATGTAGTCAATCTTTTAATTAAGTGATTTTTGTGAAAGTTAATCTTTTTCTTTCCTAGTTTGGCAAAAAGTTAATCTGGGGAAACCCAACAAAATGACAGAGTCGTCAATCTGGCGGGCCGTATTTGCTTGTATAACATTAACATGTAATATAGTAACTTGTCAACATCTTATATTGTGGAGGTATATGCCTGCTAGAAAGAATATTCATGAACTGAAAATTTTAATAATGATACTAACTTTGAAACAAATTTTTCTATTACTTTTTAAATATATAACTGTGTTACGTAACGGAAACCGTGGTAGGTCAGGGACCAAGCGTTCGTCGTAAATTTCACAGTACGCGCGTAATCATGGTTTGATTCCCGCTCACAGCACCAATGAAATTGTTAAATGCTGATTTACCACGTGCTCGCCGCTGAAACACTACATCGTGAGGAAACTGTCACACAGACAGAAATATTTTTTATTCTTTAGATTCAGATTATACAAATCTGAAGTATAAAAAATATTTCGTAGACACAACATTAAGTCCTCCTAGAAATGAGATGAAAAAATGGACATTAGATGTAGTTTACGTGAAATATCGATGTTTTCAGTCTGCTCTACAGTGAGCACACTCAGTTCTTATAGAAACTCAAATCTTTGTTTGTATACTGTTGTTTGTTCTAGTTATTGCGTAGTGATCGAATTTCAGTTCTGTTTTAATTCTAAACGCTGGAATACTGCAAAACGAAAGACAAAGGCATGTAAATGAAGACTAAAATCAATGGCTGACGTAGTTTGTTTACACGTTCAGCTGCTTTGCATTTACACTGATGTGCGATATTTCGCACTTTCTTCTCGCCGGGCGGCCCGGTCGCTAAATTGTTACTTACTAGTATGTAACGAGTTATTAGAAGCGTTAGTAAATGCGTAACCTTCAATCTCAACAAAACAATGCAATATGGTCAGATACCATAACAGCTTCAATGTACAATCGCGTTAGATAAACTAGATCGAGATATACCTGCACCAATTATCTATCTATAAAATGGGGCGTCGTTAACACGGTTCCCATGGGCGTCGTAATCGCCACGCTTCGACGACTGGCACCGTTTGGCTGGTCGCGTCCTGAAGTCGGTGACGTCATCGGTGTCGTACGGCGAGGCACGTGGGGCCGCGGCGCCGCAGGCGCATCGAAAGTGAGACTCCGGCGGCCGCGCGGGGAGCGCCCGGGTCGACGACCCGCACACATCCGACCGCGCCGCACTTGAAAACAGTCTCATCGTATCGATATCCGTACGACTCTAGCGTTGCGGATAGATAGAGCCTACAACAAACAACCTTACGCTGTTTGCAGTACACGAGCTTCAAGCTACGTTATAAATACGTTTTATTAATTAAAAATAGCTCAGTTTTCAATTGTGTTTTACCAAATATTTAAAATATACTTAAAGTTGTCAATATCAAATATCCGTTCGGAGCGTTAGTGCCACGAAAATATTTTAGCTGTTTCATAGGCATCACTCGGTAATGCACGTGACGTTCACAAGTTATGTCACTACAGGTTAGCGTTACAGTAGAGTTAGCCAAGTTTACGCTAACGCTTATAGAAAACTATGAAAATTAATTAAATCAACATCAGTCACATGATTTCACATTGAGGTGTTACTCCCATTCATATTACGGTTTTCTATTATCGTTAACGATTGTAGAAAGTCAACTTGGCTAACCCGACTGGTCGTTTTGAGCGCTGATGTACAATACCATTGACTCATTAACGCAGGCAGTCTCTACAATAACATTGCATCTATTAGGGAAAGCTATATTTACGACTTGTACTTGCAATTATCTAGCGGAAGCGAACACACGAAGCGAATATCCGCTCGGTCCTAACATCGTTCGGTGACGTGTCATGCGAACACGCGGCACACAGATAATATTATATTTGTGATAAAGGTTATTTATGTAGGTACATAACTTTTAAACAATTCTTTGTGTGATTACTTAATTGCTATGCGATCATTTATTGGCTTCTACTTGCTGTAAAGTAGCGCAGCACACGTTCTCGAAGTTTCACTTTTTTAATTGATAACATTATAATGTGAGGAAGTAATCATTGGTAAATTTAAAATTACTAACTCTTGTACAGGATTTTGATTTTGCTTCATCAACGTAAGGATATTATTACTTACATAATTTTCATTGATTTCCTTGAAAAAAAAACGAAAGAGAGAAAAAAATTGAATTTAAAAAAAATAAAGTAGGCGACATTTGAACAGTTTTTTTTCATCATCATTATTGCAGCCTGCTTTAGTGCATTACATTTACAATGCTATCTCTTATCAAATCTTGCTTGAAAAACTGGATTTTTGCCAGAAGGTCAAAAACAAATCCTGCATTGCATCTGGACGCACACACCATCAGTGTTGTACCTACTTTGTGATTGAGCTGTGTTGATTAATACTTTTATTTCGCCCCAACGTGTAAAAGCAAACATTTAATTATTATATTATTCTCATTTATATAATATTGAAGTAAGAAATGAGCTAACAAAACGAGTTACTGCAGTCCATGAACACCGACAACCATTTTTAAACAAAAAATGTCACTGATGCGTTATTACACCCGAAGACTTGATGATGACATTAATTGTAATTATATGGTTAAATATTTCTCTTTTATTTACAAATAAACTTAGTTTTTTTTTTCAATAGAAACATAACCTTAAAAGTATAAATGATCAGACTTTGAGCAATAAAATTGAATAATTAAATGTGGTATAACAAATCTGCAGCTATATTATGGCTGTAGCAAGAAAGGGTCGGCTCGATCAGGGAGGGATCACGCTCTTACAGTAAATTTGCTTGAAACAGTAGAATAATGCTGCTGTGTTTTGTAAAATGAGTTTAGAAAATCGAAGATCCTTTTTATTGAGGCATTCCATCTTAGTCGTCAAGGATGAATACCGCGGCTCCGGAACGTAAGGGCACTGAAGGAACACGGATGGTTTTTAGTCAGTAAAAGTCTGACACTTCCTTCCGCTCCACCCACAGCGAAATGCGTCATTAGATGATTTTCCATCCGCAAAAAAAAAAAAAAAAGGATGATGACGCATCTGCATTTTGATTCTTAATCTACGACAGATGTAGATATCCATAAACCACAACATCCACTTACTATCAGATGGACTGTGTGCTCGTTTCTCACCCTAATTCTATAAAAAAATATCAGTTAAATATTAAATTGGTAACCAATAAACCCACCACTTGTCGGTATCGTTGATAAAAGAGTAGAGATAAGGGATGACAGTAGCTTAAATCATAGGATCTATACTCTATGGGACGTTCCTAAAACTACTATGGAGTTAGGCACCGTCGTCCGGATCTCAACTTCAGAAGAGTGACGCGGGCACTACTTAGTCACAGTCGTACCAATGCAATGTGTGAAATGTGTGTTGTGATTTCGGGGGGTGAAATGTGTTTTTTTTATTTATTTTTTTAAGATAAGGTGACAGTGGTAGAGCCACGCGGCAGATTTTGCTGTCGCACGGATGGGCCGGCTTGAAACGGGGTGGTACCACGACCTCACAGAAAACCAGCGTGAAGTAGAGGTTTACCTCTGCGTTCCGCTTGGTGAGTGCGTAGGATAAGGGTGACAAACAAGCACACAGTCCACCTGATGGTAAGTGTTTGCTGCGGCCCATAGACATCTACATCTATCCTCTATTACTAATCAAAGTGTAGATGCGTTGTCACCCGTGAGGACTAAGATGGAATGCCTCATTTCCTGTAAAAAGGGCCTCCGGTTCTCTACACTCACCATACGAAACACAGCAGCGGTAAGCTGCTATTTTACGCTGGTATTACGTGAGAGCGTGGTCCTTCCCCGGTCGAGCCGACCCATTAGTGCTACAATTATACCAGTAATACAGCTGCAGCATGGCTCTACCACGTTAATAATTAGAGAAATAGTTTGTTTTAGGTAGGTATATTAAAGAAATTAAATATATTTGTGTACCAAATGGCGGGTTTATACAAAGTACCCATCCAATTCATACAAGTAAATATGCTAACTGTGGTTAGCATATTTACTTGGGCGCTACACTGACGTCTTTCTTAAAAATTCATTCTCTCAAATATGCTTTAAAGCAGAACACAGCATTAGATGCACTACTTCTTGGCGGAAGAAATGGGCAAGAGGGTGGTACCAAACCTGAATCACTCGTATGCAGCATGAAATGAAACTTCAACAACTTAAAATATTAAAGATACAGCCTTTATATGGCTAATTTGACGGCTCTCTGGCTTAGCAATGAGTTACCGCGCTAAGGGCCCCGGGTTCATATCCCGTAAGGAACAAGTATTTGTATGGCCTACAAATCATTGTTCCGGGTCTGGATGTTTGTCCTTGTGAAATGTATGTATGTAAACTGCCCCCACGATTCGGGAGAAAATCCTAATGTGTAGGTAACATTTAAAAAAAATATATGTCCCACTACTGTCTCACGCTTCCTCTTAGATAGATATGCGAGGTAGATTTCCCAATTTTCAAAAAAGAATCATAATTTACTTTAGAATCGAAGTTATTTCGTTAGAAAAATAATTTCATGTTTTAAAATTCAAGCGTAAAGAAACGACACCGTAAGCGAGACTGCAAACTTATGAATTATGAATCTGTGTCTACATTATAAATTCGGAGCTTGGACATTCTGAATAAGTTCACGTGTTCTAATATTATTCTGGAAACCTTGTGCGTACAATCCGTTATTTGGTAACGTTTGCTTTTCGTTGAGAATAGGCAGAGAATAGACAAGTACTATAACATCGTTTGTTTACCATGTATATTTTATTTTTTGCTTACCCTGAAAGTGTACAGAGGGACAATGTTGCTTACTCTGCTGAGCTCTGCAAGGTAGTCTAAGCTTGATCTTCAATGAACTACGTTACATTATTGGTATACGTAGCAATGAGTATATCGTCCGGACGACCGACGATCGCTAAAGTAGGTAGAATAAGCTTTTAAGCTCGAAGGTCAAACATTTCAAGGCTTCGTACGTAGGTGCCGGCTGAGAGTCGTCCGTATCCCGCAAATTTAAGGTTAGTAGGAAACCAGTTCGTGTTAGTTTTGGTAATGTAATCTTAATTTAAGAAGTTATTATTAAAAGAAACACCTTTTTATTGATACTTAAATGTTAATCATGTTAGTATTAAGAGACATATTTCTTGATTCCCATAATAACATAATGTGTATAAGTTCGTGTTATGCGCCTCTGTATTATTGAGCACCCGTTGAGGCTCCGTATTGTATTGTGGAATCGGTTATATGCATATGACAAAAAGGCTGCTACACTCACATAAAATACTGCACAATTAATCGTCACAGCGCTGCGATAGGAATCTAAGGTAGACTTACTCAAACAGTATTGCCATTGAATTTGTAAGCACAAGAAACTACTATCCCGATGACAGTACCAACGGCCATTCCGACGAAGATGCGTGAATGCATCTTGGTCGCCTAAGGGCGCGTTCCCACGACACGCACCCGCTACGCGCACGCCACGCGCGCCAGCACCCGCGTCTAACTCGCTTTGAAATTTGTTGCATATAATTTGAGTCTTATGACAAATCAATAAATCTGAAATTGTATAAAAAGCGCGTGTGCGGGGTGAGCGCGGAATCAGCGCGGAGCGGCAACGAGGCGGGCGTGTGCGAGGCGGGTGCGTGGCGTGGGCGAGGCGGGTGCGTGGCGTGGGCAAGGCGTGTGCGGTTGAACGTCGAATAAAGTATTAAGAATACTTCAAATAAACACGAGTGATTTCGCTGTTCGGGTTCCTGCTAGGTGAGTGGCGGTGTAAGAATATTCTCTACCCCATATCGTCCGTGGGTGTCGTAAGAGGCAATAAGGAGAACTGAAAGAGATGATGGACAGCGACATCATGGTGATAACAACTAAAGAAATTAAAAAAAAAACTGTCAGACGTAGGACTGCACGTTAGGAGCGAAAACTTCTTAGCTTCACCAACTTCTAAACATTATTTTTGGATTGATAAAAAATGGTTTTTAGGATGTATTTTTTATTAGAAATTATTTTTATCAACGTACCTATTAATATATATAAGGATTATTATCTATATAATACCAACTAATTTATAAATACATCTAAATTTTGTAAAATTTAATCAATTCGATTTTTTCAACATTACTTCCATCAATTTTATGTTTCCGAGTGTGACGGTCACGCGAGTTTTCCCCATATCAAGTGTGCAACGTGCCTATAGAAATTTTCACTTAAAAAAAACTGCGGTTGCCAATTTACATGCAATACGTGGCTTCATCTTGACAAATATCTTCCCTAGATTGAGTCATAATCTATGGAGAAGGTGTATTTTCAGCAGTGGATTTTATATGCTGTAGTGGATGGATTGGTAGCCTGCTATAAATATAATATATAAATGTTTCTGTTCGGATTTGCTATTCTACAAATCTAATGTCATTCAGTATCGAATGTTTCAGCATTAATATGTGGATAGTGTGTATCTGTAGTGTGTAGTGTGTGCTGAAACTATTCTGTTTACCTATTGTCTTTGTCAATGTCAAAATGCTATTAAAACGCAACAGCTGCCTTTGAAATCATTCTAAATGGGTTATTGTGGTGGACCCATCAATAAATGCCCAAATATATGCGCATAGTATCTGCCTAATGCAGTTTTCAATTTTATTTTGATAACCATTTTGATAGATAAATATCATCAATTCTAAAAACTAAATCTTAATCCTTATTATCATAAATATATTATGCTTGTTTAATTGTGGTATAATTAAATAAGTATTATAAGTTTAATAAAACAAATAGTAAAGGATAAACTTTGCTAGGGTTACCTCAGCTTGGCGTCACCAAATGGGAATAATTTGTATATTTTTAATATTGTTACTATTA
Source organism: Parnassius glacialis (assembly GCA_033319125.1). Taxonomy (NCBI): domain Eukaryota; kingdom Metazoa; phylum Arthropoda; class Insecta; order Lepidoptera; family Papilionidae; genus Parnassius; species Parnassius glacialis. The sequence continues at coordinate 11,057,964 of JAVANC010000012.1, forward strand.
CAGTATATTAAAACTTTTACTGCTGAACATGAGCCTCTCCAATAGTTATTTAATAATGAATGATAAAAAATAAACTTTTGATTTATTATTTATTCTTTGTCGACAACCCTGTTGGCGCCGCGTGTCTCCTTTGAATGAAACGTACGCACGCGACTCTGACACCGGCCGACGCGGCGCGCCGCAGAGACCCACAACATGTTTGGGTGCCATCATCTGTCTGACGTTTATAATATCCATACAGGTGTAAATGTAGTAGTATTTTTATGTGTTTTGGCTTGCTAATGAAGAGCTATCTGTCGTAGAAGGAATTGTTTACTATTTTGCTTAATGAACTTAACTATTATAAAGGTATATTTATTTTTTTAATTAGATAAATATAAATTTTATTCTCCTATCTCCATATTTTACTGAAAAAAAATGTACATACGTGCAAAAGTATTTAAATAATTTGCATCACGCTCAACTGAAGTCACCACTACATATTGTATAAAACGATTTTAGGCAGTAATGCTGTGTAAAAAAAAATGCATCAATTAAGTTACCAGGCGTTCGATATAATTTATCATGAAAATTTTTACTACAGAGGTTTAATTTTTAGAATTAATAAGTTGTCTTTCTTATAAGTATTTTTAAAACCTTGATATTTCTATTGGATTCTTAAAAATGGTCATCCATGTCCAACAGTGGACTTTTACGGTAGATGATGAAAAAGTAAATCGTTACTGCGCTCGTAACGCCTTTAAAACGCCTTTAATGACATAGATCATTTTTATGAATGACCAGTTGGTAGTTTTTTCTGTTAACAAATAATCATCATCAACAGTGAAACAAAATTAGAACATAGATTGCAATTTTCCGCCTTTGACTCCTTCAAAAACAAAAGCTTCCTATGCCGTGTTCTAAGTGCCGTGCCGGTTTCGTTGTGAGAAAGTGAGCGTCATGCATATCATGATTCACGATATAAATTATTAAACATTGTGCTAATTGTTCTGCAACAGATTCTGCTAGAATGATTATTTATTATGTCAACTTTTTATTAAAACTTGAGATTCATATTTAGTAACGTCAAATGGTTAAATTGTTTATAGCAGGAGCACACCAAATGCGTGCGTGCTATGAACGCAGCACGTTTGCATTGCGATATTAGCTGTAATACAGAATGTGAACCTATATAAAACATGTAAAATATACACCGCTTATGTTCATGTACGCGCTGCACACGGAACGCAGGCGGTGTGACGGCGCCTTCTATACAATGTCATATACTACAAACCAGTGCCGCAACGAACACGCATTGAGTAAGCTTTAATTTTTATCATGTTATCGCAAAGTTCTTGAATTAGAAGGTCTAATTTAGTTGTCGTCACTATTGCCCATACTACATATTATGCTTATTATTATTAATATCTTAGTACTAAGTAATTCGTTGGAGCGTGTAGTGATCGTGTAACTTCCGAACGGTCTAACCTAACCTAAACGATTGTGATTATTCACACAGAAACATTTGCTTTGTAGAGACGATGGGTTGTAGCTATGATGGGATTCGATAGATTGAATAAAACTTTTTACTTTAACTTTTTAAGACGACACCGGGAGAAAATGCACCTCCTTTCATCGAATAGTATAGGATTATGACACGACTAACGAAACTGGAATTTTGATATAGGTAAATTCATGTCTTTATCTTGAATTTGCTTGTTCAAAAACACGATTGTATAATTTTGACTCGATCATAATTATTTGCGAAAACATCTAAAAATCACTATAGTTGAAATTACAACGAAATTACTTAATATCTATATGCTTGGAAATCACTCAAATATATTCATAACATCAATATTCGTAATTTTTTGCTCATTATTTTGATTACTTAAATCAATAATTTTTTTTTAATTTTAAGAACTTAAGGGATTTCTAAGCGGTCTTAAATGTCGCGGGCGCTACGCAATTTTAGACCTTATAACGGCGTTTTGTAAGTTTTATGTACTAACTCCGATCAGTACGGCGATAGCCCGCTTAAACTGTTTTCGATGTGTCGTCTTAATTTAATTACACCGGGGAGGGGAGGGGACAGATGATCCCATTGCCACACCGTCTACTAGATAGCCACAGATGTGGGACAACATGCCTGCAGAATACTATTTTCTGCAGGGATGTTGTTTTATTCTAGCTTCTTGGTTACAATTGCGATGCAGTCTTCAATAGGTAGGCATGTAATAGTGACTGAACATCAAAACTGACCAGAGTTTCATTGTCAGCAAAGTGTTGGTCTTTATCTCATTAACAAAATGGTACGGAATCCTCTGTGTGTCTGGTTTGATCCTCTAAGCGGTGACAGTATTTTTGCCAAGTTTTTTGAGTCAAAATCGATCTGGTTCACTATGGGACGTAGTGGAGCGTTTGGTTTGTGTACTTTCGGTAACCTATACAACCTGGGTGGTTTGGGACATAATGGTATCGAATTCATGCCGATATTTAAGTTTTCGAAGTAAAAAAATATTAAATCGCTACTTGTGTTGAGCGTAATAGTTGTAGGGTATGTTTTGACATTTATGTATGTAAATAACAAAAAAACTATGACACCGAGACTGTCTGTCCCCCTCATGACCATGGATGCTGTAAAGCAATTGAAGGTGAATAAATTAATCATGATAAAATAGTTTAAAATAGTTTTATTCAGTGTGTAGTATTCGTGTAAATATAAGAAATCATTATGGAATTTGATAGTTCAAATTATTAATGCATACTATATTTTATCCTTCAAATGTTAGTTAGTTAGTTAGTACTATTTTATTTTCGAGCCTATTATTAAAAGTTAGTAAAGTTATAGCCTATATTATATGATCCACTGCTGGGCCTAGGCCTCCTCTTACTTCCGAGAGGGCTTTAGGATAAGAAAGTGGCCCCAATACGTGTTGGTGGACTTCACAAGTGTTCGAAATATTTTTTATTTATTATCAGCGATATAGGTTTCCTCGAGATGTTTTTCTTTACCGCCGAGCACGTGCTGCATCAGCACTTATAATTTCAATTAACAATTTCATTTGTGCCGGTGGGGATCGAACCCGGGTAGCTCGCGTACTGTGAAATTTACAGCAAGCGCAAAACCCCTGAACTAACGGCCACTTACCGGAAACGACAGAACAACGTTTTATTTCTAGTTTGCAAGTAAGCTGTTAGTATAATTGTTTATTGTCCTTAATAAAGAGAGAGTGAAAAAAGAGAATATGTCCACCGGTGCAGCTAATATTTATATAAAGATCTGAAAAATGTTGCTAAATATATTGTTATAGTAATTTGTGCATTATATTATGTTTGTAATTTGCGGAAAATTCCGCTCACCCTGACATATACATAATTACTAGCGGCGCAGTCGATGTACATATATATATATATTTATTAGTCAGGGCTCAACGACAACTTGTTCCTTTTTATCAAAAAAGAAAAAACTGTACAACTAATGAAGTTAATTTGCACACACATATCATTATAAATTTTGTAATTATAAATATTATTTTAGTATTTGCTGCTTCAACCTAGTCTTAGGCTCAATTCAAAGCAAGCTCCAAATCCAATACTCCAGGTAATGGTGGTGGCAATAAATTTCCTCAAACACATCTTTTATTTTTATGCAAAATAATGTTAATAAGCTAAGTCGACAAAATATCTACATCTTAATAAGAATAGTGGTATTCTTCAAAGCTTAAATAAAGACAACATTATAGTCAGTAAAACAGCCGGGTATATACATAATCCGTAAAATATCTCCACATTTATAACATAAAACATACACAAATCGCATCATAGTTCCACAGCTAGGAGCTTATTAATGTGAGCCGACACCGTGTCATTAGAGGGCGTGAATATTTAAGCAGATGCGGCGGGTGGCAGCGACTCGGCGCGTTGGCGCACGCTTTATGGGACCGTTTGGATTACCTTTTCATTGAATTAATTCCGGTTGCTCCCATAGAATACAGCCAATTGTCATTTTTCGGAGATCGAGGGGAGGTTCCGATTGTCACACTTAATCGGGGGCTTTCTGATCTCGCTTTAGAATCGCATGCACTGTGGAGTAATTCGAAAATAGATTATTTTATCAATTTGAATGTCGGAAAGATATTTAATTAAGTACATTGCTTAATTAAATAATGGCATCACCCCACATAATTATTTCTTAATAACCCAACTGTTAGATTTAAAGGTTGTTTATTTAATTTTAAAAAGCACTACTTCATAACTCCAATATATTATTGACTAATATTTATTCTCACTTATGTATATACGAACGTATACTATGCTCGTAAGATAATAATAGGACTGTAATATTCCGCTTTACATTGCGTTATAACTCTGTGAAAAATCATACGAAAATAACTTTATTTTTAAATTTTAACTTAAAAGTAGTAAAGTCAGCCTATATACATCCCAATGCTGGGCAGTCTCCCCTGGAGCAATTGGACCGCCGTGCTGCTCAGTTGACAGGCTTCACATGTCACGTAAATATATTTATTTTGATATTTATGATAACATGTTACAGGAGTTCACAGGGGTCAATGAAGTTATTGTTATTTTTGTTACATTTCCCCATTTCCCTTATAATAATAAATAAAATAATAATATTTTAAATGGTGCCGTGCTATCGTGGATGTCATAAAATTTGACGTTTATAGAGTGAAATTGCCATTAAACCCAATCCTATTCTTATCTTGTGCGCGCATATTAATACGTAATGATTTGAACCGCAATTTTAGTTTAAAGTGATAGAGCCACGCTGCTACTTTACATAGCTACAGCACAAGTGAGTCAGTTCTGCCGGGTAAAGATCACGCCGTCACCAAACAGCAGATTAATGCTGTGTGTTGCTAATGGTGACAGTAAATAACTGTAGATCCTTTTTACTGGTAACGAGGTGTCACGCAGCAGCTATATTTGGTTGTAACACGAATGGGTTGGCCCCACCGGGGAATGAACACGCTATCATAGATTATCAGTGTAAAATAGCAGCTTAACACTGCTGTGTTTTTATGGTAAGTGTAGAGAACTGGAGACCCTGGTACCGAGGCATTCTTTTCTACTCCTCAGGGGTAACAAGTAACAACGTAGATCCTATGTTTATGGGCTGCAATATCCACTAACCATCAGGTAGACTATAATATGTTCATTAATTTGTTACCCTTATTCTGTAAAAAAAAAAGTTCTAACATATTTTGAAACATTAGTTTGATGCTTTATATTGAACAGTTTCTTCTATTACATGGTTGCTTTTTGTTTTTCTACCAGTATAATAATATATTCTACTCATTATTATAACTGTTTAATGAGGTTAAGAGTGATTCTTATTCAAATTACGCGGCTGCTTAACTGTATTGGAGATTAACAGTATTCATATATTCTTTGTTCGCCGAGTACACGAAATAGATTCGCGGTTAATTCGTCTAGAAAAATCCTAGCCGCAGACAGACGCATCTCGTTTATAGTGTTGGCGTTACGCAACCAAATGGGGGGGTCATCCCGTCCGCGCCCAAAAGTCGCACCCGCGAAGTGGAGAACAGTCATATCCTATCGATTTGTTAAGATGGCGCGCGTGGGGGTGGGGGTGGGGGCGCGGGGCGGGACGCAGCGTGCAGCCGTGCTTGCACCTGCCTGGATCGCATCCGTGACCGCCGCGACACACTAGCGACATTGCAGCCCAACCGCAATAGCGTACACTGCTATCTACTAACTACTATATTAAATTTATATCGACACTACCTACTTACCTACCTATATACATAATACAGCTGATAGCGAAGTTTTGTCAAGACTGGTGGTATTTTTGGAATTCGTCAATAACTAAGTGTATTGTAATTTTAAACTGGGCGCATCACAAGGAGGAGGGAGATGATTGGTGCTCCTCAGGGAGTACTTAGACTCAATTTACTTAATTTAAAATAGTTTCCAAAAATTATGACAAATGTTTTGGTAGTCTATCTATTTTAACTAATTTTACTGTCACTTAGAGAAATATCCAAAGTAATATTAAATGGTTGGATAAGCGAATCTAATGCATCAAGTGTTTAGCGTTGCAGAGCCACGCTCCAGCTATATTATTATGGCTGCAGCACAAATGGGCCGGCTCGAGCGGGGAAGGACCACGCTCCCACAGAATAACCAGCTTAAAATAACCATATAATTGCTATATTTCGTATGCTGAGTGTAGAAAATCGGAGACGCTTTTACTGGTAATGGGGAATTCCATCTAGGTCCTCAGAGATGATAACGCATTTACATTTTGATTTTTAATCGAGGATTAATGTGGATGTCTATAGGCTGCGACATTAACTTACAATCAGGTGGACTGTGTGCAGTATGCTCATTAAATTAAACTAATTTTACGGATTTAATTAAGACGATTACAAGTAAGGCCTCTAATGCCTTACTTATAATCGTTGATTATCGCTTACTCAAATTAAGAATTAATTTTCTCTTTATGTCTCTTTCTATTGTTATTTAGTGAAGCGCCGTTAGTTATATTTTAATGTCGAATAAATTAATATTAAACGAGAATAAGTAAGCAACAATGCGATCAAAATCTAGGCAATTCAAGAAGCCGTGATAAATGAGTTAATGAGTATTTTTTTATCAAACCTCAATCTAGAAAATGGAAATCAATCTTCATTTTTGCAAATAATATTATGATTGTTTCTATCCATAGTTAATCAAAGATTTGCCTGTCCTAAAATACATCTACTCTAGACTCTTATTATAAGAATTATGTTCTAAGATCACGGGGACCGTACACAGCGTTGTACACGGTGTATGCATTGTGCAACAAATCTTGAAAAATTTACAGATCACTAAAACTTAAATAAATACACTTAAAAACATCCATAAGTTTTGCATAAGGCACCATTATATTGGCATTGCATAAGGCACCATTATATTTATTTTAGTAGAAAAATATGCTTAAGTTTTTAGCCTCACGGAAAAAAAAAAATCCTTAATTCGACTGTATTTTATTTGTATATGTTATATAACAGTTTTTGATATCGGTTTTTTTTTAGTTTTTTTTTTTAAGTTTTATTTTGTACTTAATATTAATTTATTCTCTTCTTTTTAATTATACATTAATAAGTTCTTTTCTCATTTTAAATATAAACTTAATTTAATAATGTTTATCGGCTTATGAGTGGAGCTCAATTAACCACGTAACCGTATTCAGTTAGCTTTTCAATATTGTGTAAATAAATGTTTTCCGAAAAACACAGGCTTTTTACAAAATATCCTAACGTTACTTAAGTTACACAATCAATGCACCTCTGGACATGGAATAAATCTCTTCCACCGTGGAGCTGGAGAGGATTTGTGGTAATCGGTGTTATTATAGCAATCGTTTTGCACCTTTGACGTTTCTTCCCGTCGCTGATTTGGCCAATAGAATATTTTTTTTTAAATTAAATACGTAACAGTATTTATTTTCGTCTGGGTGTGTCCATTTCGTCATTTAGATCGAGACCTTGGTCTCACGGAATATTCGTTTAAAATAGCAGCTTTTGTATGATCTTTGTTAGGTAAATGACGAGAAGGGAAGGCCCTAAACTGTTGACTAATAGTATTTCAGCTTAGTCCTCAGGGATCACAATGCATCCGCATTTTCAAGGCGAGTGTCTACGTCATAGCACCCACTTACTCGTTTGTCACAGTTATATTATTGGTCACACTTGTATAAGAATAACATACATCACTATCCTAGCTCTTGTTGAAAATGCTAGGATAATGATTTAGGATATACTTTGGATGAGGATTTTCTTTAGTTGCCTCTTACGGCAATCTTGGGACGAGTTGAACTGATGGGTTCTGGTACTACGACACCACACGACAAGTCAGCTGTTTGCTGATTACTGTAAGTTTTAAAGTTTTATACGCAAAAGATGAGTTTTAAATAAATATTCACGAAAAAAATTTGGTCGTTTTCACTAAAAATACGCTCTACCCTCAAATCAACAAGTGTCCCGGATTGACACCGTGCGTCAACCTCTCCACCGGAGAGTCGAGTGTCGCGCCCTTTGCAACCGCGTCGCTCACCCGTTCCCTGGCGACCGTTGTCGCTTCCAAGGTCGGCGAAACGGAAGCTAAGGTGACACCGCACTAGCAATCGACAAGTACACGAGGACTTGTTTCTTGGGAAGCACAACTGATAATTAACTCGCATATTGTAAAGCGTTTTCAAATGTTTCCAAGAATCAAAAATTAAAGACATTAAAGATGTGAATGAGATGACATGAGAGAAATTAAAGCCATACAAAATGTTATTATGTTACGCAAATATTTACTTCCGCTCCGATTCAATGAATTAAGTCAAATTGCTGTCGCTTGACCACACTCTCATAACATTTATTAAATTTTATCACTTCACTCGATCCACTCTGGTTTGAGAAGTCTTTGTCATGAAAGAAGTCAAACAGACAGATAGTCTTCGCGAAATTGCTGTCAAATTCCACACTTGACATTTTAGTAATTTTTTTTAATAAACCCGATGTTCGTTTGTCACAAACGAAGTTATAGTTCACCTGATAGTGGTAAGTGGCAACCGCAGCCCATGGACACCTGCACTCAACTTCTATTGCCAATATGCCAAATACAAATAAAGTTAAAGGCTACATACATTCCTCACATCACAGACAAAACTTTATTTATTTATTCTTTATTAAATCTTAATTAGTGTCTAGGAATGCAAAATACCAAAGGTAAGACTTAATTCATAAAGCATTCTCTGCTTATCAACCCTAGTGCAGTGATATGACGTCGTAGACATTTACAAAAACTTGTTGGTAGCATTTTGTTGTGTACATAAATCGAACATATTAAAATTAAAGTTTGTTTGTTCGTATTTTATGCGCTACCGTTCCGTTCATCAGATTGCGGTAAAACTTTGTCAACTTATTGCTTACACTTACGGTAAAGTTTTAGGCATAGTACAATTAACTTACAGTAGGTGGCGCGCGTATCGTCCAAATTTCAAACGATATTCTACAATTTTTTCTTCTGCGGCATGAATGCGCCGGGTACCAGCTAGTAAATTAATAAAAAAACCGGCCAAGTGCGAGTCGGACTCGCGCACCGGGGGCTCCGAACAAATCCGTAGGTATATAAGTTTAAAATTATTAAAAATATTTTTATAATATGATGTAACTAAAAATTTTTGATTTTCGCAATTTTTCCTTTCTCTGTACTATAAAACGTTGCTTCGTACCAAATTTCAAGATTCTGAGTTCACGGGAAGTACCCTGTAGGTTTTGATTCCCTTGCGAATGTCGAAAATTTGCGGCATAAACGGCTGTATCTTTTGATTGAGTTGGCTTAGAAGTTTTATTTTTTCACAGCTCCAAGGGACAGTAGACTTTAGTATTTGTTATGAATTTCAGCTTGATACCGCCACGCGTTCCTGAGAAAAAGGGTCTTGACAGACAGACAGACAGACAGACAGACGCACAACAAAGTAATCCTATAAGGGTTCCGTTTTTTCCTTTTGAGGTACGGAACCCTAAAAACTAACAGTGGTAAAATAAAAATTCAAACAGACTACTGATACTAAACCTACACACATTATGCCCATACAAATACACACAACATTCATACCTATTTCGCCCCCCTTTACTGCTTAAACGAACCAGATATTATTTGTATATTATATAAATATACATAGCTGCTATAGTTTTATAAAACATTATCTTCACAGTCGGATTTTTTCTGTATCGTAGAGGCGATTTACATATATAAATTGCACAAGGACACACGGTCAAACTCGAAACTATTATTTGTAGGCAGGCAATAGAAATACTTGGACCGTGCGGGATTCAAACTCGCGGCCCAGCAGCGTCGCGACCAAATGCTTAGCAATTGCGCTACGGAGCCGTCAAATGATCAGATGGAGTAGGAAAGTGCTGTCTGTTCTTTGTTCCCGAAATATGAAAGAATATTTCCGGGATGAAACCATAGATAGATATTCGGCGGAAAGATCATCAACATTCCTTCACCGCTGAACACATGGTAAATCAGTACGTACTTAAAATTGCGATTTACTATTACTATAGTGTCGGTGGGGTTTCAACGTACGTTGCGTACTTTTTATGTTATCGCCCAATGATTTACTACATTAGCTACTACGAATATGCTAAATTTATTTATTCTTTATTTATATTTTTGAATAAAATATACTTATTAGTTAAATTTATTTCGTTGGCCAATTGACCTGCTATTCATTCTCATACTGATTCCGCTAAAATCCAAGCGTTCATTGAATTTTAATTGGCCATTACCCATTGTTAACACATTATTTTGTATGAATTGAGAACTCTGGTTAAAAGATGATTGAAAATATAGGTTTTTTTTCATTAATTCTTCTTTCTTTTGACCATGTAGAGGCGTTGTAAGAATATCCACTACCGTAAACAGGGGTGAATAGTAGATACATTTTTGATCTTTTGCAACTGTTTTCATAATGTTCCGGGTCTTATATTCAACATCCTAAGTATGAATATGTCGAGTCTTAAGTTAAACAAAAGTAATTTATCTAATGTTATTCGGAAATATTTATAGGCTTTGAAAAAAAACCCCACAAAATATATGAGATTTCTATTTACCTCTCATCAGGGGGCAATGAAAACACTTGAGGGGTGATTAGAAAATTTTCATAGGGCTGTCTCATTATAATTGGTTTTATTTTAGGTTTAGATAATAAAGTCAAATTCAAATAATAAAAAGAAATTATGTTTATTAAAAATGTAGCAACAGTTATTCTTATAACTATGAGATCAATTTCAAACTAATGTAAGAACGGAACATAAGAATTGTAAATTTAAATTGGAATTATAAATAATCAACAATGTAGCATAATTTATACTAAGTTACATTTTGAAACTTACAAAATTATATTTTGTATACCTACTCAGCAGTTTCAGTATTCTTATCAAAGTCTAATTAGTAAACATTATCATCAGTTAAAGCTTAAATGTCAGCATCACTTTTACAATAACTCCCTCGTTGTAAAGTTACTAGTTTTGTATCTTTGGTGTTCTGACTCTTCCTTTTTTACGCTAACTAGAGTATCCAAAGGTATTTTTTTGTATTTATCTAGACTCATTGCAGGTTTATCATTATCGACCTTTTGTACGGAAATAATATTATATTTTTATCTTTGGCACTTTTTTTTCTTTTACTTTCAAAGCCTTGTTGTTATCATATGCACACATCTTACCCGTTAGAGGTTCCATTAATTCATTAAATAAGTTTTCTGGTTACCCCATATCGTCCCGTGGGTGTCGCAAGAGACGATAAGGGGAAACAACTTAAATTTATAAAAACTGCGGTTGCAAACCCGCCTACCAAGCGTGGCAATTATGCCCCCCCAACACGAAGTAATCTACATGGGAGGCCTATGTTCCGCAGTGGACTTTTATAGGATGTAATGGATGGATGGAGTCTTCTGTGGTAAACATCTTTTAACTTTTTTCCCTAAAGTATGACAAGATTTATTAATATTTTGTGGTCATATTCCGTTTAAGTCAGGTTATAAAGTGCCTCTGCGGTTTTTGATTTAGTCATCGCAACTACCGCATATAAACTGAAATGGTAGTAATGAAGGAGCGATGTATCATTTATTTAATGATGTAATATGGATTTTAATGACTCTTATTAAGTCTCTTGTATTTGTCCACTTTTTGCTAATAACTTAATGAATTCAAATTCGATGATTAAGTGAAAAACTAGATACAGCGTCTATAACTGTCCTACTGCTCTGCACAGGTCTTCTCTCCTCTTCAATTACTCTCCATAAGAATTAGGTACTATATATGTATAAAAATACTTCACTCGTAAAGTGTGCGATCCATGGTAATTTCTTGTAAGATGGTTCTTAGATTATTTCAATCATTTATTCATTAAATCATATCTACTACTGATAAACGAAAAATATATTTGCTGTATGGTTGGCAACCGCACGAGTATTGATATTTTTGAGTAGTTATCAGGTAGACGCTGCTGTCTATCTCCTGGTTAGTTTCCATCTGTCGCCTCTTATGACACCAACGGGATGATATGGGTTAGTGGATTCGCTTACGCCGCGATCATCATAATATATCATATAATGATGATATATTTACACTCAATACATTTAAAATATTTACACTTGCACACACGTTTAAACGTGGTAGTCACGCTGCAGCTATATTATGCTTGTAGCAGTCGGCTCGACCGGGGAAGGAACACCATACGAAAAACAGTATAATGTTGCTGTGTTTCGCATGGTTAGTATAGAGAATCGGAGACTCTTTTTACTAGAAACGAGGCATTCTATCTTAGTCCTCAGTGGTGTAACGTATCTGCATTTTGATTCTTAATCGAGGATAAATGTAGATGTATTGTTTTTTATTAATAGTCTATCCCTCAATAGTGATCTCGTTTAAATTCAAAGAAAATATTCCACCCTAAGCGTCGAAAAATACAGATTTTTTTAAATGTAATTATTTGGATTGCACTCTTGTCATTACAAAAAAATACAAAATACATTATAGTATTTATTATTATTTATTTGTTCTTGTTCATTACCTTCAGATTATGATTTGTGATATAACATAGTCGTACATATAGTCGTAATATTTGTGATACAAATAGTGTTACATAAAAGGGACAGAACATTAAACTGTAAAAAAGTAAAAACAGACTGAAAAAACTAAAAAGATTTAATTAATTACTGGCTTCTGAATTCTGAGCCTTTATTTCTTCGGTACACGAAATCTGTATAACAAACAACAACAAAAATAGTTGCGCGAGTATAAGCGGTCGCTATATACAGTAGTCCAAACACGGTCAAAAATGTTTTTTATGGTACAGCTATAATAGCTAAAGCTTCTAATAATATCTTAAGCAAGCATCATATTATATTGACAACATGAACGTTTCATAATAGTTTAGTAGGTAGTATAAATCATGGTTCTTCAATGCTCCTCAATGAAGATAATTTATTGTGTAGTTCCAACAAAGAACGCTTTAAACGTACTGTAGTTTTAGCCAATTCACAGATGCTTAGATTTTTAACGTATTAACACCAGTGTCATGTTGCAGTGGCACAGTCGGAAGACTCGCCGGTCGCGATGAAACTCAAGAAAATTTGCCTTAAGACGCCTATAGGCGAGGAACAGGCAGCACAAGCAGTCCTCGACCCAGCGTTAGGTGAGTACCAGTATAATTTAAAACTTTTGAATTTTTAGTTTTATATTTTAATATTGAATTTATGTCTATCATTGGGGTTTGGGAATTTTAATTTTAAAGTAAAGGTCGCGAAATTATTTCTTTTATTTCTTCGGCGATGTTTAGAATAGTTGGATTTTTCTATAGTGTACTCAAACCATTCTTTATCAAATGAAATTGATAAACAAATGCAACATCTCAAAATTATGAAAGTAAACTACTTAGTATATATGTAGGAAGTATCAGTGACACTACGCAATATATCAAAATTTCTCTCCTTCAAAATAACGACGAAAATTACGCATTTTATCAATAACTTGTAATATTTAGTACGTTTCAGGCGACACCTGAAGCGTCTGTGTAGCTTACACTAGCCAAACTTCTCGACTTTCGAGGGTCGGAAGATTCGTAATAGCTCTCGAGAAAAGTGTTGGCAAAGATCGCATGGCCCGGGAGGGCTTCAATAAAAGTTTAATAACAAGACTCGATTTTATTGGCCAACTAGTTGGTTATTGCGATTGTTTGGTCCAATTTTTATATATAATATAGCTTGGTATATGAAGTTACCCGAATAATGACTCAACTAATTTCATTGGAGAACAAGTTTTATAAACACCTACTAAGTTATACAAATACCTTACAATAATATTAGGACCGACGGGTGTTATCTGGTGGAGGCGTACATTTTCGATATATTTCAGCAACATTTATGAATTGTAAGTGATAATAATGCGGTTAAGTAGGTAGATTCTTATTCCTATCAGTCTTTTTTTATAGAATACTAATAAAGCATTGACTGACTGAGTGCGGTTAATAAAATAGTGTAGTGGGAAGCAATAGCCTTTTCTGTGTTTTTATGAATTTCTGTCACGTTTTACCTACCACTTAGTTAGGATAAATAAAAACATTTTAATTTTTCTTGTTATACTTATCATAATGATGATAAGTATAACAAGAAATGATCTTTGATTCGTTAATTTTTTTACCGACGTAGCGATTTTTAGTGACACCGAAACCATGCTCAACTTCTTCACCCGCACTCACACACACATCTTTCTTCTTTTGTTCTTTAATAGCCTGTAAAATGCCACTGCTGGAAGCACACATCACATGCACCTCCTAAAACCATTTTGTTGGTTGCAAATTGTTATAGATGCAGACCTATGCGTAGTTTCGGTGTCACTTGGAATGTACACAACGCTTCGTCTGTCTTTGTTGGTCTGAGATTTTGAAAATAAATAATTTAAAAAAAAACACGATTTCATTTGGTCTAATCGGAATCCGTGAATCCTTTATCTGTATTATCCTAACATACTCTTTCGGAAATTTTTCCATTGCCCTCGATAAGTGCCATTTACCTATTTTCTCTACAACTTAGCCTTTAATTATTTAATCCAAAGAGGCAATACGCCCGTTTTAATTTAACTAGTCGTGTAATAATATAGTTTCACTTTGCACTTGTTTTTACGACGTTTTCAAGGTGATGCGGTGTGATATATTGTAAGTACCGGTTTTCTTGAGTGTCGGCACTATGAGTTTTCACAGCCGGCTGCCTCGGACGCGACGCGACACGGTTCCGTTGATTGGGTCGCGCTTTTATTCCCTGTCGCGGCTGGCATCAGCAGTAGTGTGATATCATCAATTTAATTGCCGCCGCCGATATATTACATACACCAATAAAAAGCAACATTTATTTCAACATTCATGAATATAAAAACAGCTGAAATGGAATTTGTGCACGTGCATATAAGCTGCAATGGAATACTCAAATATGTTATTTGAAATAAATTGGGTCCGATACTTAGTTTGTCTTACTTTATAGGAATTGCAAAATTTTGGTTTTAAATTATATCGATATATTATTAGAAAAGAAACACTAAGTTGTTTTCTGATTTATCAAATTATAGTATTTATATGATAGGATTACGCTAATCACGAATACAAGTGATATTCGTGATTCGCGTTTCGCGATCTATTCTAAAGTGCAGAATGCGTTTTCACCCCTGAGGGCCAAAATGATCTTCTCCAGTAAATAAGGTCTCCGCTTCTCTGCCTCACCGAACGAAATACATTAGCATAACGCCGCTATTTCAGGCTGATGAGAGCATGGCCCTTTCCAGGCCAAGGCAATCACATACATATAAACTATATCTGTGGAGGCGACCCGTTCCTGTTACAGCTATATGTAGAGAACCGAAGACCCTTTATATTGGAAACGCGGCACTCCATCTTAGTCCTCAGAGGGTGACAATGGAAAAGCATCTGCATTTTGATTCTTCATCGGGGATAAATGTAGATGTCTATGGGCCACAAGGGATATTCACTTACCATCAGGTGAACTGTGTGTTTGTTTATTACCCTTATCCTATAAAACATAAAAACCATTTACATATATCCCTATACATAGAAAGAGCTTTTGCATTTCTAACAAGGGAAAAATATTTGCCGCTGGTGTTATATACTTTTATAAATAACTAGCTGTCCCAGCCACGCGTTGTGGCTCAAAAAGTTTTTCTAAAAGGATATGAAAACACGCGTGCATTCAAATACAACGTTGTGTTAAAATTTGAAAGCAATCGGTGAGGAACTTTCAGAGGTTTAAGATTTTGAACGAACGAACATTTACTTTTTTAATTATATAGATTGTATTTACACAGCTTATTAATAAAATACACCAGTAGGCCACAAGATTTATATCTTGTTGCCACGGCGCTGACGTAAGAGAATCTATCATCTCATTTTATCCCTTAAGTGTCGTAAAAGACAACTACGGAGAAGGCCAGAAAGAGCTCGTGGTGTCATATGGGCATGTGTAAACACCAAAGGCAGAGACAGGAAACCGTGTCGAAGGCGCATCTAAGACTGCGATCCCCATCCTTCCACCAAATCTTTGCTACAATGGGAGAGGTTCATGGCTAGATTTGGACTATTACGGGCTCATAAAGAAGAATAAGTATAAACAAAGATGTGTATCCATTCGCGACTATTTCGCCACCTGGACGATCCGTGGAATGTTTATGATGTCGTTATTTCGTTATGTGATTTCGGTCGTGCCTCAATGTCAATTTTCGACAATACTGCGCTAAACTCTAGCGGTTGATTATACCTAGCTTTATTACCTTCGCGACACTTGTGATCATTTTGCTCCCGCAGTCGTATGAGGTTCGTTGAGCTTGTGCGTATTATGTCGCTGGAACTTACCACGTTTAAATTGACCGTTTCAAGCGCATTGGTTTTTTTTTTAGTGTAAAAGATATCGTGTTTTATTTGTCTTACTGCAGAATACACATACTTATAATAGTATTGTAGTCAATTATTCTGCTTCATTACAACTAGACAGGCTTATAATGAGCATATATATGAAACTGTACGTTAGTCAGATTCATTTATCGTAATTATGTGATCAATCTGTAAGTTTCACCATTACCTGAAGGTTGTTCTAGTCATTCAACATCTTTCTCTTTCTTAAGATACAGTTGATCTAAAAAATATAAATATTTGATTGTAATAGCTATACTTATGAAAAGCAATCTTAAAGACTAAAGCTCTAAATATCCAGAAACATTTAGTGGCTTTCATAGACTTTTTTTTAAATTATATTTAAAGCACATTCAACACGGCGGGTTATGCGTGTTGCTCTCATTACCGCGCAACGTTACTAAAGCCAGACATTTCGCATTAGTGATGCTGCTCCCCGACACCGGTCTGTTGTGTTTGTTGCTATGTTACATGTCTATATTATATCGAGATGATATGAAATCACAGGTGACTGACCTAGTACAAGTAACGTCTGGTACTTACATACAGTGACTTATTGTTGCTTTGCTGTGTTTTATTTTGTATAATTTAATTGGTTAAATGTATATTAAAAAACCATATAAGTGATTTCTTATACTTACTTTGAACTACTTATATTTTTATACTTTGAACACATTGAATAAAACAAATTTTACGATTTATATCAGGTTTTAAAGAGAGATAAATCTAGTTATATGAAAATTATCGATCCAACATAATATGTATAGCAGTGATAGATCGATTCTCGATTTCTTATGTGGTTCTCTGACACGTGGTTAAATGTACTCAGTCGTGAAATAAACTGAATATAATATATAATTGTGTTAAGTCTGCAAACACGTATTGGTGCAACGTGGCGGCCTCATCTCATATTTTGCATAATATGATCTTTCGAGAGTTGAGTGAAAGCTTTGAGGTATTTTCCATTATCCTTCAACAAGGTGGAGGTAGACATTGAGGAGTGTACAGAAAAATATATACATATGTATATGTGTTTAAAACCTGAGCATGTGGAAGTGTATACTCAATGTTATATTTATACGATGGTATTTAATTGGTTATATGCTTTAGATGAATACGATTGATTTACTAGATGGCAGGTATAGGTAGGTCTCGCCTCTATTTCTACTTAGGCTTCAGATTAGCTAGCACTAGCACTAACATCTTCCCTGTCTTGACACAAAGTAGCAGTGCATCCACCGCTGGTGTTCCGACTTGAATACTTCCTACTTTAATACTTACATAGTTCTCAGAGGTGACCACGCATTTGTATCATCAATTAATGAAAGTTGGTTACAAGTCTCCATAAGCTGCAGTAGCCGTTTACAATCAAATGGACTGTGAGCTCGTTTTTACTCTAAATATAAAAAAATGTGGCTTAAGGGAGTATAGACATAGTCCAATTCATTGAAATTGAAACTGTAACTTACTTCTATGATACTAATGAAGAGACACATAAACGTTGTCTTCTTATCTTTTACATACAGAATATAAACATTTACGAACTGTTACTACTGGTGATCGAGGTGAAATTTGAATTGAATCTTTATATTATTCCTTTATCTGTGCTTAAAGTTTCTTTGGAGCATAAGTTTGGTGCCATTCGAGTTGTGGGTGCCATATGGCTAAATGGCAGTGTTCTGACATCAATCGTAGAAGTCACACACTTGTATTAGACAATACCAATGTGCGATACCTCCTAGTTACATGGTGCATCGATCTGTGCAAGGTAATAGCAACTGTAAACGTGTTACAGAAACGTCACAGCGCTAGACTGATGATGTTTATTTTTATATTTTATACATTGTCAAAATGTTTTAAACTAATAGTAATATTACAATCAGTATAGACTATGGGTAACCAATGAGCACGCCTGATAGTAAGTGGATGCTGTGACCCATAGACATCTACATCTATCCTTGATTTTATAATCAAAATGTTGTCGCCCCTTGAGGATAATGTTATGTTTCCAGTAAAAAGGGTTTCCAGTTCTCTCTGCTCATCATAAATATTAAATTGTTGTAATTGTAAATTTGTAAAATTGCAAAATAACAATTTAGTAGATATATCACTAGCTAAAGGCCTAATGCACAAATAGCTTCATTGTTTTCAACAGTCTTATAAAATCACAACGTTCGTCCGTCACGCTTTGAAAATCACAAAATTGTAACAGCTCGTTTGATGGTACAACGCGTCGATCGCGCACACGGGTGGAATAACCTAAAATTAGATGCGCGTACACCGATCCTCGGACGCGGAACTCGTCGTCACAACACGTACTCTAAAATTACCAATATGCCGATTGTTCGTTTCATTTATTTCGCGGGAACTATCTTTAAAAACTGATGATGATGATGATGATGTTCCCATGCCCGTTTTCGATCACGACAGCGGTGTGGAGTAGGTATTGCAAGCGGACATTTTTTATGAAACTGAAGTGACTAATGATTTTAGAGTTGACCTGATGGTAAGTGGCTACTGCAGTTCATGTAAATCTGCAACTCATTTCGAGCAAAGAAAGCTCTGAGGACTAAGATGGAATGCTTCATATTGCTTGTTGGTATCCTACAAATGTGCTCATATATGTACGCAGGATCACAGCCTTAGTATACACACTAACACAGAGGGTCTTACCCGACCTAACCTACCACATTCTGATATCACTCGTGCGTTAAGGTCTTTTGTAGATTTACTTTTATTTCGTTTCAGAGGCACAACGACAGTCACAACATTATCCCACAAGATATACATTTTTATTTTGCGTAAATACTGCTGTAAGTAACCTGATATGAGGATACGTAATTATACTGTAGTTAATCTGGTAAAGGAAAAAGGATTTACTTGCATAATAAAGTTCATATTATGGTCATTTTATTAAGTGGCGAAGCTTGCGAAGTCACTTATTGATTTCACGATGTCTGTCCGTCTGTCCGTCCGTCGTCTGTCCGTCCGTCTGTTCGTCCGTCTGTCCGTCTGTCCCACGATTATCTCGAGAACGGTTTCGAATTTTCAAATTCTGTTTTCAGCAATCGATTACTGATCACCCAGGCATCTGAACCTCCTATTTTGAATTTTTTTTTCCGTTAGAAACCGCTACAAAGCTGATTGCTTCGCCACTTTGCTATGCTGTTAGCTTGCTAGGTTTATTTAATAAAGTAAATCTTTAAATTATTCTGTATGATGATATATCTGAGTATGTTCGCTCACCCATACCATTGAAACTGCGAAAGCGCAATACTTTGAAGAGCAATAAATAATTTGCCAAATCCTAATTTCCCCAAGTGGGCGTGAAGGGAGAAGCATATAGCCCGATGATAAGTACAAACTATCCTTTAGTGTGCTGCATACTGCTGAAGGAGGGTTGAATATGCGAGGCGGCGTTGTTTCGGACAATAATCCGTGGCGTTGCCACGGCCCAACGAGTTACAACGGGAACAATTTAAATTGCACGCCAGTGGCTAACGATTCGGAATTCGAGATCCGTCACAATCTTTTAAGTTTTTAATTGTTAGAGCAACAAATAATTGAGTATCATATATAACATAATGGATATGCAATTAACTTTCGAAGTCTTTATTAATGCTTAGGATAACAAAATTTTCTCTGGTTATAATTGGATAGGGATAATAGTTATTTAGACTAAACTAAACGACTAAACTAACTGAGCGGAAATTGCATTTGAATGCAAGAACATCGAGGTACTTTAAGATGTACCAACGCACCGGGCTTACTCCTTACGCTCGTCGTCGCCGGTAATTTGATTGGGACCGGAGCTGTCACCTATGCGCCACAGTCGGCCGGCCGTCGCTCGGCGGCTATCGATTAGAGCCGCCCCCCGGCCGCGCACCGCGCCGCCCGCGAACCGGATCTCGTCACGCCGCCATTGTGTACCCGCGACGCTTAAACGCATTCGTTTCTCCCGATGCGAAAACGACGCATTCCTTCCGCGCCCGACCGTCCCGCCGCCCGCGGTCCCCGCGTCCGCCGGGCCGCGCCACCGCGACAACACCGCAGCGTCACGGGACCGCACCGATCCCCGCGTTACACTTTACAAACGCTCTTGAGGGCCGCGATGCACCACCGCAACATTACCTAGCTTTTAGTGTTACCTATGACAGCTCGCACTATGGCTAGGATAGTATTTTCCACGACCTTCATGAAAATTAAACTAGCTTTTTTAAATATCAACTTGCTGAAGCTCCATCCGCAAATAAAACCTAGAAACTATCATTACTACATGAAAATTTTACTAACCCTTTTTATAATTTGAAACCACATCCGTTCGGACAGATTAATTAATGCTTTTGCAAATCGCTTACTTTTTCTTTTATATTAAAGTTATATCAAAGGAGAAGTAAGGCAGTTAGAAATTATTGCTACTATTACTAGGTACTAATGGTGAGAAATCTGTTCAAAAACTGACAAGGTCCAAATCCTACACACTGGTAATGGGCAACAAGCAACAAACTAATTTAATACAAACAAATTAAATATATTATTTTCTTATAAAACTGAAGTGACAAAAGAACTTCAGTCCATCTAATGGTAAGTGGCTACCACAGTCTAAAGACATGCAGCCTGCTCCCAGCGTCACACTAAGAAAGCTAGAGATACGTTATCACCTCAGAGGCTTAAGATGGAATGCCTCACAGCCTGCTACTACTATACTGACTCTATATGCCCCTCAGACCGGAACACAACATTGTAAATTGCTCATTATGATGAAAACCGCTATTTGACGGTAGAAATAGGGTGATCCTGTCCATACGTGATCCTCAGCAGAAAAAGACTCCTACCATCAATAAAAATAGAATGTCTGCATTGTTTATTGTTGTCACATCGAGACCAAAGAAGAAAAAATATGAAAATTACCGAAATCATGAATACATTATGTGAGTATTGTAAAGTTATCATCAAGTCCCTATTAAGAAATGATTATTGCTGACGCCATAGCAACTTCTTAAACATTTCGTGTTACAACAATATTCTCAAGCATTTAGAGTTATGCCCGCGACATTGTTCAAGGGTTTAGCACTCTATTTAAGATACATCGTACGCATACATCCCGAGTACGTAACCCGCTGGCACCGATGAACATACTTATAGCAATTTTTACCACTTGCTCGACGTTAAAGGGAAACATTTTATGGAAACCCATATTATTTAGGCATTATATATTACGACAAAGACTTGAAGTCACCAGGTCTTAGAGGTACAAACCTCTATCTACCTCTTTAGATAACTATATTATTTTATGAATAATAATATCTACAATTTTTGTCAATTAGTCAATTTATACGTTTAAAAACTTTTATTACATGATATAAGTACCATTTGTAATTTATATTATGGGCTTATTGTACTAAGTGCTTGATATTTTTAAAATACATATTTCTACCCTAAACTGTAGTGTGAAATAAATGTAGTAAAAATAAACATTTTTTTTCGATTTAGTAAGCATAGTCAGTTAAAGGAGGCAAATGTCAAGTTACAAAAGAGTATCTAAATAAAATAATTTATCCATCATATTTATTTCTTTATTTGTTGATAGTATAACAGTGACGTAATACTTTTACTTTAAACCCAAATCACGACAAGGAACGATCAACTCACTTTTCAATAACATCCAAAATAAATATAAATATCGTAAAAGTGCGGTGGAAAGCGGGCCAGCTCGGCTGCAAGTGCAGTGACGTCGGGCCGTTGTGCAACTTGCATTTACGTTCAGATATTGGTCAACCACGTTCAAGTTAATCGCAATTCGAGCGTCCACTTTGCCTGTTTGTATTATATTTATTCACATGTGAAAGGTAAACTACCAGGCCTTTAAAATTGAAAGATTACAGTCTGTCGTTCGCACATATGTACAGCAGCAAGGGCTTATGACGTCGCTTAACGAAATATTAGCAGTACATAATTATTTGGATAGTTCAACGATTTAAAAATTGTAGTACCTACATAAACAAATTTATTTTGTATTCGGCTAAGAGTTGGTCACAGTATAGGACAAGAAAAAGAATCCAATTATAATTCGACATTCGTAAAAATAGTAAAAATATTCAGTACAGTTGTAGTGGATGAAGGTGAAACTTTCTTTGCTGGCGACCCGTAGACGTATAAGAAACGACGCCCTTGCCGATGAAGGTTACTCGGGTCCAGTCGCCGTATATTTTACTGCGAGCTATTTAAACGGGATTACTCTAAGAAATTTAATCTGGTTATTCGTCTTTAAATTAGAGAGTTGGATAAAATCTCGCTTCTTATTCTTAATCTTAAATCATTTGAGTGTAAAAAGAGACCGCTTAAAAATTTATAATAAGAATAGATATGTAGTCAAATATTGTTTAGGTGTTTATCACATATTATATAGGTGATTATATTTAATTAAGACGCTTAGCTTTTGATTTAAATAAACAATATTTTTGTAACACATAAGCATAACTTTCTTGATTAAATCGCTTAAGTATTCAATCGAACACAAAGATGAAGATTGTCGTGAAGCGACAATTAAAAGAGAAAGAACCTAACCTAAGAACAGCAAAACAACAAAAGTAGACCAAGAAAATAATATATTTAAAGTTTCAGAAAAGTATTTACAATTTTATAAAAAAAATGAAATATGAAGATGATGGATGAAATGAGATTACAATTAGGTTTTAAAAAAATAAAGGTAGGAGAATAAGACAATATAGTTTTATAGGGGAGCCTGGAGCCTCGCTGCTTTTGTAGAAATGGGCACACGCAGAGCTTGAGGTTTCTCAGCGGCGACGGCACGCAGCGCCTGGACTGGGCACACGCAGCGTCCGGAGCCGGCGCACGTAGCGCCTGGGGTAGGTGCGCTCGGTACTTGGAGAAGTAGTCGCCGCGCCCAGAGGTAGCGCGGGCAGTAGGTGCGCTCGGCGCCTGGAGCAAGCAGTCGTAGCGTGCCCGAAGGTAGCGCGGGCAGTAGGTGCACCCGGCGCCTGGAGCAAGCAGTCGTAGCGCGCCCGAAGGTAGTGTGGCCCCGCGCTTGAAGCAGACTGCCGACGACTTCACGTGTAGATGGAGGCTTGCAGGATCCCGGGGCAAAGCGGCCCCGGGATAAGGCCTTTAGTAGATGTTTCTCGTTGGAGAACTGAAGCGAGACTGTCCTGTATTCTCCAATTTTTTGGCTTTTATACCTTTTTAGAGAGAACGAGAAATTATTTAAATTAAAACGAAATTTATTGTAAATGACCTACAGCCAAAGAGTATTTATGTAGAAAGAACATCATACCAGAGACGAATTTGAATAAAAGTTACCATGACAACGGTATAAATAGTAGTTGTCATATTTACCAATTTTTGGTTTTTGGACTGTTATTAAGAAACTATTACATTTAAGTAAGAAACGAGATATTATTCATATAGGAAAAACTGATGCGCGACAGCGCGCCGAAGCCTGAAATTGTAGTTACAGAGAATTCAATAAAAGACCAAAAAAGGTAAGACTCCATTGACAGCTATTTTAAAAGTACTAAATAGTGTGAAAATACGCAGTAAAATGATATGTTATTGTGTAAAAACGCTACAGGATCCTATGGAAATAAAGGTGATGCTAAATATAAATGCAGAAAATCAAAAACAGAATGGAAAAATAGTATAAAGTGATGCAAAACATGAATGCAGAAAATCAAGAACAGAATGGAGAAATAGTGTACAAAGAAATGTAAGTAGTATAACACAATGAAATGTAAGTAGTATAACACTACAAGATGAAAGACAGGACTATAAGGTAACTAATCTATTATGACAGTAAAATATCCATGATCTTTTTAGACTTACAATTTAATCTGTTTTAATTAACAGTTGAGTGGACTTGCGTCCACGCGAACAAAGACAGCCATGGGACACAATCAGTGAGGTTTGTTACACAATAGTATTACAAATTCGCAGCGAAAATATTTAGTCTGAGCTGATCCACGTGTTAGACGTCTAGACTATGCGTAATTGTATACCATAATATAAAGTCACATTTAAGGCAGAATAATGTTGCTGTGTTTAGCACCGTGAAGTGATAATACACGCTAAAAAATAACAATCTTCGGTGCACCGACATTCGATACATGTGGGGTACATGTATGTATGTAGGAATAATAATTTAGAATTTCTAATCCATTATTCGGTCTTAGGTCAACATGATTTTTTTTTGTATAGAATAAGGGTGACAAACGAGTTCACCACACACAGTCCACCTGATGGTAAGTGGTTGCTGTGACCCATAGACATCTACATCTATCTTCGTTTGCGATTTAAAATACAGATGCGTTGTCAGCCGTGAGGACTAAGATAGAATGCCTCTTTTTTCAGTAAAATGGGTCTCCGGTTCTCTACACTCACCATACGAAACACAGCAGCATTAAGATGCTATTTTACGCTGGTATTCCGTGAGAGCGTGGTCCTTACCCGGTCGAGCCGACCCATTCGTGCTAGAACTATACTGTTAATATAGCTGCAGCATGGCTCTACGTAAGCGATACACCAAATTTCCAAAGTTCAGGTCTGTAACTTATTTCGTCTACGAGCTAGATATTCATTCCTTAACTAGGTAGTAATGTATTCACTTTTAACTTCAAGAAGAGTTATTATATCAGCCTATAAGAAAAACGGTATTACCTAGTAGATTCACCATAATGGGACATACAAGAGACGACCCACCGTCCGCTTTGCAAGTATCGTCACCTTCCTCACCACTGGCGCAAATATGGGAGTAATTTAGATAGTACCGTGCGGTCAGCTTCGTTTTTCTTAGGGAAGCTTGGCACTCTTCGAAAACTATGTACGCGCAGCTGAATCTTTTTCAAACTAATGGCATACTTGTTCTTCATCTGGAACTCCTTTCCCCAGCCCATACTAAAGCATTTTTCCGAATTAGGCAGGTCAGGTGAGAGGTTCGCTATGCCGATGTGGGGTGCGACCATCAAGTCGTACTGCTTCTTCATTAGAAGAGAGATATCGTTGTATGATGTTGTCCTATAGTACTCCTCATGGGTGATGACCTTCTTTATGTCCCGCTCCTGATAAGGATATTGCTTTACATCTGTCTGTGTGTCCCACTCTCCAGCCAGCTAGAGATTCGTAACATATGGCCGTACAGACAGTGCCATTAATAGGGTTCCCTATTAACTTTTCGGTTACGGAACCCTTAAAAGCAACGCTTTAATTATGAATTTAATAGTCATTTTGAATTCATAAACATCTGCATAAATAGAAAAAATAGACATAAATGAAGCGGAGGTTATTAAAAACCTCGCAAGTGTTTATTTACGAGACTCTCACAGACTTAGTATTTCATGAGTACTGAACGTTAATTATGGCGACCGCTAATTAAAGCCGAGCTAGCCCAGGTATTCTCAGAGGAATCCAGCGTTATCTTGGGATATATAACGAATTTAATCAAGCAAGTTTGGCAGAGAACGTAACATCGTATTAAAATGGTTCCTTATATAGCTATAGATATCGGCTTTATTATATGCGAACATCAAATATGCAACCGGAATGCTTGGAGTCGCATACATTCAAAAGAAATTAGTTGTAAATACATCAGTAGTATAACAATTCCCAAGAAGGTTCTAGAAAGTACCTGTGGCGGTACACCTTGTTCGTCTAAAAACTGTCTGTTTTGATTTGATTAATCGTTTAATGATGGTGTACTAAACTAGGTGGTAAGACTCCTTTTCTACCTGTGTTCTGGACATAAGCGTATAATTATTTTTTTTTCTATTTTTATGAATATCTGTGGTTTTGTTTATTTATTTTTAATGTTATTAATATAAGATATAGCTAATAGTACAGAAAGAAACAATAACTTTTACATCTTCCGAACAAATTAACTTTCCTGCTATCAAATATTATACCTCACTTTCTAGTGGCGCCGCCCTGGTGAAAAAAGTCATGGATGCCCTCATTACTGTTAATGGCCCAATACTCAAATGCTACAGAGTTTTAAGATGTTGTAAAGTCTCGTGGTGTCACAGTCACTTTGGCTTGAAGTGATAGATACAGCACAAGACTTAACGGCATCTTAAAATTGAATAGCGTTTGAGTATTTGGACGTAAGTATTCCATCTTAGTTCTCAGATATGACAACGCATCTGTAGGTCTATTTGTTTATAATTAACTGCAGTAGCTACTTAGCATTAGGTAGACTAATAATTCGTTTCTTTTTTTTATTAAAACAATGTGTTAGTAATCAACTGACAACCAATAATTTCTAAATATCGGGAGATATTAGCTGCGTAAAGAAACATCCATTTGTCATGTTATTATTTTCCTTATTCAATGTAGGTAAAATTATTCAAAGGCAGGAACAATCACAAAACTAACCATACTCAAAAACCTTTCAGTTGGTATTTTAAATACATTTTAACTCGAGTTAGTGGCCAGGACTACCCCTTCGACCACGACGTTTTCAGACCCGTTACCTGCTTAATTTTTTTTTCATATAATAAACTTTACCCACATATACCCACATGTTATGAATCGAAAAGTAATATAGACATATGGTCAAACATCATGAACCGAGAAACAACTATTTATAAACCATAAAAATACCTGTTCCATGCGAGGTATAAACAAAAGTATAAGGTACAACCCCGCGATTTGCAGCAGTCCAGCAAAACGCTTGCACGTCAGCCTTATCGAGCCGTCGAGATAAACGTCGATTTGAGAGGAATTGATAAAAAATCGGCTTTTGTCTTTTACGACAAATCACAAATGTTTTGTAGGGAACGCCCAGACCGAGAACAATGGTTTTAGGTCATACAAATTCATACCTCGGGCCAGAATCGAACCTGCGGGCCGCCATTTCACGCTTAGCCACCTACACCGATCCGTGAAAAATTGCACGAACAAAAAAACTCATTTTGCATTGTACTTGTAAGTAGTTAAGAGTTTGAAATGAGTTTGTAAGAAAAATATGGATATAATAATAAGGAGTGTCTTAACATTAATTTCGCACACGAGTAACCAGTGTTTATCATTTTACGGCTCGATCACTAGACGTCAACATTTTTTGCGATTACTAAATAAAATATCTATGTATTTTTTAAGAAAACCTTTGGCATGATATTCATTAAATGATGTTGAAAACTGCAACAAAATCTATACAAACGCGTATATATAGTTTTAAAGCTATACAGACGCGGATAAGCGACTTCGGTCAACTACTTCTACAATTGAAAATTTGTTTATTTTCTCACTACAAAAATATATTAACACTAAAAATGAATAGCTATTAAACAAGAATGGTTGTGGATTGCTGGTGCCCGAAGTAGGTAATTAAAACCTGAGTCACAGGTCACCAGGCCTCCATCTTGGTAACCAATAATCACAAAGCTTTTAAAGTAAAAAATTATAAATATATGTGCGTACACGCGCGTTTAAAGTTGGAGCATAATCCGTGATGTTGACCAATGTATGGGATAACGTATTTTCTATTTTCCCGCTGCTAAGTTAAGTTGTAACTTATGAATGTCATAATTTTGATGAAATTAGGTGCTTAAATAACTTGTGTGTATATATATATATATATAATGTATATTAATGGATACTATCTTTGTTACATTACAGCATTCGTGTATTGGTAACTAAAAATCAAAAATCTTCTAGACTCTTTGATTTCTGGGGTGTATGAACTAATTACTACATAATTCATTTTAATCCAAACCCTTCAAGGCGCAACAGAAAAAGAGCTTATTGACATCAATCGTGTCAACGCCTATAAACCTTTGTTTGGCCACCTTTACATGTTAAATAATCGATAACTTGTCGCCTGGTACCTTCGCCTCTGCATTACGTGTCGTACGGTTATATAATTTAAATGAAAGCAAAATTCCCAATACTTTTTTACTACGTAGCTGCTACTTTAATAAGTGGTAGAGCCACGTCACTGTTTGACTGCCAAGATCATTTTTATTGGGTTTGGAGGAATATTGGGGCGCAGATGGCTAGTTTCCGTTGATACTGGCCACCGTGATCGACATTCGGTCTGGAAGATATTAAGAGCCAGTTCAAGCAAATTACGGCTGTGGCACGAATGGATCGGCTCGACTAAGAAAGGACCACGTTCGCACAGAATATCACCAACATAAAATAGCATCACAATGCTGCTGTGTTTCTACGTTGAGTGACGAGCACTGCAAACTACCGGCAATGAAGCATTCCATCTAAGTCTTCAAGGGTGACAACGCATTTGTATTTTGATCAATAATCTAGCATCGATGCTCAACTTTTCTTTAGGTATTCATTGTGCTTGTTTTTCAACATTTCTTTATAAAAAATAAAGCAAACTATAATCACAGGAAGCCACCAGGTCTGTGAAGTTTATAATCTTCTAATTTCGGCCGGACTACTAGCACCTATAAAAGTGCCCTTTTAGTCGTTCGGTAAAATTAATAGGAAATAGGACGATCTATAAAGAAACGATTACGTTACGGTTACTTTAATGACGCAGTCTGATTTATTATCCTCATTTCATAATCATGTCTCCGATTACAATGAATGAGCAAATATTACAAAGCAATCTGCATTGTTTTTTTTTAAATAAAATCGAAGGTCGATTAGGATCTAGTGTTAACGTCCTAGGACAATCACGACATATCAGAAGCTAAAGCCAACCATTTGTTCTTGTCTGACTGAAATTCAGACCCGTGACAAGTGACAGTTATCACTAGGCCACGAACTCGTTATTTTGATATCATTACAAAAGCTCGGACTATATAATACTCGTATACCTAGCTGTGCCCGGTGCGTGTTGCAATGTCTTTCTCGTCAGACTTCATGGGCGCGATCAACAACTTACTAAAGTTTCATCGTGATTGGATGATTGCTTTAATATATATGGGATTGGTGCAATAGGTATACGAGACAAATATGGAAGCATTCGGTTTTATATAATATAGCACTAATAAGCAAAAATCTTAGTGAGCTAGTATCGTATTGTAAGATCCGTCCATTTATTTGAGTAGATACCTACGTAAATTATTTTTGCTTTATTTATAATTATCCTTGTATGATTATTTTGCAACCAATTACCTACGATTCGGCTCAATTAAAACATAATTATGAAAACTATGGACGTGCACATTATAAGAAATTTATAAGCAAAATGCTCTTATACTATTACTAACACAGTAAACAGATCAAAGGAATTAATTGATTAGATTGATGTTGCGAGACATGGAATATTGTTTAAATAGAAATAGATGTTTGCTATTCAATATGGATAATAAATAATATATGTTGAAAGCTATTCTTATGTTTAATTTACCACTGGTTCGGAAAAAAGTCAATCCTGGGAAGAACCAGTAAGAAACCCGGCAGAACTTTTAAGAAAAAAAAGAACAGCTTTCGATCCCGTATTATGCTACGCAACAGCATGTTAACGTCTTCCTGGTATTCCATGTAATTTTCACTTTGAAAACTCCACTACCTACTGAACATAAAATTCTACCAAATTTGTACACTTTGCCTCAATTGTTACGTTCGGTAAGTGCACGCATCGCACTACAAAACGCCGCACTTCCGACAATGACTTCTCTCTGTAAACGGTGTTGGTTGACAATATTTGATATGTTATGGAACCAAATATTGTTATAAAAATGTTCGGGTTGGCCCAAATAAGACAACTACGGAATTAAGGGATTTTACCTTGGACTTGACCGAGTGACTTAAGTTCGACATTCGTGTGATGGATGAGATCAAGCGTGTATGATACGGTAACTATCGTTATAGATAACTATGAACCGGAAACACTACGTGGCTTCCAAAAGATGGCGACATACCATCTCGTATATTAATAGATGTTAACTGTGACAGCCAATCCTCTTTGCAAGCGTGGCGATTACGACATATTCTCCCTTCTAAAGGCACTAAAGGTAAGGCCCCAGTTAAGCAACTAAACGTGGTAAAGTCATGCTGCAACTGTATCAATTGTATAGTTGCAGCACAAGCGGATCGGCTAAACCGGGGAAGAACCAAAAAGTAAAATAACAGCATAATGCTGCTGTGTTTCGTATGGTGAGTGTAGAGAACCGGAGGCCCTTTTTATTGGAAAAAATTTATTCCATCTTAGTCCTCACGGCTGACAACGCATCTGTATTTTGATTCGCAAACGAGGATAGATGTAGATGTCTATAGGCCACAGCAGTCACTTACCATCAGGTGGACTGTGTGTTCGCTTGTCACCGTTATCCTAGACAAAAATTTAACGAATTTCTCATTTTACCATAACTACCAGAATTTATAACGCTATTACAGCGAATTTTCACACATGATTTATTTTATTCGTAATGTTCCTGAATAAACATCAAAGACTTATTCAAGTACATATAAACGTTTTGTATATGGTCAACTTTATCTTCGATTACGCTAATCATAAGTAACAACTTGGAGAGGCTTATATTTATAGCATAAAAATTAATATTTAAGAAAATATAAGCTGGCCTTTCCGAAGCCTTGAAAGACGAGCAACAAAATAATTGTCTATGCAAATAAGTCACAAATAATAACTGAATCTCGACACATACCATCTGATAAAAAATTCAATGATATGACTAGCAGCTACTTGGAATTTGTAACGGCTGACCTTTCAGACATAACGGTGCCTCTAACTTTTAAATTCATGAAACGAAACATTATATTTACCTTCATAAGTAGAGACGCTATTTTAAACTTAAGCATCGCTTCCACGAAATCTTTTATTATATCCTTGATTGCCGTTAACACTGAGCGTAATTTCCATTAAGACATTTGTCACGTCTTGTTTCTGCAAATTATTTTGCTAAAGAATATTTTTTTAATCTTACAAAATAGATGTTCATCTTATAGCTAAAATTTGGGAAAAATGGTTGCGATATGGCGGCAGCGTAAGAAAATCCATCAATTATTTTCTTCCCGAGGGTTATGTGAAGAAGCGATTGTGGTAAACGTAAAATACCCCGACCGGCGACGGGTAGAAGCGTCAATGATGCGAGGCATCTGGTGTTGCAATCGCCCATTCTCCTGCCATGTGTAGAGGTTATGGAAAATCCTCG
The DNA here is from genome assembly GCA_033319125.1 of Parnassius glacialis. Classification (NCBI taxonomy): domain Eukaryota; kingdom Metazoa; phylum Arthropoda; class Insecta; order Lepidoptera; family Papilionidae; genus Parnassius; species Parnassius glacialis. The sequence goes on from JAVANC010000012.1 coordinate 11,089,541, forward strand.
CTCGATCGAGTGCTCTATATCTAGCTGTAGTAGACTTTAACGGGGATGATAAACGAGAGAGGAATTAATAATTAACATATTAAATCCTCTTACACTTTACTTGCCCTAAAACCCTCTCAGAAATGAGGGGAGGCCTGTGCCCAGCAGTGGGACGTATATAGGCTGTAACTATAACTTTTATTTTGATGTAAAAAGCTTAAATGAAATTTACTCATTAAAAAAATATCGTCATCGTTCGCTTCAAAACACATCGCGTATCTAGAAAACAAAGAATACAAAGGTCCGTAATTACAAACACTTTTTTTAAGATAAAAAAGAAAGCGAGGGTATGTTCTACAATTTCAGATAATATTCTTTGTTTAACTATTGTCTGTATTGTTGCGCTGATGCAAGCATAAATTTACAATTCACAAATACTTGTATTATTTTTCAACAAAATCTTCTACGTATTTATTAAAAATTATTATATAATATAATTTTAAAAAATGGCTTCGCGAATTAGTTAGTTTACCATAAACTTTAATGCCTTCGCGCCTTGTGATGGCTATTAAGAAATGATGATGATAATCATCATGGTTATTACAGCCCTTCACAAGTCCACTGTTGAACATAGGCTTACCCCACAAAGCACGGTCCCGAGCCCCCTCTATCCGCATTCATCGACTTCCTGCATGTCTTATCAGGTCGTACCAGGTTGACCACCTAGTGGGGAGCCGCGTCTCTTCATATTAATAGAGATTTTACGATGATACCGCCCGCGTCTAAGGTCCAACATTTTTGCAGAATTTTAAAGATTTTCCTATAAATTCTTTAAGTCAGGTCCAACTATACTCACGTCAGGAAATCGGGTAACGGATTCTTTTTACTTAATAAACTTTAGTCATGTCATTTGTATCACAAAACATCATTGTGAATATAATCCTTAACTTACAAAGCTAAATATTTATAGCTATATATGCTTTTCAAAAGGGCATCTTTGTTTGTATCGCTTTTGTTGTGTGCATGCGCTTTTTTTCTGTAGTTTATTCAAAGTAATTTACCACACACGAGTTTTAATCATTCCGAGCCCATTTACTGTCAGTTTAATACTTTGCCTTTCCATGATTAAAAATTGATCTAATGGCCCCTTCAGTGTTTTAATTAGTAAGTTCAGAAAATCTATATGTTACACAATTGATTAAATCACGAATCTCCAAGTCTGAATGTTACTTCTCATTGTTATCATCGCATTCGCATCGTATATAGTGCCATAGCTTATTGTTTGACTTTTAAAAGTCTGCATAAAAGAAATGCAAATTCAGGCTTTATTTTAACAAAAAAAAGAACAATAAAAGGACGACCCAGTACCATTTATCGACAAAAACTTGACTCGTATGCGTTATGCTAAAAGTATGTATGGTTGCTCTTTTACAATGCACCTGCATTATTTCGTGCAAGGCAATTCATTAAAAAAATAAAAGCTTTACTTTAAAAAAAAAGTATTAATATAGCGCTCTCTTTAATAAATAATAGTGTATTTCTTTTATTTTAATACTAACTACCTTATACAATGGTAACTATATATTATGTTATATCCATTCGCTTCATTGTGTTGTTCTTCACTTTTTATTTTAAAACGTTACACCTAGATTGTAATTTTCTTTTGTATCGTGGATTACACAAGAACAAACATCCAGACCTGGAACAATTATTTGTATGCCATACAATTACTTGATTCGTCCGGGATTCGAATCTGCGGCCCTCAGCGCCTTAACTCATTGTTAAGCCACTACGATACGGAGCCGTAAACTTTTTTTATCGCTTTCTTTATTTTATATTTCTGTGCTTATAGTTTATACCAAAAGATGTCGAGGCTGCAAATTACAGTTCCATTAGTCTGTCTTACCTTGTGGGGTGGTGTAAGATGGCCCGTCGGTTTATTCCATTACGTTGGTGCAGACAGAGGCCGCCACAGGAAGGATAGTAGTAATAACTAAAACATTATACTCTCTCGTTTTTGATATAAAATATCCAGACCGGCGAGCACTGCGATCAGCAACTGATTTCCGTTCCTGAAAGGAAAGGATGCACAGAGCCTTCATAAATGAAAAGATGCTGATGAAGCATCAGTGCGAGAGATCTCTATACATATTGGATCGAAATCAAATTAACACGAAAAGGAGTTTTAACTAGTGTACGCCAGTGCTTGACTAAAATCCCACCTGATGGTAATTTGAGATATATCTAATGGTGGTAAAGCACACTGGCTAGGCTTAACAAAAGCCTAGCTAGCTAGCTAAGGTGGAAACCGAAACTGTGTCCGATGATGGAGGAGTAGAAAGGAATTAAGTTTTTTATTATTATACATAGAATAAAGGTGACAAACTAGCACACAGATTACCTTATGGTAAATGGATGCCGGGCTTATAGATATCCACATCGATCCTCTATTAACGATTAAAAGCATCTGCGTTGTCACCCCTGAGGATTAAAATGAAATGCCTCGTTTTTAGTGAAAAGGGTCTCCGGTTCTGTACACTCTACATACGAAACACAAGCAGCATTGCACTGCTATTTTACGACATTGTATTAGAGCATAGTTCATCCGGTCGAGCCGATTCAATCGTGCTACATCCATAATATAGCAGCGTGACTCTACAATGTATAAAAGCCCTGTAATTATTGCTTGGATATATTTTTGTGGATCTTCCATTAAAATTCGAAACGCCGCGCCGCTTAAAGCGCTGATTATAAGGCTACGCGATCGGTAAGATCACGTGTTTCGCTGAGGAAACATTATTACGAAAGTGATAAGTTTCAATTGGTTGACTCTCTCTTAGCACAGGTTTCAGTCAGCACTACTTTAAACGTGCACAAATTTGAAACAAGGTTTTGGCTTTGTGATGGAATTTCTTCGAAGTTTATTACTGATTTTCAGTTTAAAATCCATTGCGCATTTGGTTGTACACGGAAGCTGCAACCTTCTCGTGTAATAGAATTTTGAATGTTTGCCATAATATGGCATATATATAATATCATTATCTCGCCGGCTGTGAGATCGGACAGCTTGTATACACTCTAATGTAATGTGTAATTTATCCTGTGTCCTACTAAGATAATTTTGTTACTAAACAGATCGTTCGTGTTTGTGAATGTGATTTATACGATTTAAATTTTGAACCATACATAATACCTATATACAACACGCTTGTCTGATTGTTGGTCTAGTGGTCATAAGCGCACTTCCTGATCATTTGGTGCCGGGGGTTCGTATCCCTGGCTGGGCTAAGATGAGTTATTCGATTTTTCTGTCAAGAAATTCTGAATAGCCGTCCGGAGTCAGAAGTTCTAAATATACCTACCGTATAAGTCATGATAGCTGTGAAGCTATTGAAGGATAACAAGGTTTTGGTTCTTATAATATTAACATTTTAACTCTTCATATTGATCAGATGGTGTTGCCTTTTTGACCAATTTGCAACACTTCAACAACCTTCTAACACTAGCGGCAGCTATAAACTACAACATGAGATTGTATAGCACAACGCAAGTGTCCGCTCTAACAAACACATTTCTATACAAGTGAGGGTGACAAACGATCCCACATTCCACCTGATGTTAAATAGATGCTGTTGTCCTAAAACACCTAAATCTATCCTCGATTAAGAATAAAAAGGAAAATGCGTTGTCATCTCCGAGGTATAAGAGGGTATGCAGAAATATAAAGTGAAGAGGCATCCACGTCTATTACTCCTTATGCTGCTATTTTATGTAGTCTGTTTCCCTTTACAAAAGTATAACTTCAATCTGAATTGATATTATTACTACACTTACAATCTGTTAATACTATAGAGCTATTTTCTAAACTACAAATTCGTAAGGTTCGAATCGAAGGCCTCTTAACGTAGTCGATATTAGTTGTATATCCCTTGTTTTAGTAATAAACGAAATTTGTTTTGTTTAATTTTATATTTAATTGACGACTATTCAATCTAACTACTTTATTTATATGTTATTATATTTTAATGTTCAAAATAACGGCTCTTTTAATAACTTTGCTCTATAGTGCAATGTCTTTGCCGCAGTTACTTGAGAACTTTATGACATAAACCAAGTTTGTTTACAAGCGCTACGCTGGCCGACTGAAAGTGCGAAGTGAAAAAATATTTTGCGACGATTTTTATAAATTAAAGTGTTCATTTAATTAAAAATAAACATGAAGTAAGTTAATCAACTGTTTAAATTCTTCAATTCATGTTTAATAGAACTTTGATTAACCTTAATAAACATTTATATTGTAGCCCGATAGAAAGAGCGTTACACCCATCTCGGGATAAAATTTTAAGTCTTTTGGACCTTTTACAAAGAAATCCAAGTTTGGCAAAAGGATGTTCAAGAGTGCCTAGTGCAAGAGATGCCACACGTAAAATGTGGGAGAAAATCACCCTACAATTAAATTGTAGGGTGATTGGGAGACTGTGTTAAAATTTCGAAGCAATGGATGAAGGTATGTTTATCTATGAAATTCGTCTATTAATTATACATTGCTTTAAAAAACTTAAATTGCTTTTAGTATTGAGCCGATAAAAAAGTGCAATAAAGAAAAAGCGGGCTTTATGGTTTAATACAAAAAATAAGACTGGTGGTGGAGCAGAGGTAGTAGAATTGACAGACATATAGGAAAGGATTTTGACTTTCCTGGGTGGTGAAAGTTTTGCCATAGGTGACAGACACTTAGAAATTAAGCCTTTTGAAGACTGAAGAATATGTTATCAATATTCCTACAATAGAGGTATGTTATATTTTTAAAGTTAATAAATACAAATACAAAATCAATTTAAAAGTATAGGTTTTAATTCAAAAAGTTATTTTGTATTTATGTGAAATAGATTTGAGGCAGTTATATAATATGTATTTTTTCAGCAATATCTTACTATTTTCAGACACGACAGCGACCCAGACTTGAATGTGTTCCTGGGACATCTCATTTGTCTACACGGCCAAGTGTTGTACGCATAGTATGTAACTCATTTAAAGGTTTATTTTAGATTTCTTGTGTTATTGCAATTTACTATAAAAATCTTGGTTTCAGGTGTCTCAAAACCCCATGCCAAGAGCACAGACTGTGCCCAGCATCCCTCCAAGAGCTGATTCGCCAGTAAGTCTGATGCCTACAACACGTTCTGGATCAAGCTAGATCCAAAACGCACATCCATTCCCACCCCAATGCCAGTAATTATATTTTTGGACTATTATTACAAACATGAAAGTGTATTTGTTTGTCTGTTTTTCACGTCGAAACGGAGTGATGGATAAATGTGGTATTTACGCGGGCAAAGCCTCGGGCAACGTGCTAGTTCTTTGAATTATTATACTCTTTAGTACAAGAAATATTTTTATCAAAATTCTTAAGTGTATATTCAATCCTTTTTATATAAAAAATAAGGTTCTGTATGTTTGTGTCCGCAAATATCGGAAAGTAGTTGATGGATTGACTCCATAACTTTACATAAGATTCCATTGAACGAGAAGAGTATTTATGTACTCTTTTTTCAGAAGTTCCAACGGAAATTTCTATGAGTTTTTTTCCTCTTATAATTAATATCCATGCCAATATTACAAATAAATCCAAAAGTCTGTTTATTACATTTTCACGGTTCAACCACCGGACCGATTTTGATGAAATTTGGTATGGAGATAGATAGCTTAGATCCTGAAGATGGATATACGAGGGGTGATCCAAAAGTAATGATAATGAAAATAAAACATGGTAATTAAAGTTAAAATAATAATTTATTTTTCTACATAGTCTCCTAACAAATCAATACATTTAGTCCATCTTTTTACTAAACCCAGGATTCCCTTTGAAAAAAATTATTTGTCTTGACCCTCCCAAAACGCTTCAACAGCGGCCATTACTTCGCTATCGTCTTCGAATTTCTTGCCTCGGAGGCGTTCCTTGAGCCGAGGAAAGAGGTAGAAATCACTAGGAGCTAGATCTGGCGAATAGGGAGGGTGTTCGAGCAGTTCGAATCCCGTTTCTTGAATGGCAGCCATCGCAACTGCGGCTTTGTGACCCGGTGCGTTGTCTTGGTGAAACAGCATTCCAGCTCGCAGTTTGCCGCGTCTTTTTTCCTTAATAGCCTCCCGTAATCTTCTTATTTGGTCTGCGTAGTAAGAGCCCGTAATAGTGGCTCCCTTTTCCAAATATTCCACCATAATTATGCCTTGAGCGTCCCAAAAAACAGATGCCATAATCTTTCCCGCTGAACTTGAAACTTTGAATTTCTTTGGCGTCGGTGAGGAGGCTCGCTTCCAAGTCATCGATTGTTGTTTCGTTTCAGGATCAAAATGGTGGATCCAGGTCTCGTCCATAGTCACAAAACGGAACAAAAAATTTTCTTGATCTGCTTGCAACTTTTCGAGATTGACCCTCGAAATGTCAACTCGATTTTTCTTTTGCTCGTCGGTTAACATTCTGGGTACCCAACGCGCAGAGACCTTTTTCATATGCAACTCGTTCGCAAGGATTCTTTGAACGCTGCCATATGAGATTCCTGTGACCTCAGCTACATGCCTGATGGTCACTCTTCGATCTGCCAACACAACATCTTCGACTTTTTTCACGTTGTCTTCAGTGAGGGACGTGGATGGGCGTCCTTCGCGATGTTCATCTTCAGTGGATGTTCTGCCCAGTTTAAACTCCTTGGCCCAGCGTGCAACTGTAGAATATGGAGGAGCAGAGTCCCATAATGTTTCCACTAAGTCACTGTGTATGTCTTTTGAAGAAATTTTTTCAAACAGAGGTACTTGATGACAGCTATCTCACACATGTTATCTCTTTGACAGTTGGTATTCAAATGAATGTATCTCCCGGAAATCGTGATCTATTTATATGATTTTTTTAGGCTGACGTAGTGAGTATATAAGCAAGCAAAAAATATTTTTTTTTGGATTTTTATGCGGACCTGAAGTAACCGATTATCATTACTTTTGGATCACCCCTCGTAGACATACATTTTGGTAAGACGCGGGCGGGGCCGCGAGCAAAGCGCTAGTAATTAATATTAGACAAAGCCACAGCAAAGCGTGGTCGTGTTTAGCTGTTATATAATACTATGCATTTCGCCCGCGGCCACGGTTGTGAATGTCGGTTATTGCGCCAAAAAGTAGCCTATATCCATCTCCAGGGTCCAAGCTGTTTTCGTACCAAATTTCATCAGAATCTGTTCAGTGGTTTAGCTGTAAAAACGTTACTAACCAACAGAGTTATAATTAATTATACACACACACACACACACACGCACATTTATATATATAACAGCGACTTATAAGAGACAGATTTATTATAGTAGTATGGATTATTAGTATGTATAAGATTTGAATTTGAGTTTCATCTCTTTATAGCAACTTCAAGTCGTGGCAGAAGTCGCAGACCACTGTCACAACCATCACAGCGACAGTCTCATTTGACGCGTTTAGCCGAGCGGTTCCTACGAGTGGAAGAATAGCGGACATACAACAACAGAGTCTTGCAATATTGCAATCTTCTGGATAATCAGATAGAAAGGGATCGCTCTACAACTAAAGCAATGCAGATCGTTGGGGTTGGGTTGAATTTTTCGGCAGAGGTATTAAAAAAATAAAAAATAAATATTTTGTAAAATGTCTTTTAATGCATTATGTTCCTTGCACGCCATAGTCTAGTCTATTTACTAAGTCTCGAGATTGCCCCAAAATAGCTTCTGTGGACACACCTTCAACACTAGAGCCTCGTGCACGCATTGCAGTGTGGAAACGGATTTCTTCTTGTAGATCATTCTCGCCTATAGTTGGAGTAGGAACTACTCCACACAACAAGCTATCACTATTTTTGCAACCATTTCAGGATCATAGTGGAGCATTCTGTGTACCAATAAACACCTAAATCTTCCCTTTAGGCTGTCAATCGCTCTCTCCACAGTATTACGTGCTGTGGCATGTAACTTGTTATAGTGCTCTTCTGGTGATCTTTCTACAGCATCGGTCAGCATCGGTACCACCAAATATGTGCGTTGGGCATATCCGGGATCACCTGCAATATAAAATGTTTTGTTTGTTGTGCGACGGAATTAAGACGGTGCATGCTCCGACTACAAGCCTATTAACGCTGGTGTTCCACAAGACTGTGTGCTATCACCAACGCTGTTTCTTCTGCATATCAATAATATGTTGCAAACTGGTAACATTCATTTCTATGCGGATGATAGCACTGGTGATGCTCTATACACCGGCCGTGCCAATATTTCTCGGGCAAACGTCGCCGAGTACCGGAACAAACTTGTGTCTGAAGTCGAGTCTTTGCTAAACAAAGTTTCGGATTGGGGGCGCCTAATCTAGTCCAGTTTAATCCTCAGAAGACACAAGTTTGCGCGTTTTCCGCTAAAAAGAACCCCTTTGTCGTATCTCCTCAGTTTCAAGGCACTCTCCTTGTTGCATCAGCCAGTATCGAAAACCTCGGCGTCGACATGTCGAGTGACGTGCAGTTTCGTGAAATCGATTACCATCAGCGATTTTTCCGGACCGATACGACTTAGAGACCTTCAGGAAAAGAGCCTACTCCTTTTTAAAAGGTCGACAACGCATCTTCAATTCCCCTGGTTCCCCTGGTGTTCCAGTTGTTCATGGGCGGCGGTAGTCACTTACCATCAGCCGCATGTTCGTTTGCCCCTCTCCTATAAAAAAACCATTAAATTACACTGTTAAAATTTATTCTAAGCACTACTTCGAACGCTACTCGATAGCTCCCGCACAAGTTTTAAAATGACAAGTGAATTCGCGCTTCGCCTGTGACGAAACTCAACAATCGAGACTCGAATTTCCCTAGAGTATATGTACCAAATAACCCAAATACATACTTCAAATGTCAACGTTCTCAATCACAACAGTTCGTCTCGATTCCGCACTCGATTGAGAGGCGTCATCGGCGCATTCAAATTTTACAGAATAGCATAGCTGGTCGTCTCTGCTCGTGATAAGGTAGCTGGTTCTTTTCTCGCTCAAAGATATAGCTATTCAGCGAGTGCTCAGAGATGGCAACGCATTTGTAGCTTTCTATGCTTGAAGTTGGCTACAGGTGTTCGTGGGCTACAATAGCCAATTACCATCATGTGGACAGTTAGTTTGTCTATCGCTTCCGTTTTATAAAAAAAAATTTTTTTTTATATGAAATAAGGGTGACAAACGAGCACACAGTCCACCTGATGATAAGTGGTTACTGTGGCTCATAGACATCTACATCTATGTATCTTTTAATTTTTTATTGTTGCGAATTAAAATGCAGATGTGTTGTCAGCCGTGAGGACTAAGATAGAATGCATCTTTAACAGTAAAAAGGGTCTCCGATTCTCTACACTCACCATACGAAACACCAGCAGCATTAAGCTGCTATTTTACGCTGGTATTCTGTGAGAGCGTGGTTTTTCCCCGGTCAAGCCGACCCATTCGTGCTACAACTATACTATTAATATAGCTACAGCATGGCTCTACCACGTATAAATTAATGAGATGTTAAATTACAGTTTTATAATAGTGATTTGTATTTTATATTTTTTTTTATTTATTTAAGGCAACAAACAGTCATGTATAACGATAGTAACATGGATAAATATTAATATAACTAAAGACCTAGTGTCTTTAACTAAACTTTTACAATATTTTAAACTTATTGAGCCACTTTTAGGACTAAAGGACATTATAAATTTAATATAAACAAAATTTTTATATTTTTGGCATATAATAATAATTGATCCAAGCGGGCTCCTAGACAAAAGAAGGGGTCAAAAAACAACATAATAATATTTCACAGAACAACGTATGTAGTGGGTTATCTGAGCTACTGCTGATTGTATTGTTTATTCTGATTCCGTCTTTATTATTAAAACATATATTTTAGCTAATCATACATAGATTAATTATGATGACACATCCATACGCTGTAAGTTATATCTGCACATTTTTGTGTGAATTATCTCTATATACATAAAATAAATTGCTCTCCTTTAGTCTCGCTAAAACTCTAAACTAGCTCGAGCGATTCTGATGAATTTTTTTGTGTGTGTTTGAAAGAGTCTGGATGGTTAAGATTCGCAATTGAACCCGGTAGATTTTTGTTTGTTAGCTGTTGTCGAAATTCTGACAACAGCCGTACGAAGCCGAGTCGGATCGCTAGTAACAAATAAATGCCAAATTTTTAAAATGTTTTCTCGAATTCTATATATATTCATCTTTTATAATGTTGGATTAACGCTTATTATGCTAAAATGTGAGCTATGGTAAAGGTGTATCATAGAATATCTTAAATTAAGAGGGCCATTAGAGCTATTTACAACCTAAAACTGAGAGAGTCTCTTAGAGATAAATTTAAAGAAATAAATATATTAACTTTGGCCTCTCAGTATATTTACGAAAATTTAATGTATGTTCACAAAAACAAAGGTAGTTTTAGTAAAAAAAGTGATGTGCATTCTGTAAACACTAGGAACAAACACAAGCTATACCAGTTTCTCGACTCCACAGAGTCAGTAATTCATTCTTGGGGCAATGTATACGCTATTACAACAAGGTCCCGGAAAGTGTACAGGCTCTCTCCATTAGCAAGTTTAAATGTTTTGTTAAGTTGAAACTGTATAAAAAGGGTTATTATAGTATAAATGAATACATGGTTGATAATAACCCCTGGGAATGAGGTGATCGCTTCCAAGCTGTTTCTAAAATAAATTTTGTACTTATATAGTTGTATAACCATTATTGTAAAATTTGCTTTAAAAAAAAAGTCCCGCTGGGTTTCTTGCTGGTTCTTCCCAGGACGGAGGTTTTTTTTTCGAACCAGTGGTAAAGTAAAAAATGACTTTCAATAAGAATTACACATGTGATCTATATTGAATAAAAAATTATTCTATTCTATTCTATTCTAATCACTTGACCACGTCCAGTGGCAGCTTAATGAGACCCATCAGCTATTTCTTCTCTCGAGTGACATAAAATTCGTATTAGTAGTGCATTGGCTAAACGTTTGTATGTTGCGGGTTCAAATCTCGAACGGAAGAAGTATTTGTATGGACACATAGGCATGGACTTCCCCTTTTTGCTAAGTGAATTTTAGAGCAGTAAAGAGTTTGTCGCGTTCTTCCAGTGCGTGTTAGTGGGCTTAACATGTACAGAGGGTATTTTTTAATGTCTTCTACTTCTTCTCCGGCGAACTAACATAAAATAAACACTTAGAAATAACAATTGCAGTGTTGCCTGTGGCGGGAACCGTACTAGGGTTGTTAGTTAGTTTACTTCGCAAATTTTCGACATTCGCAAGGGAATCAAAACCTACAGGGTACTTCCCGTGAACTCAGTATCTTGAAATTTGGTACGAAGCAACGTTTTATAGCACAAATAAAGGGAAAATTGCGAAAAGCATAAATTTTTAGTTACATCATATAATAAAAATATTTTTAATAATTTTAAACTAATATACCTACGGATTTGTTCGGAACCCTCGGTTCGCGAGTTCGACTCGCACTTGGCCGGTTTTTCTTATTTGAAAGCTGGTGCTTCATATGTGATATTAAAGTTGTTGGTAAAATCGGCCAGGAAGACATTATTATCGTATGCTATGCTTATTTATTAAGTAGGAATACTTTATAAAACTGAAGTGACTAACGAACATACAGTCCACCTGATGGTAACTGGCTACTGCATTCCATGTATACCTGAAGCCAACTCCATGCACAAAGGCTACAGATGCGTTGTCAACCATAAGAGCGTTGGTGGAATGCCTCATCATTCATCATCATCATTACAGCCTTTAATAAGTCCACTGCTGAATATAGGCCTCCCTCAAGGAATGCCACAAAGCACGGTCCTGAGCCACCTGCATCCATCGACTTCCTGCATGTCTTACCAGGTCGTCACTCCATCTCGTGGGGGGTCGCCCTACACTTCGCCTACCGGTACGAGGCTGCCACTCAAGAACCTTCCTTCCCCATCGGTTGTCGGTTCTTCGAGATATGTGGCCGGCCCACTTCCACTTCAGCTTACTAATCTGTTGGGCTATGTCGGTTACTCTGGTTCTACCTCGGATATATTCAGTACTAACTAATACTAAGTTTATCACGCAGAGAAACCCCGAGCATAGCCCTCTCCATAGCTCGCTGAGCGACCTTGAGCTTCCTCATCCGGCCATCAGTGAAGGACCACGTCTCAGATCCGTAAGTCATCACTGGCAACACGCACTGGTTGTACAATTTCGTTTTAAGGTTTTGAGGTATGTCTGACCAGAAGATGTGTCGTAGTTTCCCGAACGCTGCCCAGCCGAGTTGAATCCGTCGATTGACCTCTCGGTCGAACTTGGACTTACCTAGTCGAACTATTTGTCCCAGGTAAACATACTCGTCAACAATTTCGAGCTTAGTGCTCCCAACAACTACCGGCATAGGTGTGACATGGACATTAAACATGATCTTTGTTTTGTCCATGTTCATCCTAAGACCTATTCGTTGGGAGACACTATTGAGGTCATTGAGCATAGTGCTTAGGTCCTCCAGCGATTCTGCCATAAGGACTATATCGTCGGCAAATCGAAGGTGAGTGATGTACTCGCCATTGATGTTAATACCGTATCCTTTCCAGTCCAGAAGCTTGAAAACGTCTTCCAATGCAGCGGTGAAGAGTTTCGGGGATATAACATCACCCTGTCTTACACCTCTCTGCAATTGGATAGGTTTCGTACTCTGATTCGGTACTCGGATAGCCATCGTAGCCTACTGTACAACCACTTCAGCACTTCGATATACCGACAGTCAACTTGGCACCACTGAAGGGACTGCAGCACCGCCCAAATTTCGACGGAATCAAAGGCTTTTTCATAGTCCACCTACGCCAGACATAGTGGCAAATTGTACTCCTCGGACTTCTGTACAACTTGCCGAAGGGTATGTATGTGGTCTATGGTGCTAAAGTCCTTTCGGAAACCGACTTGTTCGGGAGGCTGGAAGTCGTCAAGTCTGCGCGCATGTGGTGCTAAGAATCTCCGGTGGAGGTTCGGTTGCCACCTAAGGTGGAATGCCTAACAGCCTGTAATTATACTGGCTCTATACCATACGAACCGTAACACAAAGACTGGTGTTTGGCAGCAGAACAGAAGTAGGTAAGGGCCTGAAGGTTGGCACCTATCCAGACAGATGAAGGAGGCCTAGTGTGTTCTTGTAGTAGGAAATTATAATGCTCTAATAATGGGGGGAAACAAAAACATATTGGAATATTTAACTTTTATGCATTGCACCGCGCCCGTATACAAGATCGTGACTTGTCGTTTAAATAAATGCAATAGTAATAAGAATGAGAGCCAAGATCGAAATTCATTTGCACATGTCGTGTCTTTTGTTTAGCAGCGAAGCGTCATTGACCTCTATGAAAATAGCAGAGCCATCGCGTGGTGAGCAACAGAGCAATAGGTACTCTCATCGGTAGCGCGCATGCTTATTTCTAAGGTCGCGCCCGCTGTGCCTTCCGATGGAAATGATTTCAATTAAAATGGCTTTCGGCGGGTCCGCGTCGCGGACGCTACTCGGCGGTCGGCGCCACGAGGCCCGTGCTAGACTCGTCGTAGACCCCCGAGATCGAGATGAGCATTGAATTGAGATGGCGCGACCGCATCTTACCGGCGGCCGCCGTTGTCACTGCGGTGTTTCGCGGGCGGGCAGATTTATTTGGACGTACCCCCTTCGGGGGAGCGAGAGCGGGCGCGCCACCCACCGCGCCACCTCCACACATTTGACTGGATCAATAAGTAAGCAAAGGATGCCCGAGCAGAAAAACCATACGCCCGACCACCCCAAGGGGGTACACGTAACCGACCCCCCCCCCCACTAGCGGGGTGGAGGACTCCACAGATTGCCATTTTCTCTTTGCCTACGCTTTAATTAGTTGCGTAGTGACGCGTGTGGATCCATAATCCAGTATTATTAAATTGTCGAACAAGTCCCGTTCGTTCACCCATCAATGTCCGACAAGGTGGACCAAATAGCTTAAGTGTCAAAATGTCATAACCGTCATAGTTTAAATGTAATTTGAAATACATACGTGCAAACAATTTAATAAAACGATCAAAAAATTTATTTGTATATAAATAATTAATGTGACTTCTGTTTGAAATATTCAATCAACAAAGCTTACTTGCGAGCGCAACAGAGCACAACACTGCTTATACCCATAGATTGAGTATGTCAAAGTGTATTGAAGATCTGTTATTGAAGAAAAAAAGATTTAGAGAAGAGCATAGAAAAATTCATTGATGTGCTCATATGTATGTCTTCCAAAGTCCAAAAAAAAGATACAAGCACGAGCAACCCCCCTTTTAAAATAGACAAATATTCGTTAGCCTTATAGACAAAGATTAAAATCCCTCGAAAGTTGTATTGAAAGAAAATATTATGTATGTAAAGCTCAAGTTACATCTTACAACGCGTCTCACTTTTAGTCCTTGCCCCATGATCGTGGCAAATATTGACACGTCTAACATCTAACTACACTTGTAAACTGACATAACTGTTTTGTATGCACATGTTAACACGACGCATGCGACTGTGCATTCCACTAGTTACGGGAAATATTGCGGCAATAGGTTAACACACTTCCGAAATACATATTTACAAACTAGCTGTTCCCCGCGACTTCGCCTGCGCGTAATTTGTTACGATTGGATTTCATGGGTTTTAATTTTTTGCGCGGAACCCTAACTCTTTTTTTAAAATAAAAGTAGCTTAAGTTACTTCTTATAACATCAGCTATCTGCCAGTGAAAGTCCGGTCAAAATCGGTCCAGCCGTTTCGAAGATTAGCCGGAACGAAAAAGACAGACAGACAGACAGAAAGACAGACAAAAATTTTAAAAACTGTGTTTTTGTTATAAGTACCGTATATACTTTCATATGCGTGTAGTAAAAAACTGTTATTTCGACATTACAAACAGACACTTCAATTTTATTTATTTGTATAGATATCTGATTCTTTCTGACTTTTAGTCAAATAATTTAAAAAAAACACGAACATATTACCCGAATAAATTCTCCGTGGAGCCGAAATGATGTAAAGAACATATCCTTGATTAACACAGAACAGATCTACATTACAATAGTCAAAAGGTCAAAGCCAGCATCAAAACTCTACCTACTATAATACGGGTATATTAATATAATATATTATAAAGTTCGTGGGCGCCGTCAGGATTACTTTCAGGGAGGTGGATCTGGATCTATACATTAAAATATAGAATTATAAATGTATTTATGTGGATAAATGTAATGTCAAATTCAAATCGCGCGGGTATTAGATTGAATATATTTCGCTCATCGAAACGAAAACATATTTAATCTCTGTAGTCGATGGTTGGCATTATTGCTCCAAAAATCCCCGCTGTTACGTGACATGCTCAGTGTTCACATTGAAAGAGTAGATAGCTGCTGACGGCGCCCATGAATAAGTTTGTATAAAGTTTGCAAGATGGTGGCGATGTTATAAAATTCGTCACTGCATTTTGTCCCGTGGGTATAAGAGGCGACAATGAGAAATGCCAAAAAAATGTTATTGGCCAAATACTCGAACACTACAATCAATTTCAAGATGTTCAATTTTAAGATGTCGTTAAGTCTCCTGGTGTCACAGTCACTTTGATTTAAAGAGATAGAGACAGCATGAGACTTAACGTCATCTTAAAATTGTGCAGTGTTTGAGTATTTGGGAAATCATCTCGCTTAAGCCAGTCGTAAAAATAAAATACTCAGACAAAACGTATGGCAGCAGCGTCATAGATGCGAGACCGAAGCGTCTGGTGCTGCTACTGCGATCGTCAATCCGCCTGCCAATGTTAGGCTCAGCAGCAATGGTTTTAACTGTCTCATTACAAATACAAGTGGGATTAAGCGCGCTATTAACTAAAAAAATAAGCAAGTAAGACGCACCAATACAATAAATATCGTCCGAGCGGCTGTGTGATCCGCGAACATAAAGTTCAATTGTCAGCCCGTAAGAATCTGAACTGAACATAGGTTAGATTGCTTCATGATGGGATTTTGCCATAGTTGCCACGCTTGGTGGGCGGGTTGGCAACTGATTTTTTTTTTATTATTTAAGATTTTTATCAGGAAGAGCTTTTGTTGTGAAGCTCAGGGGTTAAGCGCTCGCTGTAAATTTCGCAGTACGCAAGTCGATCCCCGCCAGCACCAATGGTTTATTAATTGCAATTTAAAATACTGATTTACCACGTGCTCAGCGTTTAAGGAAAACATCATGATGGTGGATGGATGTTGCCGTTTCAGTTTCCCACTGTCGGCTCTTATGACACCCACGGTATGATTTGGTGTAGTGAATTGATTCTCTTACACTGCCTATACACGGCACAAAGGTTTTAGAACAATTCGACTTAATTTTGTTGTCATTAGTAAGTAAGTACATGTATTAGATTTATATTTGAGTAACCTTTTTTGAAAACGATTTAAAGATTAATAGAGTGATGCGATCACATCCAGTGGGACGCTGACTCAGCAAAACTTAGCACAAGTAAAATTCAAGTCATTATGGTTCCGTGGTGAGATTATTTTTGCATAGCGTCACTTCGGAACTTTATGTTTAATAAATAATAGTGCACGGGCAACCGAGCTTTGCTCGACGTTACTTTTTTCTTTAGGATTTTACTGTAAAAAGCGACAGCAATAATTTATGACGAAACAATACTAATTAGTAGAAAACACGTACAAAGGTTTATTATGAACGAGTTGGTAAATATCATAATTTTTGTTATAAAATTTACAATTACGCAAATACGATTTTTTTAAAAAACATTTAAAATATAAC
The DNA here is from genome assembly GCA_033319125.1 of Parnassius glacialis. Lineage (NCBI taxonomy): Eukaryota > Metazoa > Arthropoda > Insecta > Lepidoptera > Papilionidae > Parnassius > Parnassius glacialis. Next base: position 11,106,400 of record JAVANC010000012.1, read on the forward strand.
TGTTATTTCCAAATACCTACATAATTTAGCATAAAAAAAAAGCATTTTTAATCCAGTTTAGGATTTTTAAAAGCGTTTATTATTTTATAAAGCAGTGTACTGGTGGTATTACTAACTCATTAGCTCATTGCATAGTAGGGCTCTGCAGAAGTATTTATTTTACAGACACGTCGTGGCCGACATCTCCTGATCGAGTCGCGCTCGCCCCGGCTCCTCTCGCGGAGGCAATCCAAATAATTATCATAAAGTAAATCCCCCGCAATTCGGCCGCCGCCCTCGTACCCTACGGGCCCTTTGTCGATACAGCTAGTGCTAGTGATGGCTATCGCACACCAACTCAATTTTTATCGATCCCAGTGATTAACTTAATTGCTACTGTTGCAAGAAGTAATTCTCGTCTAACATAACTAACAAAAACTGAAAAAAGAATAAATATAATAAAATCTAAACTTTATCGATGTATTTTGAATTTTGAGATTGCGTCGTTCACGACATTGGCAATAGAATTAATACGCTTGCTTGCTGCCGCATCCGTTATATTACGTCGAACGTCCTTCCATTACTCCACCCTCTTTATAATTCCAATAACAGCCCGACTTTGTTTACGTTACAAACTAAATAATTATATAAATTATGTTATAACATTTATATATGCCTAATGCTACTTTGTTAGGTTAGGTTGTACTACATATCTATTATTTTCTTATTCCGCCCAATGAACATTTTGCATGGTACCTACTCGTATAACTGGGAGGGGACCGCGCCAGCCTTCCCCACATATCGTTAATTGTTAATTCCTCATGAGTTAAGATTTATTAAAAACAATATATTTATATTCCGTATTCATTTTACGAGCTGATCGATTTATGTTACCGATGGAAATGAATATAACAGTCGTTGCTTTTTTTAAATTTTCTGCCGACTTCCAAAAAGGAGACGGTACTCAATTCGACTGTATTTTTTTTTGTTTTTTTTTTGTGTGTGTTACCTCATAACTTTTTACTGAGTGAACCGATTTCGATGATTCTTTTTTTATTTGAAAGCTGGTACTTCTCGTGTGGTCCCATATGATAATTTGATCAAGGTCAGACCAATAGTTTTTGAGTTATTCTTAAATAACTTATATTGAAGTCGGCTGTAGAAAATTTTTAATTTTAAATTATACATTAAAAGGTCTATGTGTAATATAAATAAAGCACGTGAATGAAGTTGTTTCTTGATTGATGATCATTTGAACTGTTGTTTCATTTATAATATTACTATTTGTAATTGTTTTTGTGCCTGAAATGCCACAGTCGCGAGGTAATTAAAATAAATTAGGCACGATTTTATTACCTTCGCGGAGTCTGACTAAGAGTTCGTGGTTAAGTCCCATGTGTAATAAATAAAACACGTTAATCAACTATCAACATACAAACAAAAATATCTGTATTGGTGTAATATATTTAATGCAATTAAAATATAATATATTTTGCATTTATTATGTTTTAGTATGACCTTTGCGGTGTCTATGTGAATCTGCGTTGTAATAATAAGTAGCCAATACCTATGTACCCACCCCTCCCCCTCTGATCCTCATTCCGGCCGCACGGGCCCACTCACGCCACTTAAAACTTGTCTTAAAACCGTTCCTTTATATGTTCATATAGGTACTCGTTTATTGGATAAATAATATTTGACCTAATTTAAACACTGACAATAATAGAAATAGTCGTAGTAAGTGAAACAGGGCTTTACGGTATGTGGAGTGTAGTGTGAGCGTTGGCGCGACGCGCCGCCACAGCTACAGCCCCGCGGGGGTCGCACTTTGGCAGTCCGCGGACCTGTTTATCCCTTGTTGTTCATATTTTTTACCCTAACCGTTGCTTACGCTTATTTTCCTTGAATCACACCGCTACCGACCTCTGTATGAATGAAAGATTGAACACTGCTAGCTTTATTGATCCATCAATCATCGTGTATCGTATAACATGCTTAAAGTGCTTGAAGTTTAATGAGATTACTTTATTGGTTTTATCATAAAACATCACTGTTATCAGCCTTATTAACAGGGGACATTAAATTGGATAATGTTGAAAAGTTTGAATTTATAACCACAGTAAATAAATTTCAATTCACTTTTAGGGAATTTTTACGATACAGTCTACGATTCTATACTTAACGCTGGCCACGCATGCAATATTTTTATTTAATACAGATAATGTGTAATAATGACGGACATGTTGTGATACGAGCATGATTGTCGTAATGGCGGCCGGGTCGGAACATTAGCGCACTAAAATCATAGCTGACGTGGCCACGGTTCACAACACACCTGCCCGCGACGCCGCCATCGCTGTCGAGGGCAAACGCTCCGCGGCGGTAATTAAAATATTTGATAATTTCAGTCGCACACATCGAGCTGACATGCGTCGCATCTGGCTCTTTAATTTATCCGTTAATTGCACACCAACACAGGTCTGACGACAAAACATCCGTGTTTATACAAGGAAAAGTGTAGTAAAGTTTTTATAATAAGAAATCATATTATATTTTAGACTAGCTGGCCAGGCAGACGTTGTTCTGCTTTTTCCGATGACCCTTCCTATGAAAAAAATCCTTAAATTCGCAATAAAAAAAAAATATTGAAGGCAATTTATCGGGATAAAAAGTATCCATCTCTCAAGTTGGACCAACCTGCACACAGTGTGCAAAATTTCATTGAAATCAGTTCAATAGTTTAGGGAGTTCATCGCGGACAAACAAAGTGACACGTAATTTTTATATATAAAGATTTAGATCAATGTCATTGTCATATATGCTGAAATTGCAAAAGATATGAAATGCATTTCCGGTTCTGATTTTTAAAATAAGTGATAAATATATTAACATACACGCATTATTAAATAATTGAATGCACAAGGCACAACCAAGTAGAATCCGCCACTTGAAACAAACTATTCACGGGCTGATTTCACATGTATGAGGCTGTTCTCTCTTTCTTTTGCTCTTAGATTTAGTCATGGTGTTTCTTTTCCACTACGTTCTGTAGAATAAATCCACCACCACGTGAAAACAATCAATTAACAATTTAAGTGGTACTGTTAGTATGGGAACAGATGTAAGGTCTGACACCATCACACCTTTGATATTAATACGCCTTTTACTTTCCGGACAGGGCTCACATAATATAAGCTATACTAGCACCCATTGGAGGTCATGAGGTCTTTCTGTCCTTGATTTAAGCTGCAGACACATTGAGTGCGGGATAATCTTACACCACCTCTTATATTTTGTATGTAAGTGTTCTGTATAAACCAGCTTGAAAATATGTTTTTTTATAGGATGCGAGTAACAAACGAGCACACAGTCGACCTGATGGTAAATGGTTGCTGCGGCCCATAGACATCTACTTCTATCCTCGATTAGGAATCAAAATGCAGATGCGTTGTCACTCGTGAGGACTAAGATGGAATGCCTCGCTTACAGTTAAAAGTTTTTCCGGTTCTCTACGCTCACCATACGAAACAGCAGGATTGAACTGCTATTTTACGCTGGTCTTCTGTGAGAACGTGATCCTTCTTCGGTTGAGCCGACCCATTCGTGCAACAACTATACTACTAATATAGCTGCAGCATGGCTCTACCAAGGCGTACATGTTGTTTCAACGTCATTATAACACTAAAAATTGAGAAACTGCAAATGCCTCAATAATTTGCTTCTTGATGTTTATTAAAGAATTTAAAACGGTTAATACCTACGTATTTATCAATTAAAGTTTTATACAGCAGTCTGGTAGGCTGATGACAAGCTAACATTTTTGTTTCTTTAACAACCAAAGACAAATAAAGAGAAAAATTAAACATTAAAAAATATTATAACAAGTTTTGTCTGGCATCGATAAGTAATAGCGATGGTAATCGTGATCCCAAAAGTAGATTTCTTTTTTGTTTTTGTTTACTGTTCCAATTTCGTCTAGTGGTTATTTGTGAATTATTTTCTGATTAGTTAGCAGCTACTAGGTTTTTTTTTTTATAGTATTGCTTGGGAAATCCCTTTGTTCAGTAATCGTGTACTTTTGAATTTTAATGATAAATGATAATTATGACACTAGAATGAGGTCTTAGTTACAGTAGTATATCTGTTGGATTATTTCTCAAGTACTGCATTGATATCATGTTTAGTGCTATTATATAGAAATTTAAAACAGATTTTCAACTCTACACTCTTTTGTTATTCGTTAAAAAAAATCAGTTTTGAAGAGAACAGCCTACTACTAGCCTGAGACACATTTAGTTTATTTTTTAATTCACGTTTATGAAAAATATACTAGAAATAGCAATGATATTTACATTACTAATATTTCCTTTAAAAATTCCTGGTATAAACTGCTAGTGTTAGGAGTGATCCACGACAGTAGGTCGAATAGCGGATTTGAACCCACGATCTTATGAGTTCAAATTTTTTGTTTAAGGGTTGTCGTTTTAATATAATTACAATATAACATTATGTGTCCCAGAAGTATAAAATATTTATAATGTTCTACTAATATCTGACCTTGTTCTAATCTCTTCCTGGAAAATTTGATCATGACTATCAGTATGTACCAATCGCGTTGTATGTTATATTTATTGTAAAAGTAAGTACAGCCAAATAAATAAAGAATTAAAAAATAAATAAATAGAAGTTGTAGATGATCGTCTAAATTGAAACGAAAATCTGCATGCACGTATGCACACATGCTCACCCATAATATTGCCATCGTTGTTATGAAGTCGGTTTTATTTGTTCGTATTGATTGATTTTTTGCTATCATTCAATACTTATTTTATTTGCCTGTTAACAAAAAGTTTGCTCTTAATCGGCAGTGGCGATGGAGGAGGAATCTACAGAGTTGCCGGGCACAGACGGTCTGGCGCCTAAACAGCGGCACCAGGCAAAGCATCGTGAGCTGTTCCTGTCGCGCCACGTGGAGACGCTGCCCGCCACGCACATCCGAGGCAAATGCACCGTCACACTCCTCAACGAGACAGAGTCGCTGCTCAGCTATCTCAATAAGGATGTGAGTATGTACCACACAAACAGACCTAACACACCATCCTACCAATACAACACGTGTACATACTCGTACCAAGTGCCAACACTAGAATGGCTAAAACTGCGAAATTATACTGTTAACTTAACTGTATCCGAGATTATTTCATTTTCTCACGGTTTATGTCTGCACTGACAACTTGTTTATTATAAATTACTCGAAAAAGTAGTTTTAGTTTTGTATGACATTAAATAATTGCTGTCAATTTCAAGAATATTCATAATTTAGTTTTTTTTTTCATTTTTATTTAACAACTAGTCTTTGCCAGCGACTTCGTCCGTGTAGAGCTTAAATAAAATAAACCTGCAGGTTTGTAATATAAATGTAGTGGTCTTTTATAATTTAATTATTGAAAATATCTTTTTAATCTTAAGTTTTTTCAATATTTTTCTGCCGATTTTCAAAAAGGAGACGGTACTCAATGCGACTGTATGTTTTTTTTATGTGTGTTACCTCATAACTTTTTACTGGGTGAACCAATTTCGATGATTCTTTTTTTATTTGAAAGCTGGTACTTCTCGTGTGGTCCCATATGAATTTGATCAAGGTCATACCAATAGTTTTTGAGTTATTCTTACTAACTTATATTGAAGTCGGCTGTAGAATTTTTTTAATTTTAGATTATTTGAAATTATATGTGCGATATGGGAAAATATTTTAAATAAAAATTGTAGAACTATTAGTTATACGTGAAAAAAGTCTTACCAACTTATCCTTTAACACTCATATTTTTTATAAAGTGCGATTTTAGATACGAAATACAAGATAGTGTTGGGTAAAATTTTGTGTGAAACAACAAACCAAAAAGTGTTTTTTTTTTCGAAACTAATTATTATAATATCTATATATCTTATAGAGATAATCATCAAAAATCATTTACCATTTTCGATTATACAAAAATAACACATGTTTCGGATAAGTTATAGATCACTAATTCTAGCATTGAAGAAACATTTATTTGACCAACACACAACATATGAAACATAATTAGTACAAATTAAAAATTGGTATCATTGCTGTCAATCGGTTCAGCCATTCTGAAGACAAGTCGGGATAGAGAGACAAAAAATTTAATAATGCTTTATTATGTATTAATAGCATCAATAACCTACTTCAATTTTATTAGCATTTATATATATATATATATTGATGAAAGGAATGATATAAAATCAGATACCTAATCTGATTTTATAAAAAATATAATATAAATATATATAAATATAAAAATACATAAATAAAATTGGAGTGTCTGTTTGTAATGTCAAAATAACAGCTGTTCACTAAATGCATATGAAGTTATATACGGTACTTATAACAAAAACACATTTTTTGAAATTTTGTCTGTCTGTTTGTTAATTCCGGCTAATCTCCGAAACGGCTGGACTGATTTAGATGGGGAGACAGCTGATGTAATAAGGAGTAACTTAGGCTACTATTATTGAAGATAAAGAATTAGGGTTCTACGTAAAAAATTAAAAACCTAAATTAAACGCAAGCGAAGTCGTGGGGAACAGCTAGTTGTAAATAAAATATGTTTATACGACGTTTAAATGCTTACAATTTTTTCCACTTTGAAAAAAAAAACATTGATTTTTAAACATTTTAAATTTGAGATGTACTATTATCATTTTAACAGCCTATCAAAAGTCTACTGCTAAACGTAGGCCTCCCCCATTGATTGTCTCCTTGGGAGGCGGATGACAACCGCAGTTTTTATTATTTTGAGTTGTTTAGTTTCTATTTCCCTCTGTCCCTTTTTACGACACTTACGGGATGATATGGGATAGTGGATTCCCTTTACGGCAAAAATTGCAATTGACAATATAAAGACAAAGTATCAGGATCAGTATCATTCAGCACTACTATAAACTTATCACTATCCGCAACCGTTACATAGACGTCAATTTATAACATTGAGCTATATATTGCATATTATAGGTACACCAACTAATAAGGAAATGAACATGTACTTGGCGGCCTATCTCGTATCTCCGTCCGCGCTTCCTCTTTTGTTTTATTGATTTATTTCCAGCTGTACAACACACAAACGTCTACTATTTGAACGTTTGTCGAATGAGTATTACTAACCTTGTAATTGAACACCGTTATCGAATTTATTTATAACTGCTAGGTAATCAATCCCTTTGTATATAGTGATATAGACGGAGAGACAAAGTTGCAGAAAGAGTACGCTTTTTAGACAGTTCAAGTAGATATATTTTTGATATTTGGAAACTGCTGATTAACTCTTTTGGACTGCTAATACTTGTAAAACTTGTAAAAATTAATTGCTTATTTTAATAAGATAATATCTGGGTTATAAATATATTTCATTGTTTGAATTCCACTTACGTTATGCCATATTGGCCGAATTATTGAAAAGAAAACAACTCTATCGGAATTCCTTATAGATCTTTAAGTAGTATTTAATACCAAAGTATATCCGCTTGATGGTATTACCACCACATCAAGCAATAAAATGACCTTTTTATCCAACGACACCCGAGGTACGCCCACCATACGGCAATTTATAAGCACCTGACAGGTGTTTTTTTTTTAATTTGAAGCAAACATCATTGTTAATACATTCAGTCACCACGCACAGGTTTTATCGAATTTCTAAGAGGGTTTAAAGAACAAGGAAATGTTCGACGCACTGCCTCAATGCGTGACGTGGCGGATTTTGCAGGTCTTTGAAATATTTTTTTTGCAATTGCAATTAACAATTTCATTGAGGAGAGTGAACCTGGGTTGCTCGCGTACTGTGAAATTCACCCTGAGCTACCGCGGCTTATATTAATGAGTAAAAAAAAGTCTAAATTTAATTTCCATGAGTTGCGACAGTGTTAGCGAATTTAAAACTTTATCATAATTAAAGTAGCACGTAAAGCGGAAATAATTTGCATATTATTGCAAAATGTTTAATGTTTCTCTAGATACTGGATTTTAATTACACAACCGGTTTAATTAGAGTCGGTTATATAGATGATTTAAATTATCACTATTTCTGTTATAACCTTTTTTAAACATTTGTCTATGTCTCTTTCTAACACTATGTTTCTCTCTTTGTTTCAGGACGCATTTTTTTATTGTTTAGTATTTGATCCTTCACAAAAGACTTTATTAGCAGATAAGGGAGAAATCAGAGTTGGAAGTAGATATCAGACTGAAGTAACTAATTTATTAAAAGAAGGTATGTATTGAATGTCTTACATTTAAATTGAAATGTTTAATATTCCTGCATTGAAATACATTCCATGTTTTAAACTAGCTATGATGATAGTGTTTAGAAATGCATGCCAAAATATTCGCTTTTTATGATTTCCACTACCAATTTGCGTTGTTAGAAATCCGTAGAAGCTTAAGTTTGTTTCATTTCCTTATGGCCCATTTATTATTGTCAGTGTAGCCTATAGCCATACTGACATTTATTTTGTTATTTAACTTTAATAATATTATACTTCTTTTATATTCTGTCTGCTTTAATACTTCATAATATATCAATATATAAATGTCTATTATATCATATTGTTTTCCAATCTAAAATATGATATGTTTTTTCATTTGCTTGTTGTGATCATTATTATACTGTGAACTGTTTAAATAGTTCCCTTATTATGCTTAAAGAGCGCAAAACTTATGGTACATACAATTTGAGTTAATACAAAAAAGCGGAAATGGTAAAAAAATATAGTGTCAGTTTAAAAGATGTGATAATAAATGAAAACTTCACAGGGCCATGTGGTGGATTTTATTAAGGCTTAAGTATTAATATTTAAAAAACAATAAATAGATTTTTAAATAAAAGTAAATTAACTTTATAAAAATCTGAAAATATGCGATGATAGTGAACTGTACATCATTAAGCTTGTTACCTAAAAATATGAAAGATAATGATAATCACAATTATTTAATTATCTTTATTCTTATATTATACATTTTATAAAAGTCGATATAAATAGTTGGATATGGGTCACTTCTACAACAGTGGGGAGAATTGGTCGAAACAGACAAATTTTCGAGCACCAGATAGTACCAGACATGTTATGTTATTATAAATCAGGCTTAACATAATAACAACTTTCAAAACATCAACATTGCTATCGACTTTGTTTTCACCGACCGAAACTCAGATTTAACATAATAATAACAATTTTGGCAAACATAAACAGTGATGAGTATTATTACCTAAGTCATGACATAATATATCAACTTTGCTTTTAAAAATTTGCCTATGCAGTTGGTGAGTATGAAAAAAAAATTCAATGAATACTTACTTGCCATCTGGCACATTTTTGGAAAGTTCTATGACCAGCAGTAGCGTCGAACGGGCTGCTACTGTGTTATTGTTATAATAATATGATATAAAGAATTTTAAGTAATTGTATTTATTAAAATTAATTACGTTTAATGCAACAATTTCAGGCGAGGAGGAGCCACGTAACAGTGAGGATCTGGAGACGCTGGTGTGGACGCCGGAACACGGGCTGACAGACCGGCAGATCGACCAGTTCCTGGTGGTGTCGCGCTCCGTGGGCACGTTCGCGCGCGCGCTCGACTGCTCGTCCAGCGTGAAGCAGCCCTCGCTGCACATGTCCGCCGCCGCCGCCAGCCGCGACATCACCCTGGTGAGCTCCCACACACACAACACACTCCTCTATCTGCGCACACCATCTGCTCACTCTACGCCACACGCTCCTCCCAGTCTTAAGGCCAAATACTCAAACGCTACTTAATTTCAAGACGTCGTTAATTCTGGTAGTGTCACAGTCTCTTTGCCTAAAGTGATTAAAAGGGAGTTGAAAGCGTGCTTGCTAGATACGTGTTAATACTATCTAAATAAATTTAAAAAATAGTCTTAATTAATAGTTACCATGACTCCTCAGACTTCTGTACAATTTGCCGAATGGTATGTATGTGGTCTGTGGTGCTAAAGCCTTTTCGAAAACCGGCTTGTTCGAGAGGTTCGAAGTCGTCGAGTCTGTATGAAAGACAATTCGTAATGAATCGAAAACAGCTCGTAGACACGGCTCAGAAGGGAAATCGGTCTGTAGTTCTTCAAGAGAGCGTTGTCACCTTTCTTGAAGAACAAGACCACCGCACTTCTGCTCCACCCCTCTGGTGTAATGCCACTATGGAGGCCGGAATTAAAGAGCTTCTGAAGGACTTCAAGTACCGGTTTTCTACCCGCTTTCAGAAGCTCCGCTGTAACTCCATCCTCGCTTGGGGCCTTGCCGTTTTTAAGGTGCTAGAGAACTATTCTAATCTCGCTCAGACTGACGTCCAGTATATCATCGGAATAGTGTCGGATAAGACTCGCTCTTGGATCGATACTCACACTTGCGTGTGGTCCAACGATGATGAGTACAGCTGCCCATTGAACCTCTCAATCTCACTCAAAATCTCAGGTGTCCTGGAAACGACGTTGCCATACTCTGTCTTCAGCTTCGACAGTTGGCTCTTCTGGCAGACAGATTTCTAGCAGACTGGATCCCTGGTTCCGCTCGATTGCTTCTTCAATACGAGCAGTATTAAAGTTGCGTATGTCCCGCCGCATACATTTGGATATCTGTCTGTTCAGATGCATGTATGCTGTCAAATCTACTGAAGACTGCAGCTTCATTTCCCATCTAACAGCCATGAGATTAAGAGTGTGGTCGGAAAGTTTTTGTGTTCTTCTGCGGCGTGTCTTACAGAACTTAGCTCTGACCGCATAGACAGTTTCCACAAGCTTGTCATTCATATCGTCCACTTCATTGCAGTCTTCTAGGCACTGAAAACGGTTTTGTAACTCGAGCTGAAAGATTTCGGGACTTTAGAACGAACAGAACACGAGGGGAATGGAGCGTTGACTTCATTAGACGAGACCTCTCCAACTTAACGTTTAGCTTCAGTGTGCCTTTAACCATTCGGTTATCGCTACCAGTTTTCACCCTAGCGATCATTGAGACATCACTGAACAGTTGTGGTCTGGTCGTCATAATGATGACTTCATTAAGTCAATTTTTGTCGAACCGTCGGGGCTTGACCAGGTCCACTTCCTGTGGGGCCGCTTTTGGAAAAAAGAGTTAATTTATACGTGGTAGAGCCATGCTGCAGCTATATTATGGTTGTAGCACGAATGGGTCGACTCGACCGGGGAAGAACCACGTTCTAACAGAATACCAGCGTAAAATAGCAGCTTAACGTTGCTGTGTTTCGTATGGTGAGTGTAGAGAACCGGAGACCCTTTTACTGGAAACGAGGCATTCCATCTTAGTCCTCACGGGTGACAACGCATCTGCATTTTGATTCGTAATCGAAGATAGATGTAGATGTCTATGGGCCACAGCAACCACTTACCATCAGGTGGAATGTGTGCTCGTTTGTCATCCTTATTGTATAAAAAAAAAAATCATAAAGTCCCTCTTTATCCATGAAGTCGGCGAGCTGCTGGCCCCTTGGGTTCCGTTGCCCTATTCCAAAATCCCTACCTTCAGCTCACCATTCTCTCTTGTGCCTAGTGTTGCGTTAAAGTCTCCCATTAACATCGTATAGTAGGTGGTTTTGGAGGAATGCATGGTTCTTGATATATCCTCATACATTTCCTCCACCTCCTCATCGGGATGTGCCGAGGTTGGTGCGTAAACCTGTATGACTTTCAGCAAATACCGTTTGGTGATTCTGAGTATAAGGTACGCAACCCTCGTCAACACACTCAATCTTTACAACGTTGTTAACGAGAGACTTGTGGACGGTAAATCCGACACCTCCTTGGGACGGATGGTCGTCCTTCCGGTGATAGAACAAGTTGCTGGATTCGAGAATTACCATGTCCTCCCCCTCTCTTTGGACCTGAGATAATCCTATAATATTCCAGCGTAACTTACCTATCTCTTCTTCCAGCTCCAGGATCTTGTCGTCAGTCCTCAGGGTACGTGCGTTATATGTTGCCAGTTCGAGGCGTCTTAGGTGGCAACCGATAGTCCACCGAAGATTCTTAGCACCCCCTGCCCCGCCGTTACCATGGCCGCCACTGTAGCCAGGAATAGCAGGGCCGCCGGGGACTGGGGGCCGTCTGTCCGTAACTTTATTTATTCATGGGGGGGAGGGGGTATATATTCATAGTTGCCACGCTTGACAAGCGGGTTGGCATACAAGATTAAGGGAAACATAAATAAAAATAAATATCAGTAAGAAAATTACTAAAAGTTGAGTGTACAAAAACTGTCACTGAAGCCAAAAATCTATTATATCGCTTTCACACGCTAAACTTGATGTTACTAAATTATGAAGCGATCTGTGTAACTCGGAAGCGATCTGTGTAACACGTGCGTGGTGTGGTTGTGCAGTTCCACGCGATGGACACGCTGCACAAGTCCGGGTACAGCATAGAGGCGGCGCTGTCGTCGCTGGTGCCGGCGTCGGGCCCCGTGCTGTGCCGCGACGAGATGGAGGAGTGGTCCGCCTCCGAGGCCAACCTCTTCGAGGAGGCGCTCGACAAGTACGGCAAGGACTTCGCCGACATACGACAGGACTTTGTGAGTATTCAACTATATCAGAATCTGGTAGGCTACCTCAATCCAACAAAGTTAATCTTCTTTTTTCTTAAATAACGGACTAATAGGATTTTCTCCTGCATTGTGGCGTTTTATACTTAAAATTCTTCTTGGTCGAGGGTAGATGTAGATGTCTATGAGCCAAAGCATTCATTAGTATACAGAATCAGAAATCTTTTTTGCTGGCTATGATGAGGTGTTCCTTATTCCGTTCCGTTGATCTTAGTTCTTAGGGGTGACAACGCATCTGCATTTTGATTCTTAATGAAAAATAGATCTAGATGTCTATAGGCCAAAACATCCACTTACCGTCAAATGGACTGTGAACTCGTTGTCACCCTTATTCTATTAAAGATACTTATTTTTGTGCTGTTAATGCATAATTTTTTTAACCAAAGAACTTAGTGACAAATTGAAAACGCTAAATTGATTATGGCGGTTGCATTTCATGCTTGACTACGCACGACTTGATAATTACGACGACGCTTCACCAAGGTCAAATTCGAATAAAAATAAATAGTGACTAAACATCAAAATGCACGCTAGCCCAAAAAATAACAAGTGTCTGTTAATTAATTTTTATCATTTTAAATTATTTTGTTATACTTCTAACTAAAAGCCAACTAACTGTATCTTTTTTTACACCAATAACTAATAATAACATCAATTTACACTAATATATTTTACTATTTTAGTTCTTGTTTCGTGGTGCATTTTTTGAGATCGTTTTCATTACTATGTTGCGTTAGTTTAAATATTTCCCGTTGCGACTTTCTTCGGAGTTTTTTTTGAAATCGTATATTATATTTAGGATATCTATAACTTATTAGATTCATATGCGTTTAAATTTACGATTCCACATAACAAACTTCGTGTAGTGATGACGTAAAAGAATCTCGTGGGTGTCATAAGAAGCGACAGAGGGAAACTAAAATAGAAAAAGTAACATCTTATCATATGCATAGTGACTATGGCAATCTATGGGGGAAAGCCTATGTTTAGCAGTGGACTTTTATAAGCTGTAATGAATGGATGTATGTCAAACTGAAGCGTATGCAGCTGCACTTGCTGATACGTGTCGAGTTTCACTGTCTCCCTTGTTTAGCTGCACGTTCAACTGCGCGACTTCGGATATCTGATTCCACCTCGATTTTGCATTACGGCTAGGTGCAATTATTTATATGATAAATAAAGGAAGGGCTTGGGTGCAATATCATAAACATAAAAACAGCCAGATTACACGCAGATCTGAAAAGAAACCAGTCCAGCTTAAGGTCCCTCAACCAAATATCGGCAAAACAACAAACGATATCACAGCATTTCAAACAAACGCGTAGCAACTGCGCCACTGTACCATTGCTGACCTTATTGCAATGAAAGGTTCCAGATACCGGCTTCTCTTATTATTTTTTAAAAATGACGGAAATATAACGACAGTAAACATATTTGAATGGTGTGTTTCTATACAGAATAGTGAATATTTAATATCTCCTTTAATTTACTATCTTTCCGGGATAGCTGCAGCATGACTCTACCACGTTAAAACCGTGTTAAAAGCCTGTTAAAAGGTTGTTCATATTTCTTGCAGCCTCGATATCCTTTTAAGTTTAGATAATTCATTAAATATATTTAAGGTTTTACACACAGATTGATTAAATATATAAAAATGTTTGCAGTTGCCATGGAAGACGCTAAAGAACCTGGTGGAGTACTACTACATGTGGAAGACGACGGACCGCTATGTGCAACAGAAACGCGTCAAGGCGGTCGAGGCCGAGTCTAAACTGAAACAAGTGTACATTCCCAATTAGTGAGTGTTTGTACCAACCGCCACATTACTTAATATGTTACTGTTTTCGTTTTGTTTATGTTTATGTGTTTTATTAGTTAAACAGAAAAAAGCATTGGTTTTCTGCTACATTAATTAATAAATAAGCTTACATCACAACTCTACTGATACAAGTTGTTACCTTACCACTTAGTGATAGAAAATGGGAATAGTAAAAGTAAATAAAGTGTAGTAAGTAATCGATTATAAAATATATGTATATAAAGTAAAGTTACAGCCTATATACGTCCCACTGCTGGGCACAGGCCTCCTCTCATTTTTCAGAGGGTTTTAGGGCAAGGAAGTGTCCCCCGCGTTGCCCCAATGCGAGTTGGCGAACTTCACATGTCTTCGAAAATATTTTATTTTTTCTTTTTCTGAGACATGCAGGTTTTCTCACGATGTTTTCCTTCACCGCCGAGCACGTGGTCAATCAGCACTTAAAATTGCAATTAACAATTTCATTGGTGCCGGCGGGGATCGAACCCGGGTTGCTCGTATACTGTGAAATTTATCGCGAGCGCTAACCATCTAAGCTACCACGGCTCCCGGTATATAAAGTATACACACGGTATATAAAGTATATGTATATAATAAGAATAATTAAATAAGGTAACAAAAGTGTGCCTTATTTGTTAAGCATCCTGGCTTAGCTCATCGTTTCCTCGTATCTGTCCACATAATAATAATATAAAATGAAGTGTCTTACTTATATCTAAGTAATGTCTGATTCTATTATCTTAAATTCGATTATTATTATTTGAAAATATACAAAGATATAACTAGATGAATGTATGACCCCTTTTGCTGGTATTCCCATACAATTTGATTAAGTTTATTTTTTTCATCTCGTAAAAATATTTTAATCGACACGAATGTCGACTTTTCTTCTACAATTTCTTTATCATCCGTAAAGTCCACTGCTGGACATGGGCGTCTCGCACTTTTGACTCTGCATGGCGTCGCTGGCCTGGCTATGTATTTTATAGCTTTGAAGTGATGGATTCTTTGTCATTACCCACAATTACACATCTTCAACCTTGAAGTCTTTGTTGTAAATCTTAAAGAAGTAGACCCACACTGCAGCTATATTATAGTTACAGCAAGAATGAGTCGGCTAGACCGAGTGCGGAGCACACTTACATAATTCCAGCGTAGAATAGTAACTTAATGCTGCCGTATTTCGAGTGAGTCCGTTATTGTGAGTGTAAAACACCGGAAACCTTTTTTACTCCTATCAATGCATCTACATTTTGATTCTGAATCGAGGATAGATGTAGGTGTTTGGGCCACAGCATCCACTTACCATCAGGTCCACCTGATGATGACTGTGTGCTCGTATTTCCGTGTGCATGTTTATTATTATAATTATTTTAAAAACTACCTCTACACTAGGATTTTTACCTGTATCATGGAGGCAGTTTACATAAATAAATTATACAAGGACAAACATTCAGATTTAGAACAATTATATATCATACAAATACTTGTTCCGTCCGATATTCGAACTTTACCGCGGGCGTTCACCGGCGCAAATCATTGCTAAGTTACTGCGCTATGGACCCGGCGAATTATAAAATAATATTATATATGTAGTTGGTATCAGGTGCGGTGCTGCCGTAGAAGAAATAATTGTCGAAATATAGTAGTATATAGTATATAGTAGTCGTTAAATCTGGAAGAGTTATGTTTAATTAGGAATGATAATACATTCAATGAAAATGAATGATAAATAACTCAAATAAATTTGTGGGTACGATACATGCGTCACCTACTGTAATTTAATTGTACTCTGCCTATGATCTTTGCGCAAGCAATAAGTTGACAGTTTTACTGCAATTTGATGAACGGTATGGCAATGCATAAAATACCAACAAAGTAATTACCACTATTTTACCACGTTTTTATTAAGGTGAAACAACAGTCTGCTCTCGGCCATATTCCCGCGAGATGGCGCTGAAGTCATAATTTTTTAGTTTATTTGGGTTTTTGTGTAATTGGAACATTATTAAGTCCTAGAAATAGCAAACGCGTTACTCGGACATTATACTTTATTTTACTAGGTCATATCATTGCCTCAAAATCCACACAATTCAACACAAAATTCAAAAATATCATCTGTCATTGAATATAGTGTCGTTTACACACACAGACGTGGGTGAATTCTTAGTCCCTACATTTACGCAAATTGAACACTAGATGGCGTGAATGAAAAAAAATTGTTTACCAATTTTTGAACATTATATAATATACTTACATTTATTTGTATGCTATTTTTTATATAGCTTTATATTTATTACTAGCTGTTCCCCGTGACTTCGCCCGCGTGTTATTAGGGGTCTCAATTTTTTAGCGCGGAACCCTAATTTTTTTTCTAATTTTAACGTTACAAACAGACACAAGGCAGTTTTATTTATTTGTATAGATTATAATATTTATAAATATTTTTATAATAAATAAATAATTATTAATGTAATAAACATAATAAAACAAAATTAATAATAAATACATAACCATTATTTTCATCTGTTATCCAAGGACCAATCAACTAAAGAAATCTAGGTCCGCAAACGATACGATGCGACCTGGAGCTTGGTACTACAACAAAATAAAACAAAGTAATAATAATGTGTGTCTGTCTGAAACTGTTTGCAAAATGCTTAATAGATATTTTATCTATATTTTGCAAAATTAATTTTGTGACTACTTTGGTCACTTACCAATTTATAATTTTATCAATTTATTATATCGATTTTTCTTGACCAAAAACATGTTCAAACAAATTAAAATACGAAACAATGCCTTTGTAGTTTTGTACTCAACACCGACACATATGACGTAGGTAATTAATTAGTATTCAGACGTGATTTGAAATCAAAAGCAAACTTACTGTTTTTAATACCACCGAAAATAAAATTGCGTATTTTGAATAATTAATTACTATACCTACAATAAATTAAAATATATTCTATTATATTGGAATCAAATACGTAATAGAAATAATGCAAATTTAATTAATGAAAGTCAAACAAAAGTATATAACATGCAAGATATTCCGGGCGCAAATCCTATCGCGTGACAATCTCCAATTCAAAATGCATTTGTATTTTATACAGTCAAACGAGCGAAAGAAGTTTGGCAACGCCGCTGTTCTTTCAACGTAGGGCATGTACATAGGACCAGGTTAGGAACAACGACATCGTCGCACGAATAATACTTGCTAAGCAACAGAAATAAAATTGTATACGTTTCCGTCAAAGGTCATCATCAGTTTTATGTTATTTTATTGTTTTTTTAATGAACGGTAGGGAAGGAAATAAATCAATTTTGTATATCTTCTGCACGCCATCTAGCTTACCAATGTTTAAACTATGTTTTGGCGCTTTTGCTTGTCAAGTTGTCAAAATTCACTCACACTACTAAAGAAGTGTCAAAGTTTTCCTAGATTTCACTATTGTTTTTCTTAATAATTATTGTAAATTATTTCTTAATAAGGTCAATCGCGAGCACTTTTCAGTATAGAAAAGTGATAAAATGATTAATTTTAAACAAATAGTGTCTGTGTTTAACGTATATCTCAAAACAAAAATGTATGGCGCTACTATCGGAGGATCCCTCTTATGTCACTTTCTTGTTTGTCTGTTGTTCTGGGTAGAATTAATTTTAAACTATCTTCCCCATGAGCTGGAAACTTGATATTTTAAATATAGCTAAAAATAAAAGGTTAAAAAAATTCACTTGTCTATAAATTAGATAATAATATTTGTGAATGTATGTTGAGTTTTATGGGTAACATAAAGCGACGGTGTTGCAGCAACAAGCCGAACCCGGCGCTGCTGGCAAGCGGCGCGGGCTGCGCGGGCGGCAAGGTGGCCGTGCTCAACGGCGGCACCAACGGCACCAACGGCACGCCCGCGCCCATGCCGCACCTCTGCGCCTCCTGCCAAGGTACCACTGTCCGCGCCTACTGCTCTACACACGAGCGACGGTGTTGCAGCAACAAGCCGAACCCGGCGCTGCTGGCGGGCAGCAAGGCGGCCGTGCTCAACGGCGGCACCAACGGCACCAACGGCACGCCCGCGCCCATGCCGCACCTCTGCGCCTCCTGCCAAGGTACCACTGTCCGCGCCTACTGCTCTACACACGAGCGACGGTGTTGCAGCAACAAGCCGAACCCGGCGCTGCTGGCGGGCAGCAAGGCGGCCGTGCTCAACGGCGGCACCAACGGCACCAACGGCACGCCCGCGCCCATGCCGCACCTCTGCGCCTCCTGCCAAGGTACCACTGTCCGCGCCTACTGCTCTACACACGAGCGACGGTGTTGCAGCAACAAGCCGAACCCGGC
Source organism: Parnassius glacialis (assembly GCA_033319125.1). Lineage (NCBI taxonomy): Eukaryota > Metazoa > Arthropoda > Insecta > Lepidoptera > Papilionidae > Parnassius > Parnassius glacialis. Next base: position 11,125,185 of record JAVANC010000012.1, read on the forward strand.
GCTGCTGGCGGGCAGCAAGGCGGCCGTGCTCAACGGCGGCACCAACGGCACCAACGGCACGCCCGCGCCCATGCCGCACCTCTGCGCCTCCTGCCAAGGTACCACTGTCCGCGCCTACTGCTCTACACACGAGCGACGGTGTTGCAGCAACAAGCCGAACCCGGCGCTGCTGGCGGGCAGCAAGGCGGCCGTGCTCAACGGCGGCACCAACGGCACCAACGGCACGCCCGCGCCCATGCCGCACCTCTGCGCCTCCTGCCAAGGTACCACTGTCCGCGCCTACTGCTCTACACACGAGCGACGGTGTTGCAGCAACAAGCCGAACCCGGCGCTGCTGGCGGGCAGCAAGGCGGCCGTGCTCAACGGCGGCACCAACGGCACCAACGGCACGCCCGCGCCCATGCCGCACCTCTGCGCCTCCTGCCAAGGTACCACTGTCCGCGCCTACTGCTCTACACACGAGCGACGGTGTTGCAGCAACAAGCCGAACCCGGCGCTGCTGGCGGGCAGCAAGGCGGCCGTGCTCAACGGCGGCACCAACGGCACCAACGGCACGCCCGCGCCCATGCCGCACCTCTGCGCCTCCTGCCAAGGTACCACTGTCCGCGCCTACTGCTCTACACACGAGCGACGGTGTTGCAGCAACAAGCCGAACCCGGCGCTGCTGGCGGGCGGCGCGAACACGAACGTGCATTTCTTACATTACGAAACAACTGACCAGTTTGATAAATAAATACATATTACAATGTGTACGACTAAACGTTCATATTCACACACTTCACAGTTATTTAAATTTGTTAACTTGGCGCTTTTATGCACAGTATTCGTTGACGACCAGTGCATTACAAGCATTCTTTGCAAGTGGTGTTTTCGTATAATACCATATCATAACAACTTTATACCATCTATCACTTTCTCTGTCTCCATACTTGGATTTCTCCTGTACAATCGAACTCATCATAATATAGTCGCACCTCTGCGACCATATTATGATGAGTATATATATACTAGCTGGACAGGCAGACGTTGTTCTGGCCTTTCCGACGACCCGTCCTATAAAAACTCCTTAAATTCGCAATAAAAAATATTGATGGTCACTTATCGCGATAAAAAGTATCCTTTCTCTCAAGTTGACCAAACTGCACGCAGTCTGCGAAATTTCATTGAAATCAGTTCTGTAGTTTAAGAGTTCATCGCGGACAAACAATGTGACACGTAATTTTTATATATGAAATATATATACAACATCTAACGTAATTAACACACATCCTCAGACACCCCAATTAGTATCTTATGTTATAATCATAATACCTACACTAAATTCTTAAATAAACATGTTTAGGCATTGATTACTTATCAAATTAGTTATACTAATGAGGGCATCCACGACTTTTTCTGCCACCAGGGCGGCGCCACTTTACAGTGAGGTAAAATATTTGACAGATTTCATAGCGGGGACTATAATTTCTTAGGAAAATGTAAACTTTAAGGTTTCTTTCCGTATTATTAGTTACATTTTCTATTAATTAGATTAGAAATGAATAATCCAAACTATAAATATAACTAAAAGTAGAAAAATTAAAAACTAGTTATAAAGTGCAAAAAATTAAAAATCTAACCACTGACGCATTGTGTTGGGTATTAATATAATACTCTAGATAATGATAAACTACTATTTAAAACTAATTTCTTAATTAACTGACATTGTGTAGCAAAAAACTTTACCTCGATCGTAACTAGCGACATCTGGTGAGTGGAAGATTATTAGCCCTCATTCTGGAAGAATGTTGTGGTCACCGTACAAAACTATGAACGCTAGGTATAGCTCTATAATTCTTTCGGGTCTGGATGTTTGTCCTTGTGCAATTTATGTTTGTACACTGCCCCCACAATACAAGAGAAAATCCTAGTGTGGAGGTTACGTTTTAAAAAAGAAAGAAAATAATTTAGAAAGCAATATTTGTAAAGACTTTAACATCCTTGAAATAAGGTTCAATTTTCTTTATTTTGTATTGAATGCCGCAATTTGTATTAATACAAATAAAACTGCACTTTTAAAAGTCATATTGCCTTGAGTTACGGTCCATTTCAATTTGTTTTGACTGTACAGGTTTAATGTTTGGGATAAAAAAATTACCTATATTAAAAATGATAGAAGTCGATTCAGTAATATATATATATATATATATATACATACATATATATATATATATATATATATATATATATATATATATATATATATATATATATATATATTATAAGGGATAAACCCCTAATTTCTTAATAATTAAAAATCTAATATTATTTTATTATTATGTTAGATATTTGCACTGTCAAACCATTTTCCAAAACACTGTCAAGTTAAAAACACTGTATTTTATTTGGCAATTATTGGTGTTCCAGTTACGAATTCAAACCAGTGGTATGCGTGGGGTCCCCAACATTTACAGTACAGACTTTGTGGCTCTTGCTGGCAGTATTGGAAAAAATATGGAGGACTTAAGGTGAGTTTCTTTTTTATATATGTAAGGTAGTAGTGTTTTTATAGGACTCTGTAAAAGTAAAAGTTTGATTTTGGTAATTTCATGCCAAATAATTAGCAAATAGTCTAACGGCGGCTCTTCACGTTGGCCAACACAGTGGCGAATGTGTTGGCAGAGATATTGGCCAAGAAATTGTGATCGCGTCCACACGTTGGAAGGTCGTTCAGTTTGCTTCGGTTCAGGCCAAAGTGCGGACGAATTAATTAAAATGATTATTGAAGCGCTAACGGCTGCTACGGTTTATTTTTTCACAGCATACCACTATTTTTTTTATTTAATTTTCACTATTTTTAATATTTAATATTTTTAATATAAATTTTTAATATTTCTTTATTATACACTAACGTTATACAGATAAGTAAAGTATATAAACATTAACACACCTAGGCATAGGTATAATTAACACTTTTACAACTAAGGCTTGGAAAATATTCGAAGCCTGTCTATAAAACTGTTGTAAAATTTTATTAAACAAAGCCTTTTTAAAAAGGGTTATTCTTATTATATAATTATAGAATAAAACTAAATAATAATAATAATAAATAATTTATTTTGTCAAACATTAAAGTTACATTATACGATCAGTGATCGAGGTCACCTAGTAAGCAAAATAATGCCTGTAACAGGTGGCTTCGCTCTTCCATAGCTAAAAATTAAAGTATTATTAACGAAATAAAGAAACTAATAGGGAATAATAAAGACAGTAAAAACATGATTTTAGTATCCTACTTTTTAATTTGATTTTAGTATGCTACCTATAATATAGCATTAATACATCAATAAATAAATGAATACATCAATCACTACAACGTGAATGTGTATAAGATAAGGGTGATCAAAAAGAAATGGAAAAAAGAAATTTTATTTCTTGACGGCTCCGTGGCGTAGTGGCTTAGCAATGAGTTGCTGCCCTGGGGGCCGCGGGTCCAAATCCCGCACGGAACAAGTATTTGTATAGCCTGCACATAATTTCTCCGGGTCTGAATGTTTGTCCTTATGCAATTTATGTTTCTAAACAGCCTCCACGATACAGGAGAAAATCCTGTGTATAATAACATTTTTTTTTTAAAGACTTGTTTTACAAACAATTTTCAGCTTGGTAGGGCTCTATAAAGCGAAAAGTTTATTCATTGGTCATTGTTACTGCCGTTATGTAGACACTAGTTACGATGCGTGCATATAAAATTTAAGCGTGCGTGCGTGCGATCACTCTGAAAGCTCGTAGCAAACTAAACGTGCGCCCAACGTGTGGACGCGGCGGCCAATACTCTGCCACAACCCTTTGATCTTTTGTAAAAAACCGACACCAGACGGATCTCGCGCCAACTTGTGGGCCATCGTCCCAATACGTACCAACGTAGCTTAAACACCCGCTCCACACGATGGCCATCGTTGTTGGCCAACACATTCGCCAGCGTGTTGGCCAACGTGTAGAGGCGGCATTATAATAATTCCAATAACCTTACCAGTGTTCTACAGTATACATTTCTGAGTTATCATAGGAATTTTAAGACTTAGTTCCTCCTGCTACTTTACACCCTCAAAATACCAGACACGCGGCCAGTCTTCACCCTTTTGTTTTGGACATATTATAGATTCTAACAAAATGATTTGTTTAGTCGCTCGTCATACATACCGCAAAGAAGCAGAATAATTTGCTAGTATTTGCCTGTCTTACTCACTTTCCATCAGATTACGATGTGGATGACTTTCGGTCAATGTCATTGAAAAACATACCTGTGATATTATATCACAGGTGAAATCACTATGATATAATATAATTTCCATGCCTAGTGTCCGATCAAAAATTAACTTTTTTTGTACAATAAATTTCAAATAAGGCTAAAAATGCATTGTAACCTCCGAATAATGAGGGAATACCGCACAGCTGGTTTTCTATACCCTTAAGACTGGGCCAAAGTAGTTCTCGCACTACTGATTGACGGCATACATTGGTAAGGGGGTGGTAATTATCCAGAGGGACTTCGAGAGAGAAAAAGAGTGTTGGTATTGTTGTTTGAACCATAAAAGAATTGCAGCGTGGTTTTTTCGCAAGAATACGATAGGCAATATTAATATATATTGTTGTGCGGTTGTCAGACGGCGGGCGTGTTCGGCGAGAGCGAAGCGGAGGCGGTGAAGGGCGCGCGCGACGGCGACGAGACCGCGCTGTCCGCCTCGCACCGCCCGCACCGCTGCACCGTGCTCAACTGCGCCAAGGTACGCACGCACACGCATGCACACGCACACATACACGTAAACACATACGCACGCGCACATTCATTCACTTTTGCGTATACCACATGGAGCAATATACTATTACTAATTTATGGGATATAACGCACTGAACGTCATTTTATTAATACGTAAACATCGAAAATTCAAATACACTTTTTTAGCATTCAATATACGGGTTACAGTTTAAGTCGACCAAGATCCGTTAAGGGGTTTATAGTGTGCATCATTTCTGATTTGACTATCAAACACCACACCCCAAACTGAACCGTTTTTTGTAATACAGAACTCTAAAGTTTTTGTACAAAATATACGATTTTTTTTGTCCATTTATTTTGTAATTGGGGCCTCTAATTTATTAGATTTTTTAATTATTGTGTAGTAGATAAGTTATTTTATTATTCTCAACATCAACATTGCAAGTAACTAAACAATAAATATTTGATCTTCATAAAAGTGATATTGAAATTAGAAGTGGGATGTAATATGTAAAATCGGCTGTTCCAGGTCCAAACAAATTACAATTCCAAAATAGCAGTCTGTTACTACAGTTTTGGTAGGTATTTCTCTTTCTAACTAAGGTGTTGAACCTGTGCAAGAAAAGGACAGAGCTTGTGAAAACTGTAACAGGGTGTCACAGTAACATTTTTATCATATTTTAACAATGGTAACTGTCATATGTATGAATAAAGAAAAACTTCTAACTGTCTTTTAGTGGATTATTTCGAGTAATCTCGTGATACATTTGTTCTTTCTGTTTGTCACAGTTACAGTGTGCTATTTTATGTTACTTCCATATTACAATCAGTATTTTTTTTTATTCTAACAAAGGTCATATGTTGTATGAATAAAAAAAAAAACTTGTGACTGTTTTTAGTGGATTTGTTATATCGTGGAACAGGAGCTGTTCTTTCAGTTTGTTTGTCACAGTTTCAGTCTGGTATATTAAGATACCTGTTTTTTTATTTGTTACGATAAATACACGTCACTCCTAATTGAAATGTGGATGGTAGGGGTATGAAAGTGGCCTTACGTGATTAAATGATGCCCTCTTATTACGCGAGGTATGACACTGTAGTTAGCGCGTTGGTGAGATTTTTTTACTATTCTCATCTCACCTAATGATGAGTGGTGATGCAGCCGAACATGGTAAAGCGCCCTGATTTAGCTTAATGAAAGCGAAGACGACGACGACACGACGGAAGAGCGTTATAACCAGCAGTGGATATAGGATTGTATGTGGTGATGTGTGTGCAGGAGTTCAAGCTGCGCGCGCACCTGGCGCGGCACGTGGCGACGGCGCACGGCGCGGGCGAGGGCGCGCGGCCCGTCATGAAGACGCGCGCCGCCTTCTACCTGCGCGCCTCGCCCTTCACGCGCCTCGCCCGCCGCCTGGCGCGCGCGCTGCGCCGCCCGCGCCACTACGCGCGCAACCCCTTCGCGCCCATCAACCTGCACCAGGTCAAGCACGACTGTGAGTACGCACACCCGCTGCACCAACACAACACCTCCACTTCTACCTGCGCGCCTCGCCCTTCACGCGCCTCGCCCGCCGCCTGGCGCGCGCGCTGCGCCGCCCGCGCCACTACGCGCGCAACCCCTTCGCGCCCATCAACCTGCACCAGGTCAAGCACGACTGTGAGTACGCACACCCGCTGCACCAACACTAAGGCCCGTATTAGTAAACGTTACTCAACGACCAATTCAAGTGCGCAATCATTTGATATGCCGTCATTACGATATCAGCATCTCAAGATCGTTGCTAATTAATAAACACACATAAAAACAGTATCTCAAAACGCTGTACTTAGGAATACTGTTCTGCTGTGTCTTGCACTTAAGTACACATACTTGAGAGTCGAGTTTCGTTCATTAATCAGTGTGTCACTCAGCTGATATCGTAAACCTAAACCGCATCTTGAGATATGTTTATTAATAATCATAACCTCAAGATTGTACTCAAGTGCGTGTACTTGAGCTGAATAACGTTTATTAATACGGGCCTAACAACTCAACTTTACTTGCGCGCCTCGAACGTCAAGCTCTACTGTGAGTACCTACGAGTGAGTGAGTACTTACGAACGAGTGAGTACACACGCTGTATTAACCAAATCAATACCACTTGCGGGCTTCCATGAGTCTAGGAAGATTTGGAAGAAAAGATTAAAAAAAACTTTATATGATTGATTTTTATTTGTAGATACGTGTACGTATTTATATGCCACAGCATCCACTTACCACCTTCAGATTGTATTTTTGTTTGTAATGTCGGTCATTAACGCAATATATTATTAGTACACATGATATAATATGCATAATAATGATAACAGCCGTGTGTTAAGATCGTGTCAAATGGAAGACTCTAATTTTTGTTTATTCTTCTGAATCGCAGACGTGAGTGATTATGTATGTGTATTGTACGCATAACTTTGCATATCAAACGTAGACATCTTTTACTTAATTAAATTTGTAAACATTAAAAAAGCATTTGAAAGCTTTTGCAAATGTTATTCTAATCTGTGATTAATGTAGTTCATACTTTCATAGACATACGTGAATATTATTTCTCCAATTCTCCAGAAGAATCTTCCACACGCAGAATAAGATTGAAAGAAATAAATAAATTTGTTGATGCCGTGTAAAATCGCCATAATGAACAGTTGAAAATGTTTGTATGTTGTTTTTACATGTGCAGCAAGGATAATATATTGTGTTTATTGTACACTTGTATAAAATGAATGTTCTCGTTGGTGCGCAGGCACGCTCGCGATGGCGGGCGCGGGTGCGGGCGCGGCGGAGGTGCGCAGCGGCGCGGGCGGGGGTGCGGCGGGCGCGGCGGGGGCGGCGCGCGCGCGCGGGCCGGTGGGCGCGGTGGCGGCGCGGCTGGCGGCGGCGCACGGCTCGGCGGCGCCGCGCGCGCAGGACTGGCTCGCGCTCACGCCGCGCGACCGCATGCCCGCGCCGCACCACGTCGCCTTCCCCAAGCCGCCCAAGGCGCCAGGTATCCTACTTCCTTTCCTTTCTCACTGCTTCTCTCTTATTTCTTGTCTCTCTCTGTCACTTTAACACGTTTCGTCTCGCAACAAACACGAAAAGAAATTAGAACACACAAAGCGTGTTAGTTGGTTTGATGATAGAATAAGACAAGGACGTGTGCATTGAAACATTATTGCGTTTCAAATAAAAAATTGTGTACAGTCCTAAAACTATACATTTACTTTATGCTGACACGGTTCAAACCGCCGTGCCGCAAATTTCTTATAATACACCATTTTTTATTTAAACTGAGCGTCAATTATAAACTGTTAAAATAAGAACACAAATGCTTACTTTATACGCCACTCATACTTACGTAGTACCGTCATAAACTATCTTTCAACTACATAGCTATGCGCTAATGAACTATCAAAGAAGCTGTAAAAATCGCACACTGTGCCCGGTACACATAGTACAGATTTGAATTATCGTTTATTCACTACACGGTTTAAGAGACAATACAGAAAAGATGTCATATTATTAATTATTTCATTTTATTGTATTAAAAAATACAGTATGAAAATATTTTTTTTTATTACAACTAGATTAAAAAGCTCAAAAATTATAGTAATGTAATACAAGACTAACGTAGTTTGACTCAAATAGTTTTTCTATATCTGGTCCTTTATACCCAAGAAACCTTCATGCTCAGTTCGAAACAATTGTACAAAACATATTGTTTTAACAAACAAAATTGATAATGTTGAAATCCATGAAATAATGGACAATAAAAATCGAGGTCCAACTCATCCTCATCCAATTAACCAACTAAGACATGTACTATATTAAAAAATATATTATAACCTATTTATTTTAATCATATTTCAATCTATTTAAGTCCACTATTAAAATAGAATTGTTTCTCTTTTATTCTGTACTGAACTTTTTCTCATCTACAGCCAATACAAGGTTTCTTTGCTTGCTGTGACATGTGTTATATTGTATCTACAGATGGCAGCCTAATGTACGAGCGCGTGGCTTCGCGTGCCGAAATAGAGGCGCGACGCAACGAGCCCGTGCCCGCGCCGCCGCTCAAGCGTCGCGCCTACGACGACTTCAATGGACTCGACAGTCAGTATACTTTTCACGAAAGTTTCCCCGCATCCTCACACACCCGCACGCATACATGCACGCACCTATATACAATCACACACATACAAACTCGTATCATATCATATCGATATTTCAGTAATATTTAATTGAGACGTGATGGTAAAGAACATGATGCTCGCTTTACGAAAGAGTCGGCTCGATTTTGCAAGGACGTTACGCTTTCACAGTACCATATTGGAACGATTTACGGCAGATTTTATTTCTTAATTTTACCAACATTCCCATTATCAATTCGTAAAATCTGGTTTTATAATGTTTGTATAGATTTCCGTATCCAGTGGTTGTCATAGACGTTACCGTTGATTATAAGTATACACCACATGTAGGTGATTTTGTCCTTTGAAAAATATTACCATTGTACATCCCTACTATTGTATCTGTAATCTGCTATATACATACTATAGTGTGTGCTTTTACGATATTTAGCGTAATTATAGTTTTATGTAAATATCATCATCATCATTACAGTCCTTCACAAGTCCACTGCTGAACATAGGCCTCCCCCAAGGAATGCCACAAAGCACGGTCTTGAGCCACGTGTATCCATCGACTTCCTGCTTCACTTACCAGGTCGTTACTCCATCTAGTGGGGGGGACGCCCTACACTTCGTCCGCCGGTACGAGGCCGCCATTCGAGAACTTTTTTCCCATTCGGTTGTCGGTTCTTCGAGTGGCTGGCCCATTGCCACTTCAGCTTACTAATCCGTTGGGCTACGTCGGTCACTTTGGTTCTACTGCGGATATCATCATTTCTAAGTTTATCACGCAAAGAAACTCCGAGCATTGCCGTCTCCATAGCTCGCTGAGCGTCCTTGGGCTTCCTCATCCAGCCAGCAGTGAAGGACCATGTCTCAGGTCCATATGTCATAACTTGCAACACGCACTAGTTGCACAGTCCCGTTTTCAAGTTTTGAGGTATACCTGACGAGAAGATGTGTTGTAATTTCACAAAAGCCACCCTCTTTCAGAAGCTCCGCTGTAATTCCATTCTCGCCTGGAGCCTTGTCGTTTTTAAGGTGCTGGAGAACCATTCTAATCTCGCTCAGACTGACGTCCGGGATGTCATCGGAATAGTGTCGGATAAGACTCGCTCTTGGATCGTTATTCACTTTTACGTGTGGCTCCAACGATGTGTATAGCTGCCCATAGAACCTCTCAATCTCACTCAAAATCTCAGGTGTCCTGGAAACGACGCTGCCACACTTGGTCTTCAGCTTCGATAGTTGGCTCTTTCTGGCAGACAGATCTTTAGCAAGGACTTTGGAACCCTGGTTCCGCTCGATCGCTTCTTCAATATGAGCAGTATTAAAGTTATGTCCCGCCCCGTGCATTTGGAGATCTGTCTGTTCAGTTGCCAGTATGCTGTCAAATCTACTGAAGACTGCAGCTTCATATCTCGTCTAACAGCCATGAGATTAAGAGTGTGATCGGAGAGTTTTTGTGGTCTTCTGCGGCAGGTCTTGTAAAACTTAGCTCCGACCGCATGGACAGTTTCCACAAGCTTGTCATTCATATCGTCTACTGCATTGCAATCTTCTAGGCACTGAAAACGGTTTCGTAGCTCGAGCTGAAAGGTTTCAGGAGTTAGGATTAGAGCATGAGGGGGATGGAGTGTTGACTTTATTACACGTGACCTCTCCAACTTAACGTTTAGGTTCAGTGTGCCTCTCACCATTCTGTGATTGCTGCCGGTTTTCACCCTCGTGATCACTGAAACATCACTGAACAGTAGTCATGTGGTCGTCATAATGAAGTCAATCTCATTTTTTGTTGAACCGTCGGGGCTCGACCAGGTCCACTTCCTGTGGGGCCGCTTCTGAAAGAAAGAGTTCATCATAAAGAGTCACTCTTTCTCTATGAAGTCGCCAGCTGCTGGCCCCTTCGGTTCCGTTGTCCTATTCCGAATTTCCCTACTTTCAGTTTGTTCTCTCTTGTGCCTAGTTTTGCGTTGAAGTCTCCCATTAATACCGTATAGTAGGTTTTGGAGGAATGCATGGCTCTAGAGATATTCTCATACATTTCCTCCACCTCCTCATCGGGGTGTGCCCAAGTTGGTGTGTAAACCTGTATGACCTTCAGCGAATACCGTTTGGTGATTCTGAGTATAAGGTACGCAATCCTCGTCGACACACCCCCAGTTTTTACAACGTTGTTAACGAGAGACTTGTGGACGATAAATCCTACACCTCCTTGGGATAGATCTCTTCTTCCAGCTCCAGTCCAGTCCTCAGGGTGCGTGCGTTATAAGTTGCCAGGTCGAGTCGTCGTAGGTGGCAACCGAATATCCGGCGGAGATTCTTAGCACCCCCTGTTATCATGGTCTCCACTGTAGCCAGGAATATCGGGGCCGCTGGGGACTGGGGGCCGTTTATTAATGGCATTGCTCATGGGGGGTATATTGCCATAGTTGCCACGCTTGGCGAGCGGGTTCGCAACCACAGTTTTTTTTATTGTTATTTTGCTGTTAGAAATATGCTGCTGCCCATCCTCTGTCGCCTCTTACGAAACCCACGGAAAGATATGTGGTAGTGAGTATTTTTACCCGTCACTACACGGGGATATAATATTAATAAAATATCATGTTTTATTTAAATATATTATTTTAGAAAAACAATTATTTTCTCATTTAATATGTTCAAACATTATAATAAATATTTTGTTCATAATGCTCGCTTCAACGGAACAGCAACAGGTTGGTATAACAATAAAATAAATACAATTTAAAGAGCATCGGCCAAATACGACCTGACCAAAATATGAAACTACCACCAATGATTGATACGTCAAAAAATAGTGACTTAGGTGTATATTAAATTACGGAGTTCAACTTATTTTATTGGTGCCGGTAAAATAATTTACCTTTGTAATGAAAAACCTTATTTCCTTACTACTTCTTATAGGTTTTGAACGCATCTAAACCCGTTCCGTTTTAATTTGTGGTACACGTTTCATCATAACACTAAAGTAACACTACCATTATGCGTTTACTTTTTTAAATACTAGATTTTATTGTAGATTTATTTATTTATTTTTATATAATATAATTTTTAGATGGAAAATATTCAGAAATAAGTTGCAAATGATAGAAAGAAATAGATAATATAGATTGACAGTAAATATAGAATGCACTAATGCTTAGAACGGAACGTATTATCAGTGTCTCTATGCAGTCTATGGTATTATGACAGGAGAGCTGTCAAAGCGTGAAAAGTAAATGCACCTGTCTTAGATTTTTAGCAGTGAAAAAATTAGAAAGGTTATTGATTCATTTTTGTGATTTTGGCCATTGACTTGACTTACTTAGTTACGTATATATTACTGCATAGTTTTCATATCAATTGTTTTAGCTGAGGTTGTAGTTATGACTAGAGCGTAACCTCAAAAGTGATTAAATACATAAGTGTAACGTTCTATAATCCTCGGCATTTAAATTTTTTTTTTAATTTAAATTGTGCCCAGGGGGAACGGATTAATCCATACACTAGTCACGTCTAGTTCGCGACATTTTATAGCCAGGTCACAGCATGTATGGACCGTGACCGATGTTCTTTAAACCATATTAATGATTCTTAACTTCGAACATAATATTATACAACACGTAACATAATTAACGCACTTTGTGAAAGTAGTTTATTCAGAATCGTTTACTGAATCCATTTCTATCATTTTTAATATAGGTAGTTTTTTATCCCAAAAATAATTGAAACTACGTAATTTACAGTCACACAACCTGTACAGTCAAAACAAACTGAAATGGACCGTAACTCAAGGCAATAAGACTCTTAAAAGTGCAGTTTTATTTGTATTAATACAAATTCCGTCATTCAATACAAAATAAGAAAATTGACCCTTATTTCAAGTATGTTAAAGTCTTTACAAATACAGAGTTTGGAGTGCCTTATAAAGGTCGCGGCGGCCAGGCCATTGACCTCCCAGATCAGCTGATTTGACGCCTCTTGACTTTTTTTATGGAGACGTATTAAGTCATTAGTTTATTTTAGTGAGACAACAAGTGCAGAGGACCTAAAAATAGTAATTCTATGAGTGAACGATTTTAGAATAGTGAAAAATGACACTGAATTGCTTTCTAAATAATTTTCTTTCTTTTTTAAAACCTCCACACTAGGATTTTCTCTTGTATAGTGGGGGCAGTGTAAATTGCACAAGGATAAAAATCCAGACCCGGAACAATTATAGACCTATACCTAACGTTCGTGGTTTTGTACGGTGACCACAACATTCTTCCGGAATTAGTATAACTAATTTGGTAAATAATCAATGCATAAACATGTTTAACTAAGAATTTAGTGTATGTATTACGAATATAAAATAATATACTAATTGGGGTGTCTGAGGATGTGCGTTAATTACGTTAGATGTTGTATAAGAATTACAATGAAAATTTAAAGGCAAAAGAATATTTGAATCCTTGTCGTTTATTGATCTTGACAGTAACAACCTGCAGGATCTTAATTATGGTCCTTTAATGCAAGTCGTATAAGTAGTTAAAAATAGAGAGCAATATAATATATGGGTCTTATTAAGAAGTTTTTATTCTGTAACCTGGTAGGAAGGGGCATGAAAATAGTGATGTGGATAGTATTAATTTTTCTTTATTTTGTATTAACATTCAAAATGTATTTCTTTAATACGATTTCAAGATTGTACGATAAAACCTCTAAGAGGTTAAAAATGAAAACACTTGATTGTTTTCATTGAATATTAATCGTGAAGCATATAGCATTGTGTGACCGAAGCTGGCTTTTGAATTCGTGTGCTCTTGGGTAATGTCAAATTTCGACTTCAAGTAGCGGGTGCTGACCACATTTACGGGTTGTGGTTTAGAAGCGGTCACTCGAATGCTCGGCTGGAGTCGATGCAATATATGGATGAAAAGTTTCGTGCACAACTCGTGGCCGCCATCATCCTAGAGTGCGTCAACTGTACCAATAGCATAATTGTGTATAAAGTTGTATATGGTGGTACACGTAGTGAAGTAAAGGCTTGCGCAGGAGCGGGCGCGATGGCTGCGGCGGTAGCGGGCGCTGGTGCGGGCGCAGTGGGGGGCGCGGCGCGCGAGGCGGGCGCGCCGCCGCCGGCCAAGCGGCCCAACAAGCACCCGGCGCCCATGCAGCGGCCGTCGCGCGAGCAGTACGCCGCCATGTGCGCGCGCGCGCAGGCCACCGGCCAGCCGCTGCCCGCGCACGTCTTCACACACGTAACTACACGCAGCTTCTTTGTACCCGCCACCCGCCACCCGCCACCTTACACCACAAATACGTCTTTCAATTTGCTTCTATAGAGAGAGCCAATTCAGAAATCGGGGGATACAGTTAAGTGTAGCAGCTACATATATATCATTTACATTCAAAATTTACACCCGATGGCGAAATGATAAAAGAATTCATTACGTTGACTGAAGACTGTAACACATCGCGAGCGGCTAAGAAAAGAACGCCACCATTTTAAACTCGTTTGGCTACGTCACATAATTTGCCCCTTTATGTACTCGTATTCACGTAAAACACACGGCGTATCCGCAACACACCCACACTCAGATATTTTTATTAATAGAATAAAAGTGACAAACGAATACAGTCCACCTAATGGTAAATGGATGTTACCACCCATAGACATTTATCCTCGTTTAAGAATCAAAATGCAAACTAAGATAGAATACCTCTATTCCAGTAAAAAGTGTTTCCGGTTCTCTACACTCACCATACAAAACTCAACAGCATCAAACTGTTATTTTATGCTGGTATTCTGTGAGAGAGTAGTCCTACCCCGATCGAGCCGAACCATTGATATGCTACAACAATAATATAGATATAGGATGGATAGCCCTACCACGTATAACTGGTATAACGCCACGCTCTCCACTAAAAGTTCAAATATGCAGACACTTAATATGCGATTACTTTTACGTATCAAATTCCACTTCAAACCATTATTTAAATGATAAAACAGGAACAAATTCCCGCCAAAACAATCGTCGTCGCCGCCGCTATCTAATATTTTTTTAACTTTACTTCAACACTATGGTTTCCTAGTTTTGTTTCCTGATTTAATGAATGAGAACCGGTAACGGTAGTACATTAGACCCCACTAATTTTAGACCTATTTCTGAACGACCAACAAAAATCAATAGTTTATTTTTTTCAATAAAAATTAATTACTCCATAAAAATCAATTACTCCATAAAATCAATTTGGTTTCACAAGAGGTCGCTCGATGACTGGCAGGTTTTGAATAAATATATTTTCAATGCCTAGGAGAATTCACAAGATGCCTTAGGTATTTTTTGTGATCTTTCCAAAGCTTTCGATTGTGTTCATCATGAGATATTAATCAGGAAACTACATAATTTTTTTTACGGCTCCGTGGTGCTGTGGCTTAGCAATCAGTTGTTGCGCTGGGGGGCCGCGGGTTCGAATCCCGCACGGAACAAGTATTTCTATGGCCTACAAATAATTGTTCCGGGTCTGGATGTTTGTCCTTGTGCAATTTATGTTTGTAAACCGCCTTCACGACACAGGAGAAAATCCTAGTGTGGGGGTAACGTTTTTTAAAAAAAAGAATGGAAAAGAAAAGAATGGAAGAATCATTACGATGTCAAAAATATTGCGCTTAAACTTATTTATAAAACAGAACTCAAAAATTCGTTATCAATGGTAAAGGTTCCTTCGGATCGGTAGTGTCAATGGGTGTTCCTCAGGGCTCCATTCTTGGCCCATTCCTGTTCTTAATTTACCGAGTGACGATAAAGTTATCACATTAAATGAAAATACGTATTCTACATAAATTTCTTTAAACATACATAACTAAAAAATATATAACAATTAATATTTTAGTCGCGGTAGCATTTTTTCGTTTTAATATTAAATAACATCATGTAAATGCATACAGATGAATACTAGAAGGTCAAAGACCCATGGCATTTGAAGGCGATATACGTAGTTTAAACGTTGCTAATTTTA
Source organism: Parnassius glacialis (assembly GCA_033319125.1). Lineage (NCBI taxonomy): Eukaryota > Metazoa > Arthropoda > Insecta > Lepidoptera > Papilionidae > Parnassius > Parnassius glacialis. The sequence continues at coordinate 11,141,095 of JAVANC010000012.1, forward strand.
ATTACTCAAATAAAGATACATTTTTTCTTTATTTGAGTAATTAAAATTACGGCTAACAATTTAAGGCATAATTTTATAAATCGCGCGAAATCGAAAACAAAGGGACCGTGCCCTGCGGGTGTGTGAAAACAAATTAAAGCGAAAAATTTACTTAACATAAAGGACTTACGGCATAATTCTCTATGCGCGAAGTGACAAGAAATGGGACGGAGTGTCGAAACTTAGCGACGTTGCGGCTTTCACAGGTCGCTTCAGGTCAGTCAACTAATATTATGAAGGATGATTTATTTCTTGTCAATTTTTTACGCTATTTATTTTGTTTGAAAAGTGCATTTTTTATTTTCTTTTATTATTGTTTATTTTATTATTTTAACAGACATATATCAACTTGTATTAACTGCTGTGCTATTTAACGTGATAACCTAGGCGCCACTCAGTATATTAATGACTTGCCTTATCTTGTAGGGGCCAATCACGATACAGTATTATATGCTGACGATACGTCTTTAATTTTCAAACTCAAATGACAGTCAATTAACTTTGACAATGTAAATGTACATTGGTTTAACGCCGAAAATTTGCTCTTAAACGGCAATAAGATAAAATGTGTTAAATTTACAATACCTAATGTCAAACATACCAATATGCTCTTAAATGGGGAGGAGTAGAAGTACTTAAAAAGAAGTATAATTCCGCGTCCAGGTCCTTCAAAAGCGTCATTGCCAAGGCAAGGTCTGAGCACATCGGCAGAATTGGCGAGAAGCTAGTTCGCCTTCCTTCGAGCACCCGTGCATTCTGGTCTCTCGCCAAGGCTGTCCAAGGGAACTTCTGTCAGCCATCTCTTCCATCTCTGCACAGAGAGGACGACTCACTGGCCCATGCCGCAAAGGAGAAAGCCGATCTGTTGAGCTCTCTTTTTGCGTCCAATTCGACTCTAGATGACGGGGGGAACACACCGCCGACCATCCCGCGATGTGAGTGCTCCATGCCGGATGTGCGATTTACACAGCGCTCGGTCCGCAAAGCACTCTTCTCCCTGGACGTCAGCAAGTTGAGTGGGCCCGATGGAGTCCCTCCCATTGTGCTGAAGACGTGTGCTCCGGAGTTGGCACCGGTTTCAACGCGTCTTTTCCGGTACTCCTACTCCCAAGGCGTAGTCCCGAACTCATGGAAGACAGCTTTGGTGCACCCGACCCCTAAAAATGGTGACCGCTCAGACCTGTCCAACTACAGGCCTATGGCCATCACCTCCTTGTTCTCCAAAATAATGGAAGCCGTTATAAACTGCCAGCTCAAGAGGTACCTTGAGGATCACCAGCTGATTAGTGACCGCCAGTACGGTTTTCGTCGGGGTCGATCAGCTGGTGATCTTCTAGTCTACTTAACTCATAGATGGGCGGAGGCAGTAGAGTCCAAGGGGGAGGCATTAGCCGTTAGTTTGGACGTAGCGAAGGCCTTTTGATCGGGTCTAGCACAAAGCGCTTCTTTCGAAGCTTCCTGCCTATGGGCTTCCCGAGAAATTGTGCAAATGGATCACCAGTTTCCTTGCTGATCGGAGCATCAAGGTCGTAGTAGACGGTGCATGCTCTGATCTCAAGCCTATCAACGCTTGTGTTCCACACGGCTGCGTGCTATCACCAACGCTGTTTCTCCTGCATATCAATGATATGTTGCTAACTGGTAGCATTTATTGCTATGCAGACGACAGCACTGGTGATGCCTTATATACCAGCCGTGCCAATATTTCTCGGGAAAACGTCGCCGAGTACCGGGACAAACTTGTGTCTGAAGTCGAGTCTTTGCTTAACAAAGTCACGGATTGGGGCCGACTAAATCTAGTCCAGTTCAATCCCCAGAAGACACAAGTTTGCGCATTTACCGCTAAAAAGAACCCCTTTGTCGTATCTCCTCAGTTTCAAGGCACTTCCCTTGGTGCCTCAGCCAGTATCGGAATCCTTGGCGTCGACATATCGAATAGTGTGCACTTTCGTGGTCACTTGGAAGGGAAGGCCAAATTGGCCTCTAAAAAGCTTGGCGTGCTCAGCAGAGCGAGACAGTATTTCATGCCGGCACATCGCTTGCAACTTTACAAAGCGCAAGTGCGGCCCCACATGGAATACTGTTCTCATCTCTGGGCCGGGGCACCCCAGTGCCAGCTTCTTCCACTTGACCGCATCCAGCGCAGAGCGGTTCGAATCTTCGACAACCGAGATCTTTCTGATCGGCTCGATACACTGGCACTGCGTAGAGATGTTGCATCTCTTTGGGAGTGCTCTGAGGAATTGTTCGAACTTATTCCAGCCGCTCAATTTCACCATCGCACATCGCGACAATACTCGCGTTACCATCCATACCATCTGGATGATTGGCGGTCCACCACTGTGCGATTTAGAAGAAGTTTTCTCCCTCGCACGACTTCCTTGTGGAATCAATTACCACCAGCGAATTTTCCGGACCGATACGACTTAGGAACCTTCAAGAAAAGAGCTTACACCTTTCTAAAAGGTCGGCAACGCATCTGCAATTCCCCTGGTGTTGCGGTTGTTCATGGGCGGCGATAGTCACTTACTATCAGGTGAGCCGCATGCTCGTTTGCCCCTTATTCCATAAAAAAAAAGTTTGAGTCTTGTGGATACCACTGTTTTTCTTGGTATTACAATTGACGCGAAGTTTCAATGGTTCCACCATATATCGAAATTAGCAAGCAGTCTGAGTTCTGCAGCATATGCTGTAAGAAAGATTAGAAGTCTCACAGATGTTGAGACAGCTAGATTAGTTTATTTTAGTTACTTTCATAGCATGATGTCTTATGAAATTTTGCTATGGGGTAATGCGACTGACATTGAAGCTATATTTGTTTTGCAAAAGAGAAACCGTACGGGCGATTTATAACTTAAATTGTAATGAGTCTCTTAGAGAAAAATTTAAAGCAATAAACATATTAACTTTGGCATCGCAATATATTCATGAAATGTAATGTATGTACATAAAAACATAAATAGCTTTGATAAGAATAAAGATGTTCATACATTAAATCCTAGAAGCAAACATAAACTTCTAACACCAGTTACTAGTCTCCACAAAATTAGTAATTCATTTATGGGGCTATATATACGCTTTTATAACAAAATCCCAGAAAATGTACAAAATATGTCAATAAACAAGTTTAAATATTTTATTAAAGAATAATTGTACAAAAAGGGTTATTATAATATCAAAGAATACATTAATGAAAATAACCCCTGGGAATGAGGTGATCGCCACAATCCTGGTTCTATTAAAATTAATTTAAAAATTGTATAAACAAAATTATTGTAAAGCGAAATGAAATATGTTTATAAAAGTCCCACTGGGTTCACTGCTAAGCCACAGCGTCACAGAACCTCCGACGGTTCGCAAAACATTTATTACTCGTGTACGTTACGATTTTATATAAAAAAGCGTGTGTTGTTGCTTTTACATTTGGATCTGGATCGGGTTTGGATGTTTGTCTTTGTGTAATTTATGTTTGTAAATTTGTGTGGGGGTAAGGCTTTTTTAAGAAGATTAAAAAAAAGATTACATTATTCACACGTAAAAATCAATCGCCGCACATGGGCTTTTCCCGTTAATGAAGATTTGTTTATCGTCACGCTTCGCACCTGTAACGCTTTTCGCCGCCGGTATAAAATCTATTAGATGATACTACTGTAATCTATTGGAGGCTACGAAATTTCTCTGGCATTTCTATAGATTTACGACACGAACAAACGAAATAAGGTCGTGCATTCTCTTATTCAGTTATCGATTTAGATACCAATCCGTGACGATTAATCAATCTACTTTTTCTTTCACTATGTATAATTTTTTTAATTAAAAGTTTTATCCTGACATTCTTATCTTAAGTGAACAAAGTTAAACTTTCTCAAAGGAACGATGGTGCTTGTAGTAAATATGTTTAACACAGATATTCTCCCAGTGGATTTCGTCGTAAGAGGCGACAGAGGGAAATGGTACGGGAGTTGAGCAACAATATCTTCCTGATAACAACACAAGATTCATGACAATTAGATACATTCCAAGAAAAAAAATTATAATAAAAAAGATGTTTAAATAATTAAAACATTTGGCGTTTAACAGCAATGTAGCCACCCATATTTGCATGGGTATTGCTGCTTTCCATTGTTAGTTTTTAGAAATCTATAAAGTGTATTACGTAAATATAATATATTAAGAAAATTTATTTAATTTTTACAGGTAAACGGCAAGCCGACGAACCTGACAGGTCGTGGCGGCCGTCGTCATGTCATTTCGTGGATGGATGCACCAGATGACCTATACTTCAGAGCCACAGACATCGCCAAGTATGTTAATAATGTATTGATGAATCTAGGTTTTTAATTCTCTTTAGTAGTTAACATCTTATAGTCAAAAAATCATAGTAAACAAAATGATAAGCAATAAATAGCAAAAGTAAAGTATATTAAGCCTTGGTTTAGTTTTTAATATGCGATTAAAACTCCATATTTATTTGCGCTTACATTTGTGATACTATATCTTATGAACAGTTGATATCTTTTGATCTTTAATATGATGCGGGGTTGTGGAAATTGCTGTTGTAGCCGAAAATCATGTAGTCATGTAATTAAAGTTCATAAAAATATTTTCACTGTACTATTTTTATTATTTGAATCATGAATAACTCTTGATATTATTATGCGCTGCTATCTAGAAAAAATTTGTATAACGTGTAACACTCGCGGACGTTGCGATACGATATAAAATGATGCGTGTGTTTGTGTGACAGAGCGGGGCGGCGGACGCTGAGCAGCGGCGAGCTGAGGCGAGGAGCGCGCGCGCCGTGGCGGGCCATGCGGGGCGCGGCCGGGGCGGCGGGCGGCGCGGCGGGGGGCGCGCTGGCCGCCGCCGCCGGCAAGGCGGCCGCGGGCGCGCCGCCGCTGCAGCTCGTCATCCTCGACTGACAGGTACCGCCACGCACACACACACTCGTATATACGTACACACGCACGCAACCGCACACGCCCATGCGACACGCCCATCCCTTTATACAACAAGTAAAGAAAGCTAATTCGTAAAGTTATTGTAAGTTATCGTATTATCATTTCCTTCGAGTAATTCTTTCAGTTGGTGTAGTAGCTAGCGGTTTAAGATTATCCAGCATCTTATAGGCGACGTAAGAGGCGACGGAGATAAACTAACCCAAAAAAATAATCAAATGGCCAATCTTACACAGCAATACATGCGACGTAGACGGCACGCAGAATTCTGAATAAAAAAAAATTATAATAACAAACGAACTTACAGTTCACCTGATAGTAAATGGTTACTGTAGTTCGTAGTAAATACCTACAACCAATTGCAAGCAAAGATGATTACAGACACGTTGTCACCTCTATGAACCAAAATGGAATACCTCGTATCCAGTAAAAAGTGTCTCCGGTGCTCTCATACATGGTCGCGCTTGATATAGAGATTAGTGATGATATGAATGTTAGAATAACGTGGTGGTGGTGCGTGCAGGAGCCGCCGCGCCCGCCGCACCCGCCGCACCCCTACACGATGGAGGCGCTGCTCGGCTGAGCGGCCGCCGCCCTGTACATTCGCCGTGTAAATATGTCCGCCGCCCGAGCCCGCCCGAGCCCGCCAGAGCCCGCCAGAGCCCGCCCGAGACGCACGACCGCGCCCGAACGTGCCCGAACGCACCTGAACGAGCACGCACGCGCCGCGGAACTCGAGCCCACGCTCTAAACGAAGATTGTATTTTTGGTAATCGAATCGCCGAGAACGGATTCTGTAGATAATAATTTTAAAACTATATTGTTCTTATGTGGTTTGATCTGGCGACGAGCAAAATAATGTATTTGATACATAAAACAATATGTAAGTCTATTTCATTCGGAGATTCATTGTAGGATAATTTACAATTTTTTTCATAAATAAAGCACAAATTGGAGTTTGATAATTTTATTTCCTGCCCTTAATCAAACCCATTGTTTCCTTGTCATCGTCTGACTGAATTCATTTCAATTTCTACTTTCCCCAAGTCATGTTAAACCTTACCTTATATGCATTTGAACCCTTACACAACCACTGTGCAGAAATTTTATCACCATGTAATAAACTTAATTAGTGTAAAAAGTCTATCTAAAAACAAGCTTTTACAGGCATTGCTAGGGCCGATATCTGGGTCCATCATCATGAGCTTCATGATACCATATTATTCATTATCATCAAAGTCACATAAATACGCTAAATATTAGCTCCATCAGCTGCCAGCAAGTACATTCGAAACTGATTACAAATTTTAAATTAAAAGGACACGAAAAATGCAAGCTTATAAAATTGAACATCGTTTCCTTTAGTTAGGCTGCGTTTCCATCAGAGATGTGCGAGCGTGGCAAGGGATGTGTTTGTTAACAAGCAATAGAATCACTTCATTTATCTAGTCTCGCTCAGCGCAGCTCTTGTAGAAACGGCTCAGTGTAGGAGGTTTTTGTACGTACAAAACAAGGGAAGAATGCGTGCGAGGTATGTGTTGCAGGGGATATGTGCTAGGGGCGGACGCGAGCGAGAAAATGCAGTCACTAGACGGTAGCACAATACATATCCTCGCAACGCTCACCCGTGCTCCGTTTCACAGCGTCATTACATATCCTCGCACCGTTCAGCGGCCTGGCACATCTCTGGTGGAAATGCTCACACCGTTCCACAGCCTCGCTACGCATCCTCGCACCGTCCAGCGGCCTAGCACATCTCTGGTGGAAACGCTCACACCGTTCCACAGCCTCGCTACGCATCCTCGCACCGTCCAGCGGCCTAGCACATCTCTGGTGGAAACGCTCACACCGTTCCACAGCCTCGCTACGCATCCTCGCACCGTTCAGCGGTTAGCAAATCTCTGATGGAAACGCTCACGCCGTTTCACAGCCTCGCTACGCATCTTCGTATCGTTCAGTGGCCTAGCACATCTCTGATGGAAACGCTCACACCGTTCCACAGCCTCGCTACGCATCCTCGCACCGTTCAGCGGTTAGCAAATCTCTGATGGAAACGCTCACGCCGTTTCACAGCCTCGCTACGCATCTTCGTATCGTTCAGTGGCCTAGCACATCTCTGATGGAAACGCTCACACCGTTCCACAGCCTCGCTACGCATCCTCGCACCGTTCAGCGGCCTAGCACTTCTCTGGTGGAAACGCTCACACCGTTCCACAGCCTCGCTACGCATTCTCGCACCGTTCAGCGGCCTAGCTCATCTCTGATGGAAACGCTCACACCGTTTCACAGCCTCGCTACGCATCTTCGCATCGTTCAGCGGCCTAGCACATCTCTGGTGGAAACGCTCACACCGTTCCACAGCCTCGCTACGCACCCACGCACCGTACGGTGGCCTAGCACATCTCTGATGGAAACGCTCGCACCGTTTCACAACCTCTCTACGCATCTTCGTATTGTTCAGTGGCCTAGCACATCTCTGATGGAAACGATCACACCGTTCCACATCCTCGCTACGCATCGTTCAGCGGCCTAGCACATCTCTGATGGAAACGATCACACCGTTCCACATCCTCGCTACGCATCGTTCAGCGGTCTAGCACATCTCTGATGGACACGCTCACACCGTTCCACATCCTCGCTTCGTTCAGCGGCCTAGCACATCTCTGATGGAAACGCTCACACCGTTCCACAGATTCGCTACGCATCCTCGCTTCGTTCAGCGACCTAGCACATCTCTGATGGAAACGCTCACACCGTTCCACAGCCTCGCTACGCATCCTCGCTTCGTTCAGCGGCCTTGCACATCTCTGATGGAAACGCTCACACCGTTCCACAGCCTCGCTACGCATCCTGGCAACGCCCAGCTACATCGCTCATCTCTGATGGAAACGCAGCCTTACTGAGTAACACAGTGCACCACACACATTAATATTATTATTATTATTATTATTATTATTTAAAATAAATATATTCGGATAATCGTTAATTAGGTGTCTCAAGAAAAAAAATCTAAATATTTGTGAAAAGAACCACCTGATCGCGTCGACTTTTGCTTGGGTGCTCTTCACATTTGGTGCGGCTTTAATCAAAACATTATAACCAGATTTTAAAGAAGAAGAAGTAGGAAAAACTTTTTATTAGACATCACAATATGATGACCATAAAACAAAAATGTAAGAAATAATAAAACAAAGTTAAAAAATAAGTAGGGTAAAGAGTACTAATGTTGGCACTCCACCCTTGATTGGGACTTTGCTGTTTTAATCTGAATATTAAGAACGTTTTCTTTTTTCAATATCACTACAACACAGATATTGCTAGGATGTATAATTTCTTACAGTAACAACACATATTTGTATTCAAATCGTCAACTATTTTCCTATAACGGCTTTTTTTAAAATGTGCTTATACAAGTCCGTTAAAATTTAACAAAAAGTTAGGTTTTGTGATTAGACTGTGAGATAAAAAGTGATTTTTAAGGTTATTTTTATCAATTTACGTCATTAAAGCATATTAAACGCTATTTTAATGTTGTGAAAAAGAAGCATCGGCTTTTTTAATTGTACCAATGACTATACTTAAATTGTTTGACAACAATGATTGGCATATATGTCAATCACTATAATTTCTTTCTCTTGTCCAAAATCTGTTTTTGACACTGCCAATTACTTTATCCTTTGAGTAGTGCCAATGATTATGACTTAACTTTTTCAAATTTTAAATTGATGAAGAATACCGATAGTTAAGAGCGGGCGTGTTGGAAGATATGAAAATGGTATGGAAAAATAACTGCCGCACATACATTTAACATTCTAAGTGCAAATTTACAGTTTCCGCTAAATATGTAAAGTCAAAGAAACTAAGAAGCTGAAAAGCCGACCTGTGCCTGCAGTCTCGACATAGATATCGATCGCCTAACAACCTATATCGGTTGTTAAGTCATAACAATCCTAATATAACAATATTTGGTAGTCTCTACAGTCAAAGTTATCAATTTAATAACGTTACCGTAACCACATTATTGAAAACTTTACGATTTATTGTTAAGTTAGGAAATATTTTATCAACCATTTTTGACAGCCCGATAAGTGTTCCTTACGATCGCAAACTGTTGAATTGATGTTTTAACATTTATTCAAATATATATTTAACATAGAATTTGTCAGTGCTCGAACATTGGCGTGTTATGGTTATACGTCGGCAAATAGTACGCAACCGGCGCGAAAGTGAAAATCCCTTGGATTTAGAAGATAGTCAACGTTTATACCTTTACAGAATTACAAAAGATATGTATACCTAGCTTGTAGGTGAATTTGGACCATCTCTTCAAGAACAACAGCCGTGCGGACATTCTGTGGATTCTCAAGTGAGTGTCATCATGTAATTATCTATACCTTTAAAAAACTAACACTATTTGTCGATTGTATTAACTTTTACTTTCATTTCCTTCTAAATAGGTACCTACTGACGGCACTTCTATTTTATGGTAGTGGGTACTATTAGGCAGCATGAGCAAAAAATTGGTTAGTCGAGTAATACATGCTGTTAATCAAAAATTATTGAGAAAACATATGAAATTCCCTATGACCTATGAAGAGCGGCGAGAAGCTAAAGAAAAAATTTAATATGCCCAACAGTAATTCCCAAATGCAATTGGAGCCATAGACTGCATAGCTCCAAAACTGCATAACCTCTTTATGCAGTTTTGGAGCTAAATAGCTAATGTAAGTAAGTAATGTACTAACAAATGTAAGTGTTGAACATGAGGGCCATTCATTAAATATACAAGCTGTAAGTTTATCTTCAGTAGTTATTTTTTACCTATTTATTTGCTTGAACATATGAACAAAGTATCTTCCCCATATTATTAACAGTAAGAAAAGTGTTATTGAAAAAACATTTCACTCAGCAGTTTGGGTCAAATTTAAATAATACTTATTAGTCTTAAGAGCTTACATTATAAATTTAATGCAAGTACCTAGTTCCACTCTGGAACATCATTAATAAATTTATTTACTTATTTAGCACAAATAGGTACATCTAATTAAGTTTATTTTAGGTGTGTGATACGACTTATTAATTTTAAACATTAACACTAAATGGCCAGGAGCTAGACACAACGCTCTGGGCAAATTCACTTATATGCTCAACCATGAGGTGATATTTTGACAATGGGGATCACTGTACATTTACTTGGCGAGTTAAAGTTTATTTGGAAGAATATGTCTATAAGGCTACCAAATGCAATTTCTATGTTTAATTTTTTAAGTGATGATGGATATCCTCTGGTGCCATGGTTGATGACCTCAATGAAAAATCAATGCCTTGGGAGCCAGAAACAAAAATATTCTTTGGTAAATTAGTCTGTTAATAGGTGTCTATTTCATCAACACTAGTCAATGTATGAGCCATACACTGCTATCCTAATAGTCAATGCATGTGCAGTGCTACACATCATGCATATTAAATTCAGATTGATGGAACCATATTTTACCACATCCACAGAAATAATTGTTCATAGCTTCAATGATGATGGCGTAGAAGATATAGGTGATCATGTTGTTTGAGACATATTAGATTATTATACTATTTTGTCTTTATTATATTAGAATAAACTTAAAATTTTATGTTTTTATCACAGGACAAATGACTGGTACTGGGCAAGCTGTTGCAGAGTGCATACAAAGATGACTCATAAATACTGTTTTTACTTCATTATCTATAGTAATAATGTGTGAATTGAAACAAAACATTAAACATCTCAATTTATTTATTATTTTTATTTCACAATAAAATTAATGCATCTCTTATTTTACTGCCCAAATAAAAGAGACAGACGCCTCAGCTTGCACTTTGGCTGCCCCCGCCTGCATTTAGGCAGCCAGCATCTGTAACGAAAAATATAGATAGATTAAATGCTTGCAAATTTTTTAGCATGCTGGTTTGCAGATTTTTGTTCTTACTTAATCATGCTATAACGGCAGAAGAGATTCATATGAAAGGAGGATGGCAAGAATGCATGTATTTTGGGATCCACTGATAGGAGTAGTGTTCATCATGGAAACTTATTAATAGTTGTAGATCGTTACAAAACTAACAAAAAAGCAAATGGGATGTAAGTCTAAAAAAGTGGGAGAAAAAAGATATACTTAAAAATAGCAAATAACCTAAAACTAGAAACTAACCTAAAATTATTATTAAAAAAAAGATCAGGATCGTGCCAAATGGAAGTTCATAGTCTCTGCCTACCCCTCTGGGTGACAGGCCTGACTGTTTGTATGTATTATTCAAAAAACACTCATTATGAGTATATGTTATTGCTCAATTGTATCTGAATATTATTTGTATTAAAAAGTACATATAAGTACCTATAATAAGTACTTTTATATGTATATGTAAAAAAGTATAGGTGTAGTAAAGTATAGGTGACATGGAAGTACTAAAGTTTATTCCATAGTCAATGGTATTTTGTTAGTAATCAAACTTACACATAATTATTTATGTTGTCTTTACTTAATTATTGCTTGCTCGAAGAGAGATGTGAAAGGTTGACCAGCTGTGGGACAATTTCGATTATTGAAGAAAAGGTACCTACTTTTACTTTGAATACAAACTAGTTACAATGATGAAAGCAATAACAATTAAAAAATTATAAGGGCTGTCATGTCAAAAAATGTCTGGTGAACAAAGTATATAATATAATCACTACATTAATTGGCAAATAATGTACTGCTAATGCAAGATAACCTATTTTTTAATAAATTAAATAATTTATTTCTTGTGACTCCCGTATTCTAGAGCCCCAATATTTTTTACATGAACTTATAATTATAATTAATATAAACTTGCATAGATACATTGCTTCATTAATTTTAAAATATAAAGGTCCATTTTTGTCATTGTCCTTTGGCACATAATATATAGATCATATCCTGAATTAACACAGGATACTTCCCATCTCTTATATAGTAGATAAAACAGCAGAGCACAGAAATATATAATGTAAGTAGGCATTAAATGAATAACAAAGCTCATACTTACTTATTTGTGGTGCTGGTGACTGCATTATTATTTCATGCACCTGTTGTTCAGTGGTAATGCCTCAGTTGCTAGTCTTTATCCTTTCTTTCCTAAACTTTGTTGCTTTAGTGAGCCCCGCTTTTAGTCTCTACGTACCTACAAAATAAATCATTATGTATTCAAGTAAATATTAGTTACACTAATGCTGCACAATGTGTTGGCTGATTTATGTATAAGCTATTAGAAGAAAATCTAGAAAATTCTTTAATAGAAACTTAACTGTTATCCACTGCTCTAGCGTCTTGAAAGGGGGAGCTGGTTGAAGTCGTCGGCTACTTTCTTCCAGCCCATTTTAAAATTCTTGCCCTGCAGGCCGGTAAAGTTTCTTATAAACAAAAATGGACGAGCTGCTGACTTCGACAGAAGTGGCTCAATCTGCCACCTTGTTATGCGTGGTGTCCGTTTACGTCTGAAAAATAGATAGAAGTATATTCAAAATGTAAACATTACATAGTCTTTTAACAAAGCATTCAATATAGGTACAACGATAGATTCGAAATTAGGTGTTGTAGGTTGTACTTACGTGCAGCTCGAAACCGGGTCTGCGCCTGCATAACTGTTCCCCACCATTGAAAATATCACGAACATGATACAAAAAAGAACATGATACGTAGGTACTAAGAATTAATTATTTTTGCAATCAACAAGAAGTTAATGAGACATCGCATTGTCAACTTTTGTTTTGTACTGATTTTGACATTAATACAGTGTTGCAAGGAATCAAACTTTTATATCCTTTGATATTTAACAAGTTAGTTAAATTCTTAGAAACGGTAAAATCTGCTTGTAAGTTGCTATGAAAATTATTTTTATAAAATAATGTTTCTACTGTTTCTGTACAATTTTCAAAGAAAAGCAATTATTTTTATAAAATTATGTCTACCAATTTTCCCTGTGGTTCAAAGAGATTTTTTAACAGCCAATATTTTTTTAAGAAAACTCCGCACTATGAATACGTTTTTTCTTAGCGTAACAACATCATATAGTGAAGATATGTCAGAATTTTGATCGGTATCTCGGCTGTAGAGACTTGCATTTATCGTAAGCATCGTTACGGCAAACATTTTTTTACGTTATTATTTAGCAATCGGCAGTTAGCTATGGCGTTGTTATCTATGTCGAGACTGCAGGCACTGGTCCTGATAAAGTTTTCGATGTCACAAACAATGTCAATGGTGTGGAGACCTATGACTATTTTCCCCCTGTAGAAAACACAATCAGACGTTCAAAAGTTAGTGTGCCTAGAGATGGGCGTATCTACTATCTTAAATACGTTAATTACTTATCAAAAAATAGATAGATAAAGACAGAACTTTTCATCCATTACGAATAAAACGTTTTTCATTAGTCCTACAATAAAGAATGTCATTTTTCAGTGATTATTTTTGTAGATGGTCATAAGAGCCACCTATTTTAAGCTGGCGCAACTTTGTCTTGCCATAATACTTAATAGCCCTTAGCCTGAATGCAACGCGACTATTGCAACCAGCTGATATCAGTACATTTCGGCCCATGAAAGCTATGTGGCGTAAAGCTGTCTTCGAATGGCGGACAAACAATTTGACAAAAAGGTTACTAAAACAGTTGTGTGTCTACAATGGCAACACTTTTACCGAATTGAAATAAATCAACGTTATGAAATGGTTTTGAGAAGGGGTTGTACCCATTTAGTCCAGGCAAGATGGATTACACAAAGTGCCTGATGTCCTCGAAGTTACAGCAAGCCAATTTAGATGATCACCGTTCTGTACATATATAAATTACCAAATATTTTAACAATAACGACTAATGATGACAATCAGAAATACCTGTATCAAATTTGCCTTGTATCCTTTCACTTAATAATGATTTATCGGTACCAGAGCTAATACAAGCTGCAGAGATTATTGTTAAGTATCAGAAAAAAACTAACCCTTATGTATTTCATCAACTAGAATTAAAATCTTTTAGAACGCCCTAAAATATTTATAGTTTTTCCCATTGCAAAATACCTATCTAAAAGCAAAAAGCAGGTAAACAATACAGTTATTTTGTACTAACAAGTGAAGATTTGGAATCTGCGGAGCTAGAAGAACAATAAAAAAATTGGGTGCAAGTGGAAAAAGCAGAATTGAATTAGTCAGCCAAATATAGAACCAAGACAAACAAAGCCAAATACTCTGACATTATAATACTCTCTAAATGTTTAATCTAACCAGTCAATACCACAATATCAGAAAAAGTTGAAAGAATTACTGAAACAGAAAAATTTAAGTGACTATAGGTAACCATCCAACTACAATACAAAATGAACAGAGACGCCGCCTTTATGTAACAAAATATCCAGAGAATATTTTACTAAAACCGCAGAATTTATAAAGAAAGTAGATTACCAAAACATAATGAAAGAAGAAAAACCGAAATAAAGGTCTATTTTTGCAAAATATCGAGAAAACACAAAAGGTTTTACTAAAAATGGCATATAAAAAAATGTATCCGAAGAAAGAAAGAAACACAATAGACCGGCGAAACCGCTTTCAGATGAAGATCTAAGGAAATATTTGAAGAAAATTTGTTCAAAATAAGTGTTATAACAATAAGATGGAGCATAGAAAAATCTGGGTATAACTTTTTAAGACTTCCAATAGTGCCAAAGATTATACATACTTAACTTACAGTACCATTCTCTATGCTAAAGTGCCAATGATTGTAACATATTCTAGAAAAAAGTTTTATTACATTTTTAAATTAATTAAACATTTCTTTCATATCTTAATGCGTCATTTTATTTATGGCTATCTAAACTAAAATAATTTATTTATAATTCAATACAATATTAAAAACTATAATATTAAAAAAAAAACTAAAAACTAGAAACTTAATTATCATATAGTCCTACTCCCCGCGGTAACATGCCAAGAACACTGGCTGCTTTTCCCCGCTGAATGGCTATACTTAGCCTTTGAGCGAGAAAAGATCCAGTCCTCTTATCACCAGCAGAACCGACCGAGTTACTTTTTTTGTGTTAATTTTTTTAAATTAACTAAAAAATTAAATTAACTAAAATCCAACAAAATCATCAAAAATATAACAAATGTGTTTATTTACGAGAATTAACCACTTACAAGTAGAAGTCAGCTTAAAGTGCCAATCATTATACTTGTTCACTCCCCCAGTTGCCCCGACAAGGTCGACTGAACTAGGGCCCATGAGTAATTCCATCGACGAGCAACCCGAGGGAGGGGCCCAATGGCCTATGGATACTTATTGTATAATGGCTGGATAAGCAAACACAAAACTTACCGAGTCCCGGAGGTAGGGTTGACCACAAGGTGCCGTCAAGGGCGAGTAGGTGATATGTATGTAAGTGTGTATGTAGTAGTGTGTAAGTGTAACTTGACGCCACCGAAGTAATCGGCCAGCAGCTCACATGCGCGGCTCGGCTCCACAACTTCGATCACTCCAATGGGCGTTCACTTTATCTGAACTCAAGTCTAACGTCACTTAGCACAAAATTATTAATTGACTCCGAACGCGACCTTCTCTCGGGTCACAAAGTTTTAGCGTTCCACACGACAAAGCAAAAATTATTTCGTACGATATTAGTACCACACAAACAACTCGTCGACGCAAATTAATGGCAATCGAAGTTAAATTAATCACTCAAACTCAAAAATCAGCCTCGTTGTCACGTAAAACGCCCGAAAATAGACAACACAATAAGAGGCACTTGACTTAACTATTCAATATTAACTTCCAAAAACAATTAACCGACCCGGCGTCCGCGCAGACAATTAAATTCTTCTAGACGTAGGTATATCCGACCGGCCGTCGCGCGACGATGAATGTTCCAGACTGATAGGGCGTGGCCGCCGCGTGCAAAACGAGCGCCGGCCGGACCGAGCCGTCAAACCGGTTTTGAATGCAAGTTTTAATGTGTTTAAGATTAGGCCTAAACAATACTGTTTACCCATGGACGTATAAATAAGGCGGACAGAATTTTGTTAAGAAAGGACTGATGCACTGTAATGGCGGCGGTGCAAGCATGTTTGCGTGTTGTATAGGGTTGTCATGTAAAACAAAATTTCCCCATTTTTGTATAAAACAATCTGTCAAAATATAACACAACTTTGATGGAATACTAATCTATTATTACGTAACTAATAAAAATAATACATTTGACTATTAAAAAAAATCTAAGAATTTCAAATTTAGATTTTGATTGAAATCGAATTATACTATGTCAATCAATTTCCATTTAAATTAATTTTATTGCAAACTTTATATTATGCAAAAATTGTGTTATATTATTAGAACGAAATATATTATAAATATATTTAAATAAATATTTGTAAATATATAACAAATAAACATATTATAGATAACCAAAAAATTTAATATAAAATTAATTTAAAATATATTATTTTAGAATTAGTATGAAAACATTTAGAAACAGCATGGTAGCGATCACCTCATTCTCAGGGGTTACTATCAGTCATCTACTCTTTAGTAGTATACCCTAATAATCCTTACTAAACAATTTTTGCTCGCTAAACATTTTAAACTTTGATAGATAAGGCCTGCATCATTTCGAAGCGGTCAGCCACCGCAGAGTCTACATCACCTGAAGATGCCTCATGTAGAGGCGAAACACGTGTCGTATTGTCGTTAGTGGTGTGTCTTTTCTAATTTAGTAATGTTGAGAGTAGTGGTGCTGGAATTAGTGGTGACGGGGATAGTGCACGTAATTGAGAGAGGGTGGGAGGTGCTATTCAAACTAGGTAAGACACATCATTTTATTTTATCGAGCGGATGTACACGAGGCAATTTTTTACCAACTTTGTTATTATTTATGACAATAAGTCATAAATAATTATCATAATTTATCATATTCATGACAAACAACAACGTTTAAAACCTTTTGGTTGAATAATTTTTCTAAAAAAATGTTTTTTACTTTCGAAGATTCTTGAAATCCCATCTAATTTAGAAATATGGTGAAATCAAATCGCCAAATATTTTTCTGCTATATATTTAATAACTTATCTTGTGCTCTATCCCTGCAAATATGTGCTCAAATTCGAAGCTTACAAAAACCCTGTCATTCTTTTTAAACGTTACCCCCACACTAGGATTTTCTCCTGTATCGTGGAGGCAGTTTACAAACATATGTTGCACAAGGACAAACATCCAGACCCGGAACAATTATTTGTAGGCCATACAAATACTTGTTCCGTGCGGGATTCGAACCCACGGCCCCAAGTGTTGCAACTCATTGCTAAGCCACTACGCCACGGAGCCGTCTATTGGCAATAAACTTTTCTAATATTTTTGTAAGTATATACTTTTGTTGTCTTCCATTATACATTGTAATGTTTTCCTTAATAATCTTTCGTACAACCATTTTACAAGTACAACAAATATTAAATAAATCGTTAGATGGAAAACGTAAACCTCCTAAAGTTTTCAAATGTATTAATTTATGAAAGAAATGCGGTGCATTTTTGGCATTTAGTTTTTCTTTTGTTGCATAATGACCAATGCTACCCGGCAGATATCCTTTTTTTTATAGGATAATGGTGACAAACGAGCACACAGTCCACCTGATGGTAAGTGGTTGCTGCGGCCCATAGACATCTACATCTATCCTCTATTACAATTCAAAATGTAGATGCGTTGTCACCCGTGAGGACCAAGATTGAACGCCTCATTTCCAGCAAAAAGGGCCTCCGGCCACCTGCACTCACCAAGCGAAACGCAGAGGTGAACCTCTACTTCACGCTGGTTTTCTGTGAGGTCGTGGTACCACCCCGGTTCGAGCCGGCCCATCCGTGTGACAGCAAAAGCTGCCGCGTGGCTCTACCACTGGTAAAAAATCCTATTATTAACTTACTACAAAATGCATATAATTGCATTATAATCGATCGGGTAATTTTTCAGAAAAATTATAACAAAAAAGTACACATAAAACAACCTTAAGAAGTTTTTGGGCACACATATATACCGCATCCGTGCCGACGTGGGTAAAAATAGCAAATTCCCAAATTTCAGGTAATTTTCCCTATAAATATAATTAACAACACTGATCACGTGACTCATGTTTTGTGTTCCAAAAACAGCATTTTAATTTAAGACATAAAACACTCAAATAAGTGATTATAATTACTGAGTCACCTATGAAAGGTAATTCCTTGATGTTTTTTGATAAAACCACTACGATTTTTACAAAATTTAACGACGCAAGACGGCATATTGATTTTTGTTTTTACTTACGCCAACTACTTCTCTCGGACAACGTTTGTTGCGTAATGGCGGGTGCTAGACTTATTATTAGTGTGAATGTGTGCGTGACCCCTTGTACGTACACGCGAACTGACTTATTATGGGTGCTTCGCTGAGTTGTATAGCGAGATTCAGTCCGCCTTATTTATACGTCCATGTGTTTACCCTATATGAACAAAGAAATCGAGTCCCCTTTTCAGCAAAATGCTGCAGTACTAAGCGCTGGTTTTCAAATTGAGTCCAACATTGACATCACGGACGGAAATACATAAACTAACCATCCTGATAGAAAAAGAAGGAAATGTGTTATCTAATAGGTTTTTTTTATAGACGAGGGGCAAACGAGCATATGCGGCTGACCTGATGGTACGTGTCGACCGCCGCACATAAACAACTGCAACACCATGGGAATTGCAGTTGCGTTGCCAGCCTTTTAAAAAGAAGTAAGCTCGTTTCTTAAAGGTCCCTAAGTGGTATCTGTCCGGAGAAATTGTCAGTGGTAAACGATTCCACTAAAACGTCGTGCGAGGAAGCAAACTAGTAATCTAGTGGTGGGCCGCCAACCAACCAAATGGTGTAGGTGGTATCGTGAGTTTTATCGCAATAGAAGATTCAAAGGAATGCAAAATATCTTCGCAATGAAAGAACTCGGTCGTCGACGATTATAGCCACTGCGCTGGATGCGATCAAGTGGAAAGAGCTGGCACTGGGGTGCCCCGGCCCAGAAAAAAATAAATTTTCGTACAGATTGAATCAGACAACACAAAACACGTCATTATACGGTAAACTTTTACAAATACAAATACATATTACAAAATTAATTGCTTTTACAATTGTTGTATTTATAAATTTAAAAAAATCCACAACCTTAATTTCTGAGTAGGGTGGAAGTTTATTTCATATTGCATACATACACACATACATATACACATACACTGTCGTGAAGCGACAATTAAAGAAAAGAAAAATATAACCTAACCTAAGAACAGCAAAACAACAAAAGTAGACCAAGAAAATAATATATTTAAAGTTTCAGAAAAGTATTTACAATTTTATAAAAAAATATGAAATATGAAGATAATGGATGAAATGAAATTACAATTAGGTTTCCTAGGATCCTCACGTTCACTGTGAATAATATTTATAAGGAATAAAACTAATTTGAAGGATTTTATCGCCTTTAATTTTAACTTTTTAAATTCCCGATGTTTTGGGCACTTTACAGCATCCATGTCACGGGTGGAGCGAGAGAACTGAGGTGTTTGACGACCTGATGTCGTAGTTAAAATAGAATAGAATAAATGCAGTAGTAGTTTGAATTTAATTTTATTTATTATGGGGTTCTTAGCAGATGGTAGCACTCAGCCATCTTCCCTATTAAAATTAGGATATTTTTAATTTCAATAGCCTCGCGAATCATCATTGGTAGGATTCGGTGTTCTATTGCAAGGATTTGTTGTCTATCAGATCCGATTTAATGGTTGGGACGATACTAAACATGTTGACATACTTGACTTCCCAAGCTTCGGTGCTTCACATCAACGATATGTTCTTTTACTCGGAACTTTCATCCAAGATGCGTAAAAAAAAACCCGTAACATTAGTTTTAATCCATGTGTAGTGTTCATTATTATAGAACTGTATTTATATTATAGAACTGAAATTTTCAAGTCTACTCGAAGTAAAAAAAAAATCTACATCTATTTTATAGTGCCAATCAATATTAAATAGGACCAATGATATGAATAAAATGTCTCAAATAAACATTATATTACTTTGTTAAAACTAAATTAACTTTAACTATGAATAAATGTAAATAATAATAATACATTTTGATTTCAAGACTATTTGCCTTTCTCATGGATACATCGGGATCGGAAGACACGCCCGATATAAAAAATAATCTAAGAAAAAATAGTGGGTGTTATTAGATATATATATTCACGTGTTTCTGTAGCATGTTAGCAATCATCTAGGTCTAATAGCATTTTAGAATGAAAAAAATGTTTGACAGACATAGAGACAAGACACCGAGGTGACTCTAAAAGTGATCGAATTTTTCTAAATTTGGCACGGAACAAATTTTTGATGATGTTCCTAAATTAAAGCGCACGCGAGCGAAGCCGCGGGTAAAAATCTAGTATAAAAATAATAAAGCTAAGTATCTAATGAAATTACACAAACAGAGACAAAAGTAACAATTACCATTATTTAAAGTTCTGGTAACAAATTACTAAAAATGATTACAATACAAATCTACTCCATGTACTCTACTGTATTGTTTTACAAATGTTTACGCGTGTATTGGCCAACCTTGGCAAAACATTTGTAGGGGTGCTTTAAAATCGGTAATTTTGTTTCAAATATGATAATAGTTGTTAGTTTAGAGCTTAAAATATAACTTCTTCTACACGTACTTACCGAAAGTAAGACACTCCGGCTGTTAAATTGCTGTTTCGGGCATTATTCTTGCAACTTTTAAATATACATTGCGGCATTGTGAAACGTCTTTATATTGGTTGTGTTTCAAGTCAACCAAAACGAAATAAGAACTCACGTCTCCAGTGCGCTGTTATTTACTTCGCCGTATTTTTTGCGCCGACCCGATATCTAGTTGGTATTCTTGATCGAAGGGTCCCAATATAAATATAGTGAAAAATGCTATCTCCAGGATTGGTAAATAGGGGGTGAATTAGTGATCGAAGAGATGTTTTAATCACTACTTAGACAATATTTGAGCTTTTGATATTACTTAATCCACTCGAAAAGATAAAAAACTATACATCGTAAAGTCATTTATTTAGAAATTATTCTATTATTTTTTGTTCGTTGAAGTTGCCTTTTACTGTAATATTTCTTTTTTGCTGTTAAAGGTAACGTCTCAGCACAGCACGAACCTGCAAACGGACATTGTGGCCAAATAAAAGCAGTTTTATATGTCTCACATCCCTACTATGGCGGGACCTTCCAACAAAAATTAAAGTTTTTTTATGCGTATACATAAAGTGGGATTCTAACTTTAACACCTGTAGGTAAATAAAATCACGAAATACTATAAACGTTTGTACCTATTGTCTAGTTTAAATAATAATATTCTATGCCTATATACCTAGTCAGGTCATACATTCTGTCACATGTTTAATATAAAATAATTGAAACAAGTTTATTCATTATGTAACCATTTATATACCAAAATGAACTTAACAAAACATAGATTCTTATGACACTAAAGTTTATTCAAAATGACCTCCGTGATTTTGAATACAGGCCTTCAATCTGCGCGGCCAGTTGTCTATCGCAGCACGAACAAGGTCCATTTCAATATCGGCGGCTGCCTTAATCAAGGATGTCTTGAGTGACTCCAAATTGGGATGAGGCTTTGAGCACGCCTTTTCCTCCAAGTGTTGCCATATCTTGTAATCTAACGGATTCAAATCTGGACTGGAGGAGGGCCAGTCTTCGTGCCGGATGAAGTCGATTTCACACGCCGCCAGCCAGTCTTGTGTACTCTTCACTCTTTGAGCTGGCGCCGAATCTTGTTGGAATACCGAGTGCCTGTTATTGAACATGGTATGAGAAACACGTTCCACAAGGTTCGTCAGGACTGTATTTTGATTCACAACTGCATTCGTTATTACACCTTTCTCACAAATATGTACCTCTGTTAAGCCCCAATAAGAAACTCCCAACCACACCATGAGCGAGGATGGAAAATAACCTCGTTGGACACGCGGAATACGGTTGCTCGCTTCTTCACTACTGTGTGCGTACACCTTATTATTTTGTTTGTTGTAGCTCTCTTCTACGGTAAAAAATTTTTGATCCGAAAAAAGAATTTCCCGATATTTTTTCCCGCGTACCGCTTCAACAAAGCGCGGCATCTCTTCAGTCTCAGGTCCATTATACGAGCATTCAAACGATGTCCTGTTTTTCTTCGATATGCCCGAAGCCCTAAGTCTTCATTTAACACCCTTTTCACAGTGGTTCTGCTTAACCCTATCTGAAGGGCCAACAGTTTCTGCTTACGTTTGGGATTTTTTTGAATTCGCGCCTTCACAGCTTTTATCACTGCTGGAGTCCTAACAGACCGAGGGCGACCACTTCTTGACCTGTCATCTACACTAGAGTCTTCATTGTATCGTTTGATGGTACGATAAACGAATCTTTTGGTTATATTCAAATTTTTCAGTATGTCAAAAATTTGAATTGGCGCGTAACTGCAACGATGCAACGCAATAACTGCAACACGGTCTTCTTTAAGCGTCCACTCCATATTTAAAAATGAGTAAAATTCTAAAAAGTATACAGTTTTATTTTCATGAACAATTTGAGATTCGAATTCAATAAACTTTTTTGTGGGCAGTATTCTAAAAGAAAAGTTTTTACTGTGTGACAATACTTATGACCTGACTGTGACTTAACCCATCAATAGGGAAACGCTTGTAAATGCATCGCTATTAATCTCTTAAATATACGAATTTTGTTTAATTATCAGGTGCTTTTAGTTTCCTTATTGTTCCATTAGGAAATGAGTGAGTGAATTTTTTTATAGGATAAAGGTGAAAAACGAGCACACAGTCCACCTGATGGTAAGTGGTTGCTGCGGCCCATAGACATCTACATCTATCCTCTGTTACAGATCAAAATGCAGATGCGTTTTCACCCGTGAGGACTAGGATGGAATGCCTTATTTCCAGTAGAAAGAGCCTCCGGCCACCTGCACTCACCAAGCGAAACGCAGAGGTAAACCTCTACTTCACGCTGGTATTCTGTGAGGTCGTGGTACCACCCCGGTTCGAGCCGGCCATTCGGTGCGACAGCAAAAGCTGCCGCCTGGATCTACCACTGTTAAATAAGTTAAATCGATTAGTACCTAACATTGGTTTGATACATCACAATTTTTAATTATGTTTATGTAGCTACACTCGACGTCTCGTGAAACAGAAAGTTAGCTCTGAAAAGAGCTATTATATTTTCAGCATGAAGCATGATATTACTCTGTAACAAGCTGCTTTAATCCGTCCGACGCGAGCGGTGAGAAGAATTGGGACGCCTCTTCCTGTACAGGACAGTTACTATACTCTTTGGATGCCTCTCACTGTAACTGCGTTTTTATACCGCACGCTAGGAATGTGAAATGCGCGATTCGTTTCCAGAAATCAACAATACAATAAATTCCTTTCGCTGATATTTTATAACCAATCACATGTTAGATAATATTTTTGTTAAGGGATAAGGGTGACAAACGAGCAGATAGTCCACCTAATGGTAAGTGGTTGCTGTAGCCAATAGATATCTACATCTATCCTCGATTACAAATCAAAATGCAGATGCGTCGTCACCCGTGACCGTGAGGACTAAGACAGAATGCCTTGGTTCCAGTAAAAAGGGTCTCCGGTTCTCTACACTTACGAGGGTGGATTGAAAAGTACTCGGCCTAACCAAGAAAATAAACATATACTAAATCAGTTATATTTTTATTTTTCTACATAATCACCATCAAGTTCAATACACTTTTGCCACCTCCCCTTCCAAGCATTTAGACCGTTGAAAAAAAATGATTCTTCCTTAGAGTCAAAATATGCGTCTACAGCTGCTTTGACCTCGTCGTTTGTCGAAAATCTTTGACCTCCCAAGTGCTTTTTTAGGTTAGGGAACAGAAAGAAGTCTGATGGTGCCAGATCAGGTGAATACGGCGGATGCGGTAACAGTTCAAAGCCACAGTTGTGAATTTCAGCCATTGACTGTACTGACGTGTGAACACGGGCGTTATCTTGATGAAACAGGACTTTTCTTCTGAGCATTCCTCGACGTTTTTCTTTTATTTCCTCTCGTAAACGACGTAGTAAGGTGCAGTAGTAATCAGAGTTTATAGTCTGACCCCTTTCAAGATAATCAATCATAATCACACCTTTCGAGTCCCAGAATACTGAAGCCATCACCTTATTTGCCGACAAAATCGACTTAGCCTTTTTAGGGGGTGGTGAACCAGGTCTTCTCCACTCCACTGTTTTGATTGTTGTTTTGTTTCCGGTGTACAGTAATGAACCCATGTTTCGTCTATAGTAACAAAACGATTCAAAAAATTATCTGCATCGACTTCAAATAACTCCAAACAGTCGCGTGAAATAGTCAATCGCGTCCTTTTTTGTTCAACTGAAAGCAGTCGCGGAACCCACCTCGCAGACACATTGTGGAAACCCAACTCGTTGACAATGATGTTTTGAATTCGTTCATAAGAGATGCCTATAATCTCGGCTATCTCTCTAATTTTTAATCTGCGGTCTCCCATTATTAAATCAAGTACTTTTATAATATTTTCGTTAGTAGTTGACGTCGAAGGCCTTCCAGAGCGGGGTTCATCTTTCACACTCTCTCTACCACGCTTAAATTCTGCTATCCATTTTTTGACGGATGAATATGACAGAGCATAATCGCCTAATGTACTGACCATGTCATCATGGATGGCTTTTGATGATAGCCCCTTCTTATGCAGGTACTTAATGACGGCACGCTGCTCGATTTGCTCCATTCGCGGAAATTATGTCCGATTACTTTGTTAATAAATTTATAAAATCACAACTAATTATCGCACACGTTTCGAACTTCACACAATGAACTAGTCTGAACTGAACTAAATAATGTGGGTAGATTTGATTTTTAGAATTGAATGGATCTGTGTTAGGCCGAGTACTTTTCAATCCACCCTCGTACTATACGAAATACAGCAGCGTTAAGCTGTTATTTTAAGCTGGTATTCTGTGAGAGCGTAGTCCTTACCCGGTCGAGCCGACCCATTCGTGCTACAATAATACCACTAATATAGCTGCAGCATGGCTCTACCACGTCCTAAAATAATAAGATTTTTATTCGATTTTGTAATTTTAAGACTAAATATTTAATGTAGACATTTTGATTGCTCAATAACTTTATACATTTTGTTAATTTTTAGTATTTAGGGAATCACATTTTTACAATAAATTATTACACTCCTACTCATTTTACTAGTTACAAGTTTTCCACACAAAACTCCACAACCTGTAAAGTGGAACCTATAACTAAACAGCGCTAACCCGTAAGATCAGCAAATTTATATAACTACACTATTTTTCCATCATCATTCATTACAGCCTCATTCAGTACATAATACTAAGTCCTCTGCTAAATATAGGCCTCACCCATAGATTGCAGGTGGTTTTTTTATTGTTTTCGGTTTTTGTCAGGAAGATGCTGATACTCATCTCCTGTTTCAGTTTCCCTCTGTCGCCTCTTACGACATCCACGGAATGATTTGGAGGGTTTTTTTTATAGAAGAGGGGGCAAACGAGCATGCGGCTTACCTGATATAAAATAATATACTACACTCTTGTAATCATTTTTATTGACTCCAAATGTCAGTCCCTAGCCATGTCCGCACACCGAAATTTTGTGTTTGAGCACCCATATTTCGATAAACAATCAATTTATGCTTTAATTATCTTTACAATTGTTAAATATTAAAATACCTACAACTAATTTCTTCAATTTTTGTAATTTAAAAAAAAATAATAAATATGTTTCCTAAAGTCAAAATTAGTGTACCTACTCAACTTTAAACATCAGTCCAGAAATTTTAAAATCTGTTATTGGCTAGCCAATAACAGATTTTAAAATATTCGCGGTATAATATGAGTAAAGAGTGAATGTAAACATAAATTATTTTTAAAAGTATAGATACGTCATACTTGATCTAAAATGGCAATACGAAAGTCAGGTAATTGCCCGACTCGCATTCAGTCGGGCACGCTCTCGCGTCGCGGTTATACCTTCGCTACAGCGCGTAAATCTTCAAGTTATTCGTGGCAAAAATGCCTTCCTGTGTTTTTAGGTGGAGCACAAATTACACGGCAATTGTTAGAGACAAGAAAAACGTCTCATTAATATTTTGAATATAGATGTTTTGTTCATAATTGATTGTATTATTTCAACATTAACCGCCAGTGTAAACTTTGACGCTAGCTAGTGTGTTCATTTTCCATATCGGTATATCATGCGCTCGCGCCAATGAGCGCTCGGCAGCAATGAATACGCAACTAATGATGTATATTTATCTTTTTCTAACCATAGGTATAGTAGGTATCATTTGTCTCTTTTTGTTAGCGCAACGTGTCATAATAAATAACTGTACGTAGATATAGTACTACCTGCGCCACTTTAAATACAATAATGTTAGTGTGTAACCTATCTTTTTTAATACGTCTTTGATGTAAACAAATGTAAAAAAAATCATTAAACTCTTCTCCTACTGTCGCCGAATCATTGCTTAAACAAAATGTAAAGGCTTGTTCAAATACTTTTAAATTCCATAGAGTACTGCCAAAAGATATCGTTAAATATTTTAAAACTATTGATGTTAAGAAAACGGCAGATTTATGGGGGATTTCCGTTAAAGTTATTTTATCTATAATAGATATAATAGCACCTTATCTAGCCACTATATTTAATACAAGCGTCGAATCTGGTGTGTTTCCTGATTTAATGAAACTTAGTAAAGTCATACCTTTATATAAATCTGG
Source organism: Parnassius glacialis (assembly GCA_033319125.1). NCBI lineage: Eukaryota > Metazoa > Arthropoda > Insecta > Lepidoptera > Papilionidae > Parnassius > Parnassius glacialis. Next base: position 11,167,988 of record JAVANC010000012.1, read on the forward strand.
TAGTACATTAGACCCCGCCAATTTTAGACCAATTTCTGTACTACCAACATTTAGTAAAATTTTTGAAAAAATAATTTTAGATCAAATGTTAAGTTTCTTTAATATTAATAAATTGCTACATAGAAATCAATTCGGTTTTACAAGGGGTCGCTCAACAACTGACGCTGGAGTTGAGCTTATTAAACATATTTTTTGTGCATGGGAGAATTCAGAGGATGCTTTGGGTATATTTTGTGACCTTTCCAAGGCCTTCGACTGCGTTCACCATGAGACATTAATCAGGAAGCTACAGTACTATGGTGTCAAGAACACAGCGCTTAAACTTATAATTTCATATTTAAGTAATAGAATGCAGAAAGTTATTATTAATGGTAAAAGTTCTTCCGGCTCACCTGTACTAATGGGTGTACCTCAGGGCTCAATTCTCGGCCCATTCTTGTTTCTAGTGTATATTAATGACTTACCTTCTATTGTAGAGGATAATCATGATATAGTATTATTTGCTGATGATACTTCTTTGATTTTTAAACTTAAACGTAAATCATTTAAATGTGACGAAGTGAATAATGCTATATCAAAATTAGTGCATTGGTTTAACGTTAATAATTTACATTTAAACGGAAATAAAACTAAATGTATTAAATTTACAACAACGAATGATAGAAATCTGAGTACCAATGTGTTTTTAAATGGGGAAGAACTGAGCCCTGTTGAATCCACTGTTTTTCTTGGCATCACTCTCGACGCAAAGCTTCAGTGGGGCCCCCATATATTCAAACTAGCAAGCAGACTAAGTTCTGCAGCCTATGCTGTAAAAAAGATTAGAGGTCTCACTAGTGTCGAGACAGCTAGATTAGTTTATTTCAGTTATTTCCATAGCATAATGTCTTATGGGATTTTGTTATGGGGACATGCGGCTGATTCAGAAACTATTTTTGATTTACAGAAGAGGGCCATTAGAGCTATTTACAACCTAAAACTGAGAGTCTCTTAGAGATAAATTTAAAGAAATAAATATATTAACTTTGGCCTCTCAGTATATTTACGAAAATTTAATGTATGTTCACAAAAACAAAGGTAGTTTTAGTAAAAAAAGTGATGTGCATTCTGTAAACACTAGGAACAAACACAAGCTAGTGATACCAGTTTCTCGACTCCACAGAGTCAGTAATTCATTCTTGGGGCAATGTATACGCTATTACAACAAGGTCCCGGAAAGTGTACAGGCTCTCTCCATTAGCAAGTTTAAATGTTTTGTTAAGTTGAAACTGTATAAAAAGGGTTATTATAGTATAAATGAATACATGGTTGATAATAACCCCTGGGAATGAGGTGATCGCTTCCAAGCTGTTTCTAAAATAAATTTTGTACTTATATAGTTAGTACAACCATTATTGTAAAATTTGCTTTAAAAAAAAAAAGTCCCGCTGGGTTTCTTGCTGGTTCTTCCCAGGACAGAGGTTTTATTTTTCGAACCAGTGGTAAAGTATAAAATGACTTTCAATAAGTATTACACATGTGATCTATATTGAATAAAAAATTATTCTATTCTATTCTAAACCAGTTGATTTTAAAGAAAGAGATGATATTATCCGCAAACTACACTCCCGTGGCAGTGGTTATTATTATATATAGTATTAATAATAGGAAATTGACATAATTTGATTAATATTTACAAGTGATTTATCGATCTTGTTCGGTAGGTAGTGTTAAATGTAGATATATTTAATGTATAGTGGTCGATTAGTATTTTTTTTAGTTTTATTCCGAATCATCAGTCCCTGAACCGTCAGGCCCTAGTTGTGAATGGTGCTAGGGACTGACGGGAGTGGTCAGGGACTGACGTTCACTTATAATTATATAAAATTTATTGGAAACTACACATACTGACTTGTCCTTAAATACACGTTTATTTACTTAGTGGAACTAGACAAGATTTATGAATACTACTCTGTGTAAAAAGTATCGGGAATATGTCAATAAAAAGACCCGCGTAAAAGAGGTCGTTCTAATTTTACTGCATGTTGGTAGCACTGTACTGATTTAGCGCGCAAAGATTGAGCGGGATCTGTCATTTAATTTGTTTTAAACTACACTTTTTGTTGGTCATAGTTTTGAGTTCTCGGCGATTTTTACAATGGAAAATATTGTTGAACAAAGAGTGTGCCTTAAATTTTGTGTTTCGAATGATATTTCATGTGGTGAATCACTAAAAATGTTGCGAAATACCTACGGCGAATCGTGTATATCGAAAACAAGGGCTTATGAATGGTATAAGGTTTTTAAAGAAGGCCGAGAAGTAGTAGTAGACTTGCCTCGTTCTGGTAGACCTTCAACCGCTACGACCAAAGAAAACATCGACAAAATCAAGAAGCTAGTGCTCGAAAATCGACGTATGAGTCTGAGAGAGTTGGCTAGTGAGGTGAACATATCTTTTAAGTCCGTCCACAACATTCTCATTGACATTTTAGGCATGAAACGCGTCGCCGCTCGACTAGTTCCAAAAGAGCTCAATTTTGTTCAAAGAGCGCAGCGAAAGCATGTCGCTGAAGACATGGTTTCCCGAGCTTCTACGGATCCGACCTTTATGAAACGTCTAATAACTGGCGACGAGACATGGGTTTATGAGTACGACATGCAAACAAGCCAAACAGTCTTCAGAATGGCGTCTCGAAAACGAGCCGAAACCCAAAAAACCGCGGCAAAGTCGCTCCAAAATCAAGGTGATGCTGACAGTTTTTTTTGACTACCGTGGTGTGGTTCACTCCGAATTCCTTCCAAAGGGAGAAACAGTGAATAAAGAATATTATTTAGGCGTCATGAAGCGTTTGCGTGAGAGTATCCGCCGAAAACGTCCAGATTTGTGGCAACAGAACTCATGGATGCTGCACCATGATAATGCACCATCACACACAGCCATTATAGTCAAAGAGTTTTTAGCGAAAAATTCAACAAAAGTTCTCGACCAAGCACCGTATTCACCTGATATGGCTCCGTCTGACTTTTTTTTATTTCCCAAGTTAAAATTACCACTTCGAGGAAAACGTTTTGAGTCGATAGAAGCCATAACAAAAAATTCGCTGAATGAGCTAAAGGCCATACCGCAAATAGCCTATGAAAAATGTATGGAAGACTGGGTGAAGCGTTGGAGATGTTGTATTGCAAGCGATGGGGCCTACTTTGAAGGCGATAAAATAAATTTAGATGAATAATTTGTATTTTTTGTTTTATTGACAAATTCCCGATATTTAGTACACAGAAGGTACATAAAACTAGATCAAACGCTTACCCTATCGGAAATTCGAATCCGGACTGAACAAGGTGGTCTAAGACCACGAGACCAAAAAGTTTATCTACAGTTATTGGTTATATTTTCTAATAAGTGTTGTTTATCTGTTTCATAACAACATGCCGCCTGCAAAGAAGCCAAAGTTATCCTAAGAGGAGATAGCCATAAAAAAACTGCTGCTGCAAAAGCACTTTTGGATATAATTAAAAGCACTCCAGTTTTGTTGGCTGAATGTAAAGAGAAAGAAATACTAAAATATCTATAAAAAAAAGAAGGAAAAGGGACAGCGAAACTCTGTTAAGGATTATGACCGCTCCTGAGCAAAGAAAAATTTTAAAAGAGTGGAAGATCTCATCTGATATCCTCTATATATCTGATATATAGAAAGAACCAAAAAGTAAGTAATGTTTGTGACTAACTGTGACTGCGAATACGCCACCCACAAAAATATAGCTGCAGAACCGTTGATCAATAATAGACACATCGAAAATGTGAACTCTGAAACCTTAGCCTAATTCAAGGTAAAAGAAGAAACCTTCATCAACGAAATTTAAGAAATAAAGTGTTATAAAAAATGCGCTATTATTGTCGATTTAAAGAATTTAAAGAAGCTTAATACGAAACAGAAGAAGTACAATAGACTAAGACAAAAAATCAAGAACTTTAAGAAATTACTGTCACCTAAAAGTAAAATCAAAGTAGACAATTGGTCGAAAAGGACCTAAATTACAGACCTAAATTATAGAAAAATTTTCCAAAAGCTAAAGCTCATCAAGAGAAATCCAATTTCAAATGGCTTTTGTATGGGTCCAAATGTTGACAAATATAAACTTTGGCGATTCGGCAATAGCTGTGTAAATGATGTATAAGTTTCGGTGCAATATTTCTAAAAAGAACACTAAAGTTATTTATTCTGTGCTAAAGCTAAGAAAAACGGAGTACTCCAAACGATTCACAGGTTCTATGAAGATGACAGTAATAGTTGCACTGCAGCAGGAAAAAGGGGTGTATTACTCGCAATGGAATCAAAAAACAAAAACGGTATTTCTTGGATTCTTTGAAAAATTAGCAAGAAAGTTTTTTCGAACAAATACTCTGACAATTGGGTATTCATTATTTTGTCGATTAAGTCCATTCTGGGTCATGATCCTCATACTTGTGCCTGTGTTGTACATGAGGCTTAGCTTTCCATTGACTCCCGTCGAGTTGGGGGTTGATACGTATTTTTACAGATAAGTTACACCATGCGGAAACGCGTAATTTATGAGAAAAAAGTTATTAAAAATCAATTATTCTTGCATCGTTTATATCTAATCCTACCATAAAAGTGACGCCATTGTGTAATGTCATTGTCGTCAGTAGGGATGTCGATTCTTTCCGGAAAAGGTCGATTTTTAGATCGATTCAAATCGTAAGCTGATGTATAGATTCACAAAAAATCGATTTCTAAAATATCTATATTTTTTTATGTTTGCATTTATAATGTAAATATAATTCCATTTTATGAAAAACAAGAAAGATACCATAATAAATGATCTCTTATTGAAATTTGTTTTATTTTAACAGTACCAATTAGGTCAGATAACAAATAAAATAGGTTAGGTTCAACTTATGTCAAAGAACCGAATTGATTGACCCCGACTCCACCTGGTACGAGTCTGTCCTACCCCTAGAATGGTTTTAGAGAGCCAGAGGCGCGTAGGGGGAGCAGCCTCCGCCTGCTGTAACAAATCGTAGGCATCGGATCGTAGGCCTCCTCGCCTCCGGAGCTTCGGCTTTGTTGGTCGCCTTCGGCGACCAGCCCCAGCTGCTCCGGCTCGTCCAATGCCTGCGATTTGTTATGCTAAGGCGTAGTGGCTACTCTTCCCGCAGCGCCGGAGACGTAGCAGTCTCAAAATAGATACAGAAATTCTTCTGAATCAGTCCCCCTATATTTTATGGTGAAGGGGATTTTTTTCTCATAAAATGGATTTATATTTACATTATAAATGCAAACATGACAAAATATAGATATTTTAGAAATCGATTTTTTGGGAATCGATACATCAGCTTTACAATTCGAATCTATTTAAAAATCGATCTTTTTCGGAAAGAATCAGTTCGGCGTCAGTTTTATTGTAGGATTAGACATAAACAATGCAAGAATAATTGATTTTCACTAACTTTTTTCTCAAAAATTACGCGCTTCCGCATGTTGTAACTTTGTGTGTGTGCTTATAATAGTGTAACTTTTCTGTAAAAATACGTATCAACCCCCAACTCGACGGGAGTCAATGGAAAGTCGTACCCATAAAGTGACTGACCCTTTAAGGTAGGACATAATAAATTAATCATCCACTATCTACATTATTAGGAAATGCAATAGCATCTTAAATATAACTAAGACAAATGACTTCCAAAAGTGGCCCTAATTTTATGGAAACACCCATATATACATAATTAAATATAGCAGTTTCTGATTCAAACTCCAATAACAAATGTAAAAATGAAATGGAAATTCACAAACTACTCCTGCAATTCCATGCTTTGCAACGTTAGATAGTGATTGCAGAGTAAGTGTTTGAACGATGCCTTGCTCGTGGCTGCGCGTACACTGCCTGGTAACTCGTTCCATAATCTTACCGCATGAGGAATAAAAGATTTGTGTAAAAAGCTAGTGTGACAGAGGGGAACATGGAGGTTAGATTTTTCCGTAGAACGGAGACAACATTAATTAAAACGGAAACAAAATTAATTAAAAAAATCTCAAACATTGTTCTTTTTATCTTTTGAATTCCAAATGCGTGGTAATGCATTATTTTAACTGATTTTACTGCGCACGCACACATTCGTAAGGGTCGATCGGGAGGCAAAAAGGTAAGTTTCAAATTTCGATAATTTCAAATTAAATTAGAAGTCTTATTGTTTAAAGTACGCGTCGCGACGTGCCTTGCACTGCTCAACAGACACACAAACGAAGGAATTTTGAACCAAATTGTTGCCTGCGACAAAAATGGATTCTGTTTGACAATTTCAAGCGCTCAGCAAGTTGGTTGGATCCTGGTTCAGCATCTAAACAATGCCCACGAAAACTTACCCGTAGAAAAGTGATGGTCACTGTTTGGTTAGCGCCAGTGTGATTCATCACAGCTTCTTACCAAACGGTATGATCATAACTGCAGATTATTACTGTGAAGAACTGAACATAATGATGGCGAAGCTTGCACATCCTCCAACCAGCTTTGGTCAATCCCTCGTCCCCGCTGCTCCTGCACGACAACCAACGCACGACCTCATACTGCACAACAGACGGTCGCCAAGTTACAAAAGCTGGGTACTCACCAGACCTTACTCCGACAGACTTGACTTTTTCCAGAATTTCGAAACTTTTTGGCGGGAAAATATTCAATACCCGAGAGGCAGTACAAAAAGCCTTTGAAGAAATTGTTACCTGCTGTCCAGCTGATTTCTTCAAGAAGAACATCAATAATCTGCCACTGCGTTGGCACAGATGCATTGATGATATGGGTGTTTACTTTATTTAATAGAAAAACTAAATTAATAGAAATAAAAAATATAGAAAAATACGTATCTTATTTCATAAAAAACGGCAATTTCATAAGTGAAGACCTTATGTACCCTATAATATAGGGTATTCAATAAGCCTATCTCTTAGATTACCTCGTGTTATATAGGGCCTATATAATATGAGGCAATCTAAGAGAGAGGCTTATGTTTAGCAGTGCATTTTGGTTACAAGGAAAAATTATAATTTTCCTCATTATCTTCCCTTAATTATACTTAAGCTAGCTACAATTAAAATGATTGATGTTTTAGCCTACACAATTATTTTCGTTAAGAATAATTGATTTCAGAAAAACTGCCAAGGTCTTTTTTAAAAAGTTATATTTATTCGAGTACATAACTACATCTTACGATAAATGGATAATAGCTATTATTCCGTATGATAAATATGTTTTAAGTGGATTTTTGACCCCTGCATCACCACATTTCACTTTTTTTGAAAAGCGCTATCACATACTGTATTGGTTACATGTTCACGTACAAAAATATTTCACTTTCAAACCAAAAGCGGCAGCGCAACGTTGTCGCTGGGAGACAACTGTACTCACATTTTAAACAAGAAACATACAATAAGTGTTGTTTCCAAATGGCACTCGACTGTACTTCCTTGTTTCGACTCCTATCTACAATTTACACAAACCGAAAAAAACTTTTTTGTGTCTATTTAGATTCATGTTTCCAAATTCTAAAACTAATTAATAACTACAAACGTAAAGCAAATGACATTTGACTTTCTTAACATTATATAAATAATATAATAATATTGTAATGCATATATTCTCATATTTTCATCTCACGTAGACAATGTAAATAAAAACTACTTTTTCACATGAAATGCTAAAAGAAAACAAAACATTTGACAACCAGACGCTATAAAATTGTCTACGTGAAAGGAGTCAAAAGAAGACACGAAATAATTTATTTTTATTTCACATTTACAAATCATTCACGAAATTGAAGTCGACACACTTCGGACTTTATCAATCCCACCAATTAATTTTACTAATTACCGAGGATTGCTAAAGCTCGATATAGAAGGGGCTAAATAAAGATACAGTTGGCTCCCATGTACACGACAACATGGTTGAGGATACAGTTCCCTAACTCTGTGTGAATCAAATTGAGCAGAATGTATTAAGGCTACATTTACACTAAGTCAACTTTGTTGGGGGACTAATATGGTTTGATAGAGTAGGCCTCTGATTACATAACTATTTTATACAATTATTCCATTAATGATAATATTACATCAGAAGTCAGTCCCTTACCATCTTTAACTGTCCTTATGATACATAACCCCATACTTCAACTAAAATTGCAGTAAACTACCTCTTACGTTTTAATCTCAAAGCCCTCGCGGTGATCCGACCCCTAAGCACATAGCAATAAGGATCGTAATGCAACGTCGAGCGACACAAGAACGGGGCCGGAGCCGCGAACACCTACCACACGACATAGTACACCAATCGTCGAAATCGCCATAAAATACTCAATATAAAAATACTGTACAAATTACAATAATTATTATTTGTGGGTAATAAACTCGTACCGATAATATATCGTAAGCGGTTCATGCTCTGATAGAATTTACGCCCATCTCTCATCAATATTACACCATTCACAAAATTATATACAATGTCTTTTATTTCAATATACATGTAACATAAACACACATCCAAATTTGATCCCAAAACTGTAGTCTTTACCTCGTTATATTTTCTAAATTAAATAATGAGATCGAACATAGTCACTATGGATTCTTTCAAATGTAAAAGGGCCTTAGTGTTCGGCAAACGGTATCAAAAAGTAAGTCTTTACACGACAGCGGTAGGAAGGGTTTCTCATTCAGCCCAAAAATAGATTAAACATCAATGAAATATATACTTATTAGATAATACTTTTTCATTCATAAATATGTTCATATAATATGTTAATTTGTTTCAAGGCACTGTTCGCTAACAATTGATAAGTGTTTTGTTTATTTAGATCATCTCAGTATCTTACCCTAAAAATAATAGCCAATATTAAAATATTCTTGCAATACAAATAACTCCTATGAAAATACACACTTGACTCTGCATACATACATCTACATATACTAAAATAGTAGTATTTCAGTATATAATATACATAAGTTTGTAAATAGACTTCCAAACAATCAGATCCGCCGGAAGTTCACGTTTCATACAAAAATATTGTTTGTTTTTAATATATTTTTTGCCGATACGCAAAGACATTTTTGTTACAGATTTTACAATTAAAATTAGCCACGGTGGTGGCACCGAAGGTCGGGTTAGGTGGGATTCGATTTTTGGACATTTTAGGCGCCAATCTTCAAGTACGACAGTGGAATGTTTATTTACGGGACTACGTTTGATTGACGGGTTCACACCACGAGCTCCCCAAGCGATTACCGCTTACACTAAATCTAAATATTCATTCGGCACACGCACTGCGTCCGAGTCTCATCATCGCGTTGGTCTGCGTCGGAAGAAGCGCAATGAGGTGAGTTCTCAACTGGGCGTGTGTTCAGCCCACGTACAAGACTGCTTCAGTGCTTCGACAAGTTCAATGGCAAATCTGAAACAATACAGTTTTATATGAGGCAGCAGATCTTCAAATTGGAAAATACATTTCTCAATCAGAAAGCAGTTTCCTTTCTTAGCTCATAAACAAATATCCAATGATTTCGCAACATCAACTGTCTCGCATCTTTGACGTTTGACGCTTCTTTCTTCACTAGGCTGTGACGGTAGATCGTGCTTAAACCATCTACTGCAGGCCATAATTCTGACAAGTCCCCGAGGCGACTCTTAACATCATGTACATAATCTAAACTTAAACTAAACATATACTAAAGAAAGAATGATGATTCACTAACGCAGCCTTTAGTAATCTTAGAGTAGATTAGACTCCGGGCTTATGTATATGAAAATATTTAAATAATACTAGCTTTTACCCGCGACTTTTTCGTGTAGACCTTAATCCAAGAATCCTACACATCTACAATAGTGGTCTTTGGGCAAGTAATTCAAGTATAGAGCAACACGGGGCACCGGCGCGGCGGAGCGGAGCGGAGTAGCCATACACAGTCGTTACAGCCGCACTGCTCACTAAATGTCGACGGCTAGAATCAACATCTTACTAAAATGTCAAATTGTTCACTTTTAGAGATTAAAAAAATTCCGAAACATAAACAACTGATGGTCTTCAACCGGCTGATACTCTCAATGAAGTCATCTTTCAAACAAATAAAAAAAGAACAAAACTTGAATCGGTTCATCCGTTTGTGAGCTACGATGCCACCGATAGACACATAGATACACACGTTAAACATATAATACAACTCATTTCGTCGAGGGTTAAAAAGAGATTCTACCACGTCAAATTACAAAACGATGGAGTAACATTTCATAATATATAAGTAATTTTTAATCATATTATTGCTATTAAATTCTTTTTAAACTTAAAAATTACAATAATAACGGTCCTACAGAGTCTATATCAGAGTTGCTGCTGGCACCGAGCCACACTGTTAAAATGTATCTATTTATGTGTGAAATTGAATTATTAGTTTATAGTTTTAATTGTGATGTGCGAGTTTCGTAGTGACAGCCGATTGTTTTTGTGTGCGCGAATTTCCCCCGCAAAAAAGTTCTGACAGTTCTGTATCGGGAAAATCGCTATGGCTACTCTCCTCCGGTCCGCCAGAGGCACGTGTTGCTCAATGAGTTCAATGATCCAAAAATCACCTCAATCTCATTTTCGCTCTTATTTCGAAAACTAAATGTTAAAATCTGTTAATTTCAAGTAATAAAGGTCTCACCATCTGCCGGTCTTGTTAAAAAGATAAGTTGAAGTTAATAAATCTATTTTGCATCAATACTTTTACAGATGACGATATTGTGTTAGGATTTTTTTGAACGAAAATTGCACACAAAAAGATTAGCTTCAAATACATACATTAAAATATGGCCTAGATTACTCCTGGCAATGCTCGCTATAATTATATATTATTTAATAATATTTTATTATAATATGTTAGTGAAGTTTTATTACAAACATTTTTAAGCCCGATGTTTTAGCCCTCAGTTTCACTGCCACCACAATCGGATGTATTTATCATGTAATACAAATGCAATAAATGAGCATTTAATTACAGTCACCTTTAATCATTATTGTGCATACAGACAAAATTAATTGATGTGATTATAAAGCAGGTTTTCACTTGCTATGGCTCACTGGCGATGGAATTTTTTATAAAAGACTTTTGAAATTACGTATTTACTCATTTGTACTTTTAATGTGGCGCTTGGGATCGTCGGAAAGCTGACCAAATTCGTTAAGCCTATGACCAGCAGAGGACTTTAAAAGGCTGGTAATGTAGACTGTAGTGTGCCAAGAACAATTTATACTACCACTGTTTCGTATAATGAATTTTTACAAAACTAAATCTTCAATGTAATAAAACCCATTCTATGACGGCCATAATTTTCAACTTAGCCGTGATCACCTCTAGTTGAAATTTGTTGTCAGACGATTATAACATATCGGTTGCTCACCGGAGGTGTGTTCGTCCTTGGGTATGTGGTCGGTGAGCAGTGGGTGGGGGAGTGGCGCCCAGGGCCCGGGCGGCGCGTGGGGCGCGTGCGGCGCGTACTGCAGCCACAGCGGCGGCGCGCGGTACAGTGGCACGTAGCCGTACGGATACGCATACGGCACGTCCCGGTATGGCACGTCCCGATACGGACCGCCCCACGCGCGCACTCCGTACGGCGACGTCGGCGCGTAGGCGCCCCGATACCGCGCCAGCTCTGGCGGCGTCGGCGAGTCCCGCGCCACCGGCCCCCGCCCCGGCGAGCCCAGCGCCAGTGCGCCATACCGGTACCGGTAGCTGTCCGGGCTCGGGCTCGGATCCGGCGAGTGCACGCTCGACGGCGACTCCGTCAGCAGCGGCGGCGCGTACGAGTGTGGCGATCGCTTCGCCTCGGGCGAGCGCCGCGTCGGACTCTCGTCCGGCTTGCTGAGCAGCGAGTGTATACTGTAACTGCTAACGTTCTTCGTCACGGGCGTCTCCTTACGCGCGGAGGTGCCATTGTGCGACCGCGACGGCGTCTCCGCCGGCTTGTGCGTGTGGCTGGGCCCCGGCGACGGTGGGTAAGACGCCGTGCTGAGCGCGGGCACCGTTTTCGCTCGACGTTTCGTCGCCTGATCCTCGAGGCTCACTCGCTCCATTTCCCTCAAAATACGCTTTCTCGGCGACACTATCATATGCTCCTGTCGACAGTTCGCCAGTTTCGCGTTCACCAGTACCGGCAGGGAGGATATCTTCTCGCGTAGCTTATCTATAGTCCTGTTCAAGACCTTGCGTCTCGTCGGTGGCCTCGTCTTTTTGTACACCCTTAACTTATGATACTGATATGGTTTTTTTAGTTTCATATGAAAATATTTTTCGCGGTCGTATTCCGTCCACCTGTCGTCATCCGAATTCGTCTTCATTTTGGAGTCGTTGGATGGCGGGGCGTCGACGACATCCTCGCCGCGGCAAGGTTTCTCGTCGGGCGAGCCGACATCGCCGTTTTTGTTCTTGTCGCACAGTCCGTTAGTGAACGTTCTTCTGGCAGCGCCACCGTTGAGTAAGTCCAGGTGGCTAGTGTCATAGGGCCTCCTGCGCTTGATCTGGGCGGGCGCGTCGATGATCGCGTTATGCAAGGTACTCGGGCGGCAGTAGTACATGGCTAGCTCTTTGGACACGTTCCGGCGCGGCGTGGGCTGCTTCCAGCAGTGGTCACGCTGCCAGGGCGAGGACTGCACGGAGCTGTTGTCGTCGGAGACGCTGAGCGAGGCGCTGGGCGGCGGCGGGGCGGGCGGCGTCGGCGGCGCGGCGGCCGGCGGCCAGAACGTCTTGCGCGGCACCGACACCCAGCCCGCGCGCTCGCCCTCGCGCGCGCTGCCCCGCACCAGCTCCAGAATGAACTTACCATCTGCGCAACACAAACGTGACAAACATTAGTTTCTAAGATCTTATTCTAGGTATAAAACGGAATTTTTATTTACGAATAACAGGATATAATTGATATAATTAATTACATTCTATGGTGAGGTCTATCTGCAGTGGACTTTAATAGACTGTAAAGAAAAAGCATTAAATTTGTTGGTATTATTGGCTCACCAACCATGGTTTGTGGCATTCCTTGGGGGAGGCCTATCTTCAGCAATGGACTTGTGAAGGGCTTTAATGATGATGATGATGATGATTGTTTGTTCAATCGTTTTTGCGTACTGTTATATTATATATTATATATAGATAACCATGGACAACTGGAGTTAACAATAGTCAAAATCACAAAAATAATGTTGTTCAGATTATTTATGAGTAACACGTCTTAAAAATATATCTAATTGCAGAATATATATAGACAATGTTTTACTTCACCACTGAGTATGCGGTAATGAAAACTCTTGTACTAATAACTTCTGGGTACCAGCACCGGGAATCAAATTCAGATGACTAGCATACTATAAAATTTTAAGAGAACTCTCCATACTTGGCTTAGCTTTCCATTGACTCCCGTCGAGTTGGGGGTTGATACGTATTTTTACAGAAAAGATACACTATTATAAGAACACACACAAAGTTACAACATGCGGAAACGCGTAATTTTTGAGAAAAAAGTTATTGAAAATCAATTATTCTTGCATTGTTTATATCTAATCCTACCATAAAACTGACGCCATTTTGTAATGTCATTGTCGTCAGTAGGGATGTCGATTCTTTCCGAAAAAAGTCGATTTTTAAATCGATTCAAATCTATAGCTGATGTATCAGCTTACAATTCGAATCTATTTAAAAAATCGATCTTTTTCGGAAAGAATCGACATCCTTACTGACAATAACAATAAAAAATGGCGTCAGTTTTATTGTAGGATTAGACATAAACAATGCAAGAATAATTGATTTTCAATAACTTTTTTCTCAAAAATTACGCGCTTCCGCATGTTGTAACTTTGTGTGTGTGACTCGACGGGAGTCAATGGAAAGTCGTACCCTTAGTAGCACCCTGTACTAGATTTAATTGTATTCACCGCTAAAGCAATAAAAAGTTACTTATTTAATGTTTATTGTAAGACACTTGAAACTAGGGCTTACAATGGACGGATTTAGTGCCTTATAGCATTATCTACCAATCAACCCTAATTATGTTAAAAATGTAAATTTAAAAGAAAATAGAAAAACTGTATGTGTATGAATGACCAATCCTCAGTTGGTACTTTTATGTTGTTTTTGTGTGATTCCAAATAAAATCAAAAAAAGAATAATACAGATTTCGTTAATTATACTTAAAGAGATCCGTGCAGAATACTTGAATTTATGTGATTGAGTGACATAAACACGCAAGCGAGGTTCTGCAGCAGCGGTAGTAGGTAGCACCCAGCAATAGGCAACAACATTGCCAATTATAGGTGATGCCACCGGCCACAGCAACAGTGTGCCATATTTATCATAAAAAGGTAGAATGCTATTATTTCTACAATAGGTTTAACACGTATGGTGAGAATAGTTCAGATTACATTATGATTTTGCCAGTTCATTTGACAAAACAACACCATGATTACTTTAACACCACATTATGTAAACCACCAGTCCTTGCAGAGCATCACCCTTGTCTTGCGTGCCACTCATAGTGTTCACTCTCACGGTCGCAGAACTGATTCATACAAAATGGATCACGTTATCTCATTGGTTTGTTACCAACATCGTCTGGATGCCATTTATTTATTTATTCAATTCAAAAATTCTTGTGGCTTACAGAAAATCTAATATGCACACAAGGTTAATTTTTTTCATTTATGACAACACAAATTACTAATTATAATTTATAAATTAATAATTAAAAATTAATAATCATAAATTAATAGTTATATAAAATGTCGAAGCTTTTAGCAGCCCGTGTCAAAAAATTAAAACATAACAATAGAGCCAATTGAAACAATAAAATATTAATAATTGTACAATATTTAAAAAGAGAAAGGTCGCTATCATACAATGTCAGGCTATGAAATATTTTGTCATATCAATTTATAATGCAATGTTAATTACAATCCTAATCTTAATATGCCCACAATTAAAAATTACATATTAAATACTAAGTAATAAATAGTACATAGTCAAAGAAATTAAATTGTCGAATTTTTATTTGTCATGTCATCAATCATTTTATAAAAAAAGAGTAGGCAGACGTGTTATACTGTCTACAAATAAGTCAGTTTAATTGTGCTGAAATGTATGTCCCCTATAAATGTTAACGCTCGATTTATTGGCAAAGGCAGCATGTTTGGTACATGTAACTGGTCTATTTAGGAGACGCGGCCTACGGTGCGGTGCCACCGTCCCTACATTATCTCTCAGCAAGTTTCAACCGATTCTCTCCATAACCGACTGGCAGTCCAACTTGTGGTGAATTATAGAAAGATAGTACCTAATAGTTGACATTATCCTCCTAAACATTATGGTTTCAAAATCAACCATACTCAAGACAAATAAAGAAGGATACAAATAAAGGTAGTGCCCATAATTCTTCTTATACAGCCAACGAGCAAATTTACTTTGTATCCTTTCTAACAAGAGAGTATACTTTTTCTCGTAAGGATTCCAGACCGCAACTACATACTCTAGTTTATTTCGAACATACGCATTATACAACGTTTTAGCCACCCTTATATCATCAAAGTCAGCAGCAGTTATCACAAAACCCAAAGTCCGCCATTGCCGGTCCCAAGCCCGGATGAGAAAGGAGGAGGGGTGGTTCCGCCGAAGAGAGTGGGTGTATTCGGTAGACTAACACAACCAGCTAGGACC
Organism: Parnassius glacialis; assembly: GCA_033319125.1. Lineage (NCBI taxonomy): Eukaryota > Metazoa > Arthropoda > Insecta > Lepidoptera > Papilionidae > Parnassius > Parnassius glacialis. The sequence goes on from JAVANC010000012.1 coordinate 11,183,701, forward strand.
TGCGCAATCGAGCGCCGTACGCGGGGATGAAGGAGTCCTGAAGGGTTGAGCCAATCGTCACTGAGGTATATAGTGGCGAGAGGCAACACGCCCTTTTTGGTCCGGATTTCAAGCTAAACGGTGGCCCTATTTGCTAATCACAGGTAGGGAAATGGCCAAGCGCCCTGTCAGAGGGTCGCAGGCGAGGGATGTGGGGATTACCTAGTTCCCTGAAAAGAGCTAGGTGGTAGTAAAGGCCATGCTGACGAAGTAAGTGACAGTCATTCAGGTAGCGGGGATGGGCCTTTTCAGCGCTGTCTGCCAACTGGATCGAGCTCCCTATGTCGCGCTATGAGCCAACTTCTCGTCATATTCCCTCAGTAATCCTAACGCCTGAAATTTCTTTTGTTTTAAAGAAGGGCGTTACCAAAGGTGCGGGCTCCATGGAGGGTGGGAAGCCGGGGGACGAATCTTCAAACTAAATTAATAATGGACGACTTAAGGCCCAAAATAAAAGGAGAGGTGTCATAGGTGACTACCAGAGGCACCAACACTCAAGGAGAAACTGCCAGTAAAGTGGCGACTCCTCAGAGCACGTCATCCAGCGTAGGTGGCTCTTTCAAGGGAATTTCCGCGCTGGAGGCTCCTAAAACCAGTTCCTCGGAGCTGGATGCGGATAGAGAACAAAGGACTGACCGCGAGTATAAATACTCCTAAGGAACCCCTTAGAACGGAAGACCTCTTCTCAGCTGCCTGGTGATGAGCCGTAAAGGGACACGTAAGACACCCAAAAAGGTGACTAACTGACCCGACGGGCCATCAAGTGGGTCTACCCAGCCAGGGAGCCGAAGTAAGGTAAATAAGAAGAACAGAACAGAAAGAGAAAGCCCGTATAGGGCAGAGCTGGCTACTCACAAAAGTAATACTAAGGAGGTTGGGCAAGCTGTTGCTCCTGAGGTGCTTGGACCTGGACCCAGTAGTCGTACTGGAACTGGAAAGGATAAAAATCCTGCCAAGTGGAAGTTGCAGCTGCTACAACCGATTCCAAGAAATCCGCCAGGAGGCAGAGAGCGGCCAAGCGTCCTAGTAAAAAGAAAGAGCAGCCAAAAGGAGGCTGGACGGGACCACCTCGCCGAGAGGCGAGCAGAAAAAAGTGAGATGCGAACAGCAATCCAAGGCTGCAAAGACCAGCTATGCTTCCGCAGTTAAAGCTGAATTGTGTGTGGCCCTAACGTGTGCGCGTACAGGACACATCACAAAAGCAATAGCTGACGACATCCTCGTATCTATCCAGAGGAAGATGACCTGTGAGGCTTGGAGTAGTCAAGACCCTGAGGCGTCAGGCCCAGTGGTTAGAGGCAAACCCGTTTACACGGAGGGTATCCTAAAGCTGTAGTGCGGCGACCAAAAGGCTTTAGATTGGTTGAAGGGGAACATTGCTACCCTCGAGCTCAAATCCAACACCTCGCTGGTCATAAAAAAGCAGTCGGAGATACCACAAAGGGTCAAATGTGGTATCCTCATCCCAGACGCCCAGGAGGCCTGGAAAGACTCACGCGACATTGGTCTTGTGCTGGCGTATTAGAACCGCTGGGTAAATATAAAAGATAAGCTGCTACTCAAGGCCGACAAACAGACGGAAGGATGGTTCCTTGTTTATTTCGGTGCCGGAGGATCATATCCCGACCTTGTTGAAAGCCGGACGCCGCCTCGCATGTGTATGTGGGGCGGTCTACAGCAGGATCATCACAGGACCCCAGGACCAGTGACAAAACGGCCTGCACAACGAAGTCGAAACCACCAACGGAGATCGGGGTCGGCAGCAGTTTACTGAGTGACGAGGAGGGCTGCACTTTTTCGTCCAACTCCGACTCGGTAGCTGATGATGAGACCCGAGATCTGCTAGTAGGCTTATTTTTGGGGCGAAGACGGGGAGGATGCAGTCAATGATTGCGTGCCCTTCGTCCAAAACTAGCCTGAGCAGGCCAACCTCCACCACAGCGAAACTGCGTCCGCTCAATTAAGCAATTATTAAGTGGTTGGAGGCTCAACGGACGGTCATAGGCCTAATCCTAGAGCCGTGGATTGCGGCCGGTAAAATGAAGGGCCTAAAAGTAAGTTATTCTACAACTCTGAACACGACAAGCCTAGAGCGTGTATTTATACTACTAAAGATATCTGTGCACAACCATTAACTGATTTCTGTTCCAGAAACATGTATGCCGTAGCATTACAAAACACACAGGAGGAAAAAATAGTCGTCGCTTCGGTGTACATGCCGGAGGAATACACTCCTCCCCACGTGATCTCGTTAGGCAGGCATTTCTGTGAGAGGACCGGACTAGAGGTTATGATCGGGACGGACTCCAACGCGCATCACCCCCTCTAGGGAATGAATAAACCTAATAAACGAGGTAAGGTTTTAGTTGAATATCTATTTAGCACTAACCTAACCATTTCAAACACAGGTTCTGAACCAACTTTCATAAAAAAAAGTTGTCGCACAATAATGGACCACACACTTGTAACAGAAGGAGCAGCTAAACTAATTACGGGATTGCATGTTTCGAAAGAGGTCTCTTGCTCATACCATAAGTTGATCTGCTTCATACTACAGGTCGATATCCCCGATACACCACAATGGAGAAACCCCCGCAAGACGGATAAAACAAAATACCTTAATAGGCTGACGTCTTCGCTCGCGCGTTTTGAGGGGACAAATACTACGAGGTGTAATCAAAAACTAAGGTGACTTTTCAAATGTCTCGGGCTACGTCCGTTCGACCTTCGATTTCTTTTTTTGTTATGTTGGTACACTTGTCTTGAACATCTGTGAAAAGTTTCAAGTGTATAGCATTTTTTCATCAAAGGACTGTTGAACTTCTTCGTGGAGATTTCATGGGTCGAATAAATACATTATTCCTGCCCACACGCAAAATACGCGATTAGACGTGGAGTTGCGGAAAACAGCTCGTTTATTCAATTCAATTCAAAACCCAGTCTTACTAGCAAAAGTCTTGCAAATGGATGTCATACAATTGTGAAAAATTTAATTTAGAATCCAATATTAAACCTAAGTCACATATGTCATATACTAATAATTACTATATAATAATAATAACTCTTTATTCAGACATCTGCAGTAACTGTTTTTCGATCCTCTAAAACAAATGTTGCGTAATGACCTGTCCTTCCAAAGAACGAAGCCACCATCTTTTTTTTCAACGCTTCGACCTCTCTTCACTCTAGTTGGCAACTCCTCGGAAGGAAACACCCAGACAGCAAACTGTCTCTTAAATTCAGGATCATAACAATAAATCCAGCTTTCATCACCCGTAATTATGTCGAACACAGCATTTGAGTCACCTCCGTTAAATATTTGAACCATTTCACGACACCCATCAACACGACGGAGTTTTTGGGCCTCTATCAAATTATGAGGTATCCACAGAGCACAAAGCTTCCTGACCGCTAAATGTCCATGGAGGATTTTGTGCACTTGACTCATACCGATGCCTAAGCTTGTCCGAATCTGCTGATAAATCACTCTTTTGTCAGTCTCTATCATACGCCGCACAACACTGATTTTTTTTCTTCAGTCGTGGTCGTAGAAGGTCGTCTCTCACGCAGATCATCGGTGAGATTAGTGCGACCAAGTTTAAACTCATTAAACCAGTTGTAAACAGTGCCAGTCCAAGTCTATTATAACTTTTTTGTTGACTTAAATGACATCGAAAGTCATAAATCATTATACGAAAATTTTCTCGCTGTCAATTCATGTTGACGTGACACAGACAATTTTCAATCTGCCGCCAAATCATAAACAAATGACAAATTAATAAAATACATACACAATAATATTGGCAAAGAGTTCTATTTTCAAAATTTGAACTTTGTTTTTTACTATATCCTTTACAAGGGCTAGATCTAAAAACGTCCAGTGTCCAAGTTTCTTTATTGTGACTGGCACGTCTTTTGTTCTTGTTCGAGGTCTGTCCAAAAGTATCCGACCTATCTCAATTTCTCGGCGCTTGATTTATTCTTCGTCATTCGGTGGGTGGCATCCTTCAAAGTAGTCCCCATTTGATTGAACAAGACGCTCATATCGATGTTTCCACTTATTAAAGCACTCCTGAAAGTTAGACTTCGGAATCGCCTTTAGTGCATTCGTCGCATTAGTTTCAACAGCCTGTTTATTGTCGAATCCATGTCCCTTAAGCGTCATTTTCAATCGAGGAAACAGCCAAAAGTCGCAGGGTGCTATATCAGGACTGTATGGAGGCTGGCGGAGGCTGGAGGATGCGCAACGCTGTGTTTTAATAAATACTGCTGCACAAGATTTGATGCGTGCGCTGGAGCATTGTCATGATGAAGAAGCTAATCACCGGTTTCCCAAAGTTGCGGTAGTTTTCTCCTGATTGCATTACATAATCTTTTCAAAATTTCAACGTAGTACTCTTTATTGATTGTCTGGCCTGTAGGGGCATATTCATGGTGCACAAAGCCCTCATAATCGAAAAAAACAATCAACATTGACTTGATGTTGCTTCGACTTTGACGGGTTTTTTTCGGCCGAGGCTCAAATGTAAGCTTCCATTGCGAAGATTGTTGTTTTGTTTCAGGATCATAACCATAAATCCATGACTCATCACCAGTAATAACCTTTTAACTTTTACCGAGATTAAAGCAAAATTTTATGTAAATTCGCTGTTCGGTTCGTTCTGACATTTTTAGCAATAAGCAAATTGCGACGAATGAAAAAAAGTCGTTGTAAACAAATACACGCTGCGCGGGAACTAAGGCGTTTCATCTGTATCTCAGGCCACTGACGAGAAGGTTGGGAGTTGCTGGTGACGTTCGTTCCCTCCAGAGGTCGCCTGAGTATCTACGCGCGAAGATATGAACGTAGGTCAGGTAGGTAGTTTAACAGTGGTAGAGCCACGCGGCAGCTTTTGCTGTCGCACGGATGGGCCGGCTCGAACCGGGATGGTACCACGACCTCACAGAAAACCAGCGTGAAGTAGAAATTTACCTCTGCGTTTCGCTTGGTGAGTGCAGGTGGCCGGAGGGCCTTTTTACTGGAAATGAGGCATACCATCTTAGTCCTCACGGGTGACAACGCATCTACATTTTGATTTGTAATTGAGGACAGATGTAGATGTCTATGGGCCGCTGCAACCACTTACCATCAGGTGGACTGTGTGCTCGTTTGTCACCCTTATACTATAAAAAAAAGGTCGGATACTTTTGGGACAGACCTCGTATGTTTCTTTATAATTGTAGTTTTTACTCTATCGGATAATTTTTCCCATCATGCTTCTCTCCGTGGCGTTTTGACAAACTTCTAATTTCCTAATATGGGTTTTGGCGAGGACCAAGGGCCAAGAACAGGTAAAATACAACTTTTAAAGAGATTGCGCTTGATGGTCATGCTAGCTATCTTTATTTTTCATTACTTTCTTTCAGGGATGGAAAAAGTCATGATTTTTTTAATTTTAATCAAATCATGCTGATTTTTTAAAAAAGTCGTGATTTTTTGATTTTTTATACAATATTACTAACTATAATAATAAAAAAAAAACTAAAACTAGAACCTTAATTATCATATAGTCCTACTCCCCGCGGCATCGTGCCAAGAACGCTGGCTGCGTTTCCCCGCTGAATGACTATACTTAGTCTTTGAGCGAAAAAAGAACCAGCCCTCTTATGACCAGCAGCAACGACCAGCCGCGGATGGAGTTCCTCTAGGAACTTCACAGCACGTGGATCCCACGGACCGATAGTCTCTACAGTAAATGGCACAAATATGTAGTCATCTCTCAGAGACTCATATTTGCGCCACTTACTCAATTCAGCTGCCTCTGATGCCGCCCCGGCTCTAAACGAGGTACCCCTGAGATGAAAGGCCACCAGAGTATCTACGCAAGTAGCATCCAACACTAGGGCTTTACCTCTCTCCCAAGGAACCAATGTCATACCATCGGGTCTCCTGCCATCGTCACTAAATATGCCATTTTTTTTGTATATTTGGAAATTCACGAGTTGGTAACACTTTTTGACATAGTGGGATTAAAAGTTTATGAATACACTAGCTGTTTCTCGCGACTTCGCCCGCGTGTATTTCGGGTTTTAGTTTTTTTGCACAGAACCCTAATTCTTTTTCTAAAATAAAAGTAGCCTATGTTACTCCTTATGACATTAGCTATCTGCCAGTGAAAGTCCCGTCAAAATCAGTCCAGCCGTTTCAAAGATTAGCCGGAACAAACACACAGACAAAAATTTAAAAATTGTGTTTTTGTTATACGTATCATATATACTTTCATATGCATTTAGTAAAAAGCCGTAATTTTGACATTACAAACAGACACTTTAATTTTATTTATTTGTATAGATATGTATGAGACTGATTAAGAGTAAAATAATTAATACTGTATTAATTACAGTTCATATATTAAGGGTGAATTTCTAAAAAAAAATTGATTTTACTAAGTTTATGAGACTGACAGACCTCATCGCTACGTCTTTGCTGATTTTCCAAAGTTTATGAGACTATTGTAGTAGAATAATAAGAATAACATAAAACAACAAAAGATTTTACCTTATTTTAAGCCAGTTTTATTTCATTTTCCGCCTATTACATTAATTTATACATGTTGATTTAAATCAATGATTTTTTAATCAAAATCAAGCGATTTAAATCGTGATTTAAATCAGCCAACACTACTTTCTTTAGCCTCCAGTATTGTTTCCAAGCGTTTCTTATACATCTATCGATTTCCTTTGCAGTTATATCTGTTGGTGAAATTATTTGGACTAGATAGATGTATTCATTCATTTATTCAATAGTATTGTTGTTGAGACATTGCTTCCTGTTTCGACTTTCGTTTTCTGGATGTTCATTTCCAACCCACCTTGCAACTATCTCTATCTAATTCATTAAGCATTGCCTGGAGACCGTCACTCAATGGTGAGAAGATTATCAAATCATCTCTGAACCTTAGGTGCGACAGATTCCCATCGTTAATTTGTAGTCCACTTTCTTCCCATTCTAATTGGCGAAATACATGCTCCAGCACCGCTGTGAAAAGTTTGGGCGACAGGGGATTGCCCCGATACATTACTCTTCCTATGTTTATTTCTTTCCTTCTTTCTTTAATTTGATTTTGGCTTTAATGTTTTTGTAGATATTTTTCATTATTTTGATGTATTTATGTTCAACATCTAACATGTACATATCATTGATTTACTACACAATGTTTGAGTAAACAATGATAGGCATAATATGTAATATTTGTTCTTAATAAATGTTCCTTCTACATTTATTCTAATCACCTGTCTACATTGTTATTCTAAACAAGTGTGATATTGATTTAACTCTAAGATAACAGCTCACACTTATTGAGTAGTATGAGCAAGTATCACCCAATTAACCAATTTATAACTGATAAAAGTCCTTTGAAATTTATAATAATGAAATCCATCAGGTCTGACTTGACTTCACATTACTATGACATTTTTTGTATGTTAATAACCAACTGTGTCCATGAAAATAACCATAATTTACAAGTATGGTACTGGTCTTTGTAAGTTTATAAGGCATTTTTAATAAACATGTTATGGAAAAATAAATGTTTTGTCTGGCTATTATTTCGACATCTGTTTAGCATGAATTATGTAGATATTGTCTTATTATTAACATAACTTGACTGCAGTATGTTGGAAATATAAATTCAGTCTTCTGTGTGTTGTAATAATCAACTATAGGAAATGCTAAAACTTCAGGATCTCTGATTGGTGGTAGTACCAAGATACTATTATAACATATGAAATTGCAGTTTTGTATAAGAAAATCGATTTTTTACAAAAAAAACTTTTATTAATTGAAATATTTAGAGATTTCAGATCTAGAATTCAGAATATTTTATATAAGTCTGATGTATGAGAATCAATGAACTCTAAAAGCATTTTTTACAGATTCCTGGAATTCAAATTTTCCTTTTTACCTATCAAAATGTATCTAAATTTCACTATACTCAACCAAATGTAAGAAATACCTTTTGATGTTTCACATTAATCATTCTGCAATAACTTTGTACAAGCGTAAAAATAACCTTTTACGTAAATCCAAAAATTTAAGAAGTTATGTATATTTCATTACAATATGTTAAGTTCCTTATCACTAATTTAAATTCGAATCTTTCAAATAAAGCATAATACTTATTGTCAGTGGAAAGGTAAAACTTCTTAAGTTATAAAGCGCCACTTTTTACGAAAATGGGTTATATGTATCACTGATATGGGTTTTTTTCTGCGTTGATCTGTCTAGGTTTTAAGATGATCCAACCAAAATGTTGGCGCTTTAGAAGTACATAAAATGACCTTTATTTTTAAACGTAACGTTCTAATGTGCCCGTATTGTAACAATTTTTATAAAATGTTACTTTAGAGCTTTAGGTGTTCATGTTTAGAACAAAACTTCTATAAGTAATTTCAGCTTACTAATAGATTTTAGATAACAATTGGTAAAGCTTTTACACATTTTGATTTTACGTTGAATTATTTTACAGGAGTTTCATTGCAGAATCACTATAAGTAAATTTTGAATACTACAACCTTAATCCTTTTATATTGTTAGAAAAAACCCACGAACATGTTTTATTATTTATTGGCGTTTTATTTTATTGATTATTTGTTAAAATAAATCTGTAAAAAAAAGTAATTTATATATTCAAAAAAAAATTAAGTTATTATGTATTGTGATGACATAGGCAAAAAAGACAATGCCCATCTGTGCCCCAGAAATGCCCAGATAAAGTATATTACAAGATTGCTCTAATAAATAAAAACTAGGATTATGTTGTTAATTTTAAATCATATGAAGCACTGGATAAAAAATAAAAAAATAAGACGTTCTTGTTGACATTGCAGTACATATCATCGTTTCAATCGTTAATTCATGCTTTATTTATTACGGTCTGGAATCACGTCATTTGGCCCGTGTAAAACTTGTTGAGTTTAGTTAATGAGAGTTAGTGATTAATATTAGTCATAAAATTGATTACTAAATAATCAAATAATAATATACTGCTTTACAACAAAACCAAATAAAAATATGATTTTATAATAAACATCATCAGATGCAGAAAACATGGCCCAATTAAGCATTCATTTTTGTTATCAAAAGCCAGAGACAGACTAGTTTTTTATCAACGCCATTTATGGGATTGTTTGTTCACCTATCCCTCATTGAGTATCTTAAATTATAAAATCTTAGGCTTTGTTTAGTTCGGGGCTAAATAATTGGCAAGATAAAGAAAATCTTCGAAAAAGAAGTCGTTTTTTTGTTGATCAATTGATCTAAGTAATCAATTCCAATATTGATTATTATTTTACATTTGAATCATCAACGAGTTTAATAAAGATCTAAATGATGTCTCCAGACACTCAAAACTAATAAAGTACTTTGTGGTAGTGTATAAGTATATCTAAGCTTCAAATAAACAAATATAATTAAAGCAAAAACCTAATGAAGTAATGGCTCAAAAGATTTAGCTCCAAGTCAAAAACATTCCAAAAAACTAAAAAATGACTGTCACTCATTCTTTCACTGTATAAAAAACCAGTAGGAAGTTATCATGTTTAATGTCCAATATCTTTTGAACCGGTGCTTTATATGACATTAAATCTAGATATCATATAAATACTGTTGAAAAGTTATCATATGACATAGAGCTGCAATTTGGGCATTGTAAGGCATTGCTGACTTTCAGCTCCATACTAATATGGGCATGGCCCTTTGGGCATGATGTTAAATAACTGTTTAAAAGGACATCTGGTTAGTAATTATTGTATACCTGGAGCATCCTTTAGTCATATAAGAATAAAGTTTTAACTAGTAAGTTTTGCCCTAATAGCATTAATAACTCTTGTTGGGAGAAGAGGCAATGTTAACATAACTCAATTGTTAAAATATATTGATTATCTAAATACTTTAAATGTACATAAAATTATCTTGCTTACATTGCCTTACATACAGGGTTGGCCGCAGGAAAATAAAATAAGATACAATTTAAATTTTTGACTAGAGATAGGTATTACCTATCCAAATATAATTTAAGACAGACAGCAAATGTGCTATCTTATTGTATATATATTAACTCAGCCAAGGTCTTGGCTACACGGACATCTGCTTCTATTGAGCACCATAATTACTTAATATGTAATTTGGAATCAGTTCCAAGTAATTTAATTTAGAAAATGAGACAACTGAGTTAATCTCTAGTAGTTATAATAATTTAAATATTTTAAAATGTAGCATACAAATCCTTAATTGTATGACGCCACAAAGTGATAATAAAAATTGTTTACACCTGGTGCATCAGAATATACAAGGCATGATAGGCAAAGAGCTAAAAATTGAATTGTTCTTAAATAGCAACATATCAACAATATGTTGCTATTTAACAATATTCATATTTTTTGTATTACTGAACATTGGTTAAAAGCTTACAACTTAATTTTTAACTTCAGTAATCACCAGGTCAATCACAGTCAGTTTGTTCAATAGAGAAACAGTTTTAAGAGGTGGCTCGTTATTATTAGCTAGTAAACTATTATCATTGAATAAAACTACTTTTACGGATTTTATCGCGTTTAGTTAACTTATTTTTCTTATTTTTAGTAGTAGTATTAGTAGCCTTTATTTTACACATAAATAATTTTTTTTTCTTTAAATTTTTAAGTTGTTTCATTATAATATTTTATTATTTATATGTCGCTATTAGCGCGAAAGGCCTCCCCCAACTTATCCCAATCTTTTCTACTCTGGGCTGTCCTGTGCCAGTATTTGTCAAAATTCGAGAGTTCGTCCCGCCATCTCCTTTTTGGTCTCCCCTTTTTCCTTCTTTTGTCCATCGGAATCCACTCTGTAATTGTTTTAGTCCATCTATCATTTGGTAGTCTGCAGAGATGTCCAGCCCATGTCCATTTGCTTTTCCTAATCTTTGTTACGACATCTTCCACCTCCGTCCTGTCCCGGATCTCTGTAATCCTGATTCTGTCTTTTTTAGAAATCTTAAGCATTGATCTTTCCATATCTATATCTTATTTAAATAAAACTAATTTTATGGATTTTATCGCGTATATTAACTTATTTTATATTCCCGGCGTTTATAAATGATAACATCCGTAAAATTAGTTTTATTTAAATGTGTAGTGTTCGCGTAAATATAAGAAATCATTATTATTTTTCTTATTTTTAATAATTCCTGACGTTTCGGGTGCTTTACAGCACCCATGGTCACGGGGGACTGAAGTGATTGACGTCCCGATGTCAGAAGTTAGAAATTTAACTATTATCACATAAAAACGTAAAGATATTGTGAGCCTCCTCTGTTGAACGAACTGTAGAAATGGCATGTGTTGAGTTTGAGCACCTCATTGTTGTGAGCGTCTACAGACCCTCATGTTCTACATATGATACCTTTGAAAAAATTATGGAGGAAGTTTTTGTTAAGCCTAATAAATAAATCTATTGTAATATGTAGACTTTAATATCAATCTTCTAGAAGCTTCCTCCACCATATTGGTGGATTGGACAAAATTAGATCATTGTTTAAATCATAATATGGTCTTTTTAATTTATTTTTAGAGCCAATGCGTATTACCATGTATAGATAACATTTTTACAAATGTTAAGCCGGTGCATAAATGTATAATTCAAAAATTGACTTCTGAACTGGACAGTTAGTTTCGTTACCTTATGTTCACAAAAAGCAAGTATATGAGAAAATTGTGATTGTTTCAGTAAATGCACGTCGCTTGGAGAAGTTTAAAAGTAACATAGTGAAGAAACTTCCATCACTTTCATACCAAAATAATACTAATTTTATGTATGGAACATTTTTACGTCTAAAACGTTCTCCTTGAACAATGGGAAGGATATCAATTAATGGACGACAGTAGGAGTCCATAAGAGTAGACAAAAGGTTATATGAACTTTACCATGAAAGGTCATATAACCCTAGCGTCGAATATTTAGGGAATATGTAAAAATATTTAAAAGAGTGTGCTCCACAGCCAAGTCTATGTATTTGAGCAACAAAATTAAGACGGCTTCTAATAAAATTAAAATGACGTGGAGTAATAGTGAAACTGGTAAGGTCAACTCTCGCAATTCAAATTTCTCAGGTTCCATTCAGGTTTCCATGCCAAGGTGCTTCCTCCCTCCAGGGAAATGCAGGGCTACCCTACATGGGTTTTGCGACGCCTCTAAGAAAGGCTATGCGGCTGTCGTATATTTGCGGACTGTGAGTTCTTCTGGTCATACTGCAGTCCATCTCGTACTCGCTAAAAGCAAGGTTGCTTCCATTAGGTTCCGCTTAACTATCCCTAAATTGGAACCGTCCGGAGCCGCTCTTCTCACGCGACTCCTCAACCACGTTCACTCGTCGTTGAAGCCTGTAATCGACGTTACGGACGTCTACGCATGGTCGGACAGTGAGATAGTACTTTGTTGGCTCCGAGCTGCACCTCACAATCTTGAGGTCTTTGTGGTGAACCGCGTGTCTCAAATCCAGAGTTCTGAGACTTCTCTCAGCTGGAGACATGTCCCAGGGGAGTTGAATCCCGCAGACTGCGCTTCTCGCGGCTGTGAGGCCCCCTCGCTGGTTGACCACCCACTGTGGTGGGGTCCCCGGTTGGTTATCTGAGTCTCAGTCATCCTGGCCCCAGGGTAATTACTCCGAACCTACCGAATTGCCGGGCCTACGAGCCCGAGTAGGAGTGGGCAAGGATAAGCCCACTCGGGATCTCTCTCTTCTGGAACGGTACAGATCTCTCGATAAGCTCTTAGGAGTGACTGCTTGGTTGCGCCGCTTTGTCCGCAATTCGAGAGACCCGTCCAACCGACTTTCTGTTGCGTTTTGTCCCCTAGCGAGCGTCGTGAAGCTTTGATGCATTGGACCCGTATGGTCCAAACGGAGTATTTTGAGCCCGTTATTGAAAACTTGAAGCGTGGCTCCGTTATCAAGGGCGCTCTGGCCCACCTGAACCTCTTTCTGGACGACGCTGGGATGCTGCGCGTTGGCGGACGTTTGAAAAATTCTCAACTGCCGTACGGGGCTCGACACCCGTTGCTGCTCCTATAACGCTCTTTCAGCTATTTTGCAGCGGGAGTTTTGGATTTTGGCCGGCGGACGCACCATTCGGAGCGTCATCTTTAAGTGCATATCCTGTTATAAACTGAAGGCCACCATATCGCAGCCTCTGATTGGTGACTTGCCGCTCGACCGCGTCAGGGCCATCCGACCATTCGCTGGAGTCGGAATAGACTTTGCTGGCCCCTTCCTCGTCAAGTCCTCTAACCTTCGTAACGCGCGTTCGCATAAGGCCTATCATTGCGTCTTTGTGTGCCTCTCCACTAAGGCCGTTCACTTGAAACTTGTAAGCGCCCTCAGTACGGAAGCCTTCTTGGCCACGCTTGGCCGTTTCGTATCGCCGCGCGGTTTGCCGGACTTGATCCGGTCGGATTGCGGAACAAATTATAAGGGCACGGATAGGTATCTAAAAGAGGTCGTCGAATTTCTGTCCAGCCACCGGACTTATTTAGGCAATGCTATGTCAAAAAGGGGCATCCAGTGGAAATTCGACCCTCCGGCGTGTCCCCACTGGGGCGGTATTTTTGAGGCGGTGGTTAAAGTTGCAAAAACGCATCTCCGTCGCGTTATTGGTGAAACTATTTTGACATTTGAGGAGCTCGTCACTGTATTCTGTAAGATTGAGGCGGTACTCTCGGCCTCTCTGTCCCCTCTCCTCCGACCCGAATGATTTGGAGGTTCTAACCCCGGGACACTTCCTGATTGGCCAGCCGCTTAACGCTCTGCCCGAGTACCCCTTCAAGGAAACGAACTCTTCGCGGCTGAGCAGGTTTGACCTGCAACAGATGACTCAGAGCTTTTGGCACCGATGGTCTCTGGAGTACCTACATCTTTTGCAGCAGCGCATTAAGTGGTCCGACAAGACGGATCCTCCTCGGGTGGGAGACCTCGTGTTGGTTAAAGAACCCAACGCTCTGCCTTTGTATTGGCGCCGTGGGCGCATTGTTAAGTTGTCGTTTGGATCGGATGGGGTGCCTAGAGTGGCCGAGGTTTTGGTCGGAGATTCGGTCTTGCAACGTGCCGTCGCGACTTTGTCCCGTTTGCCAATTTACTCGCGGACATAATTCCTTACGTCCGGGGCAGGGGGTTGTTTAGGCCAATATTAAATAATTCGAGAATTGTGTTGTAATCACTCGTTAATAGCGTCGCACTTCGTAGCGAGGTCACACCGCCCCCCCCCCCCCCCCACTCCGACATTCCTTTCAACTCGGTCGACCGGACTCACCTCGTGAGTGTAAAGTTTTTTGCAATCGAAACTGACGTCTTAGTGTTTAGCGCCTAATTTGTTACGAACGTATTAAACCCGCGAAAATCGTTGCGTCGGCGAGAACACGTGTTGTTCTTTAAGGACTTATTAACTTCGGTTAAATTAATTGTGCAACTCCGATAGTGATTTTCCTTTGAAGTTCTTTTTTTGGCTGTACCATTACGTGACTAGACTGAAAGGAAAAAAGAAAAAAAGAAAGGGCATAGTTCCGGGGCTACCAGAGGATACCTTCTCCAGGACAGTATTGTGTCATCTAGCCCAGGCCACTTACACACAGCTTCATACAAATAACACATACATTCACTACACTCTCATCAGTCGGGCAGATCCTGGTGAACCGTCTCCGCTCCAGAAGCAGGTAAGTGCCTTCCCGTTAACTGGCTTTCCCCCTTATAGTTTATTGCAATTAGCGACTTTCCACTTGACTGTAGGAGGCCCGACCTGCATCTGCTTGTAAGTTCTTCCGCTTATGGGCCCGGAAGACCCTACTGTTAGATAGGCAGCTGCAGGCCGTATCACTACCTGTTAACTTTAAACAGCAAATTAACTAAACCAAATCAGGATGTTGCAATGGTTTTTGAGAAATATTTTACTGATATTCCGATCTTAACCACTAAGTTACTGAATTCTTCTTTTGCCGTCGCCGAATCATTACTTAAACAAAATGTAAATGCGTGTACAAAGCATTTTACATTTCATAAAATATCATCAAAAGATATTTTAAAATATTTTAAAACTATTGATATTAAGAAAACTACAGATCTGTAGGAAATTTCCGTTGTTGTTGCGTCTATATATATATATAAACGTCACAACATATGGTAAATTTTAGTGGTATATAATACGAGGGCGGCACTGAAAATTTCGGGAATCAAGGAAGTGACACAACATTACTATTTACAAAAGTATTTATTGCTTTTCGAAGTATTCTCCGCGAAATTTCACACATTTTTCCATACGATGGAACCAATCATTGAAGCAACCATTCCATTCGGAAGTTGGGGTCTCCAAAATGGCCGTTTTGTAGGCGTCCACAGCTTCTTCAGGTGATAAAAATCTCTGTCCACGCAATTTATTCTTTATTTTAGGGAAAGTATAGAAATCATTAGGGCTTAGGTCGGGGCTGCACGGCGGATGGTCTAATAAGTCTATGTTTTCTTGCTCTAAAAACTCTTTTGTTCTGTGTGCGGTGTGAGAACTCGCATTGTCGTGATGGAGGACGATGCGGCGGTTTCAGTTCTCTTTACGGAGTTCAGAAACGACCTGTGGCAAACAAATGCTAGCATACCATTCTGCATATGATAACATGGCCGGTTTTGGAGACAAACGTGGCCACCATTTTTTTTTGCAACACTCCGTGAACGAACAATTTTTGTTGGCTTTAACTCATTTTCGAACACCCAAACTCGTGACTGGTTTTTTGTTTCGGGTTCGTACGCGTATATCCAGGATTCGTCACCTGATACGATGTTGTATACAGCATTTGAGGATCCTGCGTGGAATCTTTCGAGAGTTCTGACGCACCAAGTAACGCGAGCCGCTTTTTGCTCTTCACAGAGAAAACAACTTTTTTTACACCTAATTGTTCATGCAAGATTATTTGTATTTGACTCATGCCAATGTCCAAAGTTGCCTGAATTTCGCGGTATGTCACATGTCGATCTTCCTCAATCAGCTTACGCGCAGCATCAACGTTTTCTTGGGTGACCTGCAGTTTTTGGACGACCTTGACGGGGATCATCACTGAGCTTGACACGTCCACGTTGAAATTCTGCAAACCAGCGATAAATTGTGGTTTTGGATGGGGCTTCATCACCAAATGCAGAAATCATCCGGTCAACACACTGTTTTTGTGTTAAACCACTTCGAAAGTCATAATAAATCATCGCTCTTGAATTTTCTCGAGTCATTTCCATTTTCTCAACGACTAAACAAGTTTGACAAAACCTTGTGACAAGATCGAGAATCTTTTTTTAAATAAATAAATGGTATTCGATTTTTAAAACCAAGGAGTTTTCAATTAAAAAGATTTTAATATGACAGGAACAGTGGAAATATTCCATTCCCGATACTTTTAGTGCAGCCTATGTATAAGTAGTAATAGTAGTAGATTTTATAAATATCATATTATTGGTAATAAATAATTTGCGATGTTTGTTATCATAAAATCAGCAATATCTGCATCTCATTTTTTTCTATTTTCTTTTTTACTCACTATGTGTTAATGTGTGGTAGGTGCAACAAGTGTATACTACTAAAATTTACCATAATCTACAAGTGACGTTTACTAATTATGAGTACATAATGTCTGTTTGGTGGCAGCTGTAAATAATATTTATATACGTTTTTGTATATTGAGAACATGAATTTTGTATTTTTTTCTAAAAACCAATAATGATGTCAAACTACGCAGTGGGGGTGGTAAATAGTTTCAGCATTTTGATGCTGCATATCTAAAGCTACTCCGAAATAACTGAATACGTCAGCTTGGAACTTTTAAAGACCACTTAGACTGCCTTGCTTGATATTTTTGCGTCTCACAGGAGTGGGCAAGTTTATTTGTGAGATAGGATGGAGTACGATATTTTAATAAATTAAATAATAAACAAACCATATGCAGATTGCGTCTACCTTTCATTTTTATCATGTTAGCATTATTAAGAAAAGGTGTGACATGAGTACGGGGTGGTATACTGAAGACAAACCGAGCACATGTGTTTTTAACCCTTTGAATAGTGTTTTCTGTTCGAGCGAGTAAGCGAGGACCATAAACACCATCCATGTAGTCAAATTTTGACAGCACCAGAGAATTAGCCAGCTGAATCCTAATACTGGTTCTTAGCAAATCTCTAATTTGATGAAGAATTTTCAATCGGTAGAAACAATTTCTTGCGACCTCAGAGATATTTTTTTCAAATTTGAGCTTATCATCTACAATTAATCCAAGAATTCTAGCTTCCTTCACCCTATATACTACTTCACCATTAATCTATATATGCTGTCCCTTATTTACTATGTTTTGTATTTGGTGTTTTGTGCCAAGAATCAAATACTTTGACTTACTTGCGTTAAGTGCTAAAGTATTTGCTGCGGACCATTGAGCTATGCGTGCCAAATCTTCATTGGTTTTTCGAAAAGCGGAGGAAATGTCACTAGGTTTACATGAAATATATATCTGAATATCGTCTGTGAACATGTGATGCTTACAATGTATTAGGTTTTTAATGACGTCAGCGCTACATAGTATAAAAATTAATGGCTCTAAAATCGAGCCTTGAGGAACCCCACGTTTGACTTGTTTT
This sequence comes from Parnassius glacialis, assembly GCA_033319125.1. Classification (NCBI taxonomy): domain Eukaryota; kingdom Metazoa; phylum Arthropoda; class Insecta; order Lepidoptera; family Papilionidae; genus Parnassius; species Parnassius glacialis. Next base: position 11,201,406 of record JAVANC010000012.1, read on the forward strand.
GGTTTTGAATTAAGAATCATACCGTTTTCTGTTTTCAGCTCAACTTGTTGGGTTCTATGAGTGAAGTAACTATCAAACCAATTAAGGGTATCTTTGGAAAAACCATAATATTTAAATTTAGCCAATTATAAAGCAATATTTATACAGTCAACAATGTGTAGAACAGTGTAGTAGTAGTAACAGTGGTAGAGCCACGCGGCTTTTGCTTAACAGTGGTAGAGCCACGCGGCTTTTGCTGTCGCACGGATGGGCCAGCTCGAACCGGGGTGGTACCACGACCTCACAGAAAACCAGCGTGAAGTAGAGGTTTACCTCTGCGTTTCGCTTGGTGAGTGCAGGTGGCCGGAGGCCCTTTTTACTGGGAATGAGGCATTCCATCTTAGTCCTCACGGGTGACAACGCATCTGCATTTTGATTCGTAATCGAGGATAGATGTAGATGTCTATGGGCCGCAGCAACCACTTACCATCAGGTGGACTGTGTGCTCGTTTGTCACCCTTATCCTATAAAAACAAAAAAAAGTCAAATGTGCGAGAAAAGTCTAGTTACGCTAATATAGTAACCCTACCCGTTATTAGCTGCTCCAAGTATGTCATCGACAACTTCCAACATTGCTGTTGTTGTACTATGTGATTTTCGAAAACCTGACTGATTTATTGGTAATATATTTTAAGTCTCTAAGTAATTAGGTAATTGCTCTGATATTATCTTTACTAATATTTTTGAAACATGGTAGTACACTAACGGGTCTTAAATCGTTTGGAGATGTGGGGCATGATATCTTAAGTACAGGTCTTACTACAGCAGCTTGCCATGCGGATGGGAAAGTAGACGTTTCGATAAATTTGTTTATAAGTGAGGTTATAACAGCGAGTGATTGATCAAGTGTTAATACAAGCATATCTAATGAAAATCCATCTAAACCTATTGCATTTGATTTGAGACTCCTTATGATTCTTCGCACATCACTCTCATTCACTGTTTTAAGTATGAATAATGTTTAAAGATTTTTCGCAATATAACCTTAAATATGTAAAAGTGATTACCTCTGTTTAAAAATACTATTTCGATATTGTTTAACTATTAAACAAATCCTCAAGCTACATATAAATAAATATAAGCTACATAGCAATGGCTGAGTAACAAGAACAAAAATTCATCATCATATTTATAGCCCCTTACAAGTCCACTGCTGAATATAGGCCTCCCACAAGGAATACCACAAAGCACAATCCTGAGCCACCTGCACTCAACAACTTTTTGCATGTTTTACCAGGTCGTAACACCATCTAGTGGGGGGTAGCCCCTCACTTCGCCTACCGGTACGACACTGCCACTTGAGAACCTTTTTTCACCATCGGTTGTCGATTTTTCGAGCTATATGGCTGGTCCATTACTACTTCAGCTTACTAATCCGTTGGGCTATGCCGGTCACTCTGGTTCTACTGCGGATATCGTTATTTTTAAGTTTATCAGGCAGAGAAACTCCGAGCATAGCTCTTTCCATAGTTTGCTGAGCGACCTTGAACTTCCTCATAAGGTCAGCAGTGAAGGACCATGTCTCAGATCCATAAGTCATCACTGACAACACACACTGGTTGTACAATCTCGTTTTCACGTTTTGATGTATACCTGACGAGAAGATGTGTCGTAATTTCCAGAACGCTGCCCAACCGAGTTGAATCCGTCGATTGACCTGTCGGTCGAAGTTGGACTTACCTAGTTGTCAACAACTTCGAGCTTAGTGCTCTCAACATCTACAGGCATAGGTCTGACATGGACATTACACATGATCTTTGTATTGTCCATTCGTTGGGAGGCGCTATTGAGGTCATTGACCATAATGCTTAGGTCCTCCAGCGATTCTGCCATAAGGACTATGTCGTCGGCAAATCCAAGGTGAGTGATGTATTCGCCATTGACGTTACGACTACGATTGACGACGAAACGTTAGTACCATATTTTTTCCAGTCCATTAGCGTGAAAACGTCTTCCAATGCAGCGGTGAAGAGTTTCGGGGATATAACGTCACCCTGTCTTACATCTCTCTGCAGTTGGGTGGGTTTCGTACTCAGGTTGTGTAGTCGGATAACTATCATAGCACTACTGTACAAACATTTCAGCACTTCGATATACCGACAGTCAACTTGGCACTGCTGAAACGACTGTAGCACCGCCCAAATTTCGAGGAATCAAAGGCTTATATTTATATTATAGTCCACATATGCAAGGCAAAGTGGCAGATTGTACTCTTCGGTCTTCTGTACAATTTGCCGAAGGGTATGTATGTGGTCTATGGTTCTAAAGCCTTTTAGGAAACCGCGGAAGGAAGGCTGGAAGTTGTCGAGTCTGTGTGAGAGACAATTCGTAATGACTCTCGAAAACAGTACGTAGTCGCGACACAGGAGGGAAATTGGTCTGTAATTTTTCACGAGAGGGTTGTCACCTTTCTTGAAGAACAAGATCACTGCACTTCTGCTCCACGCCTCCGGAGTAGTACCACCATGGAGGATGGAATAAAAGAGCTCCTAAAAGACTTCAAACATCGATTTTCCACCCGCTTTCAGAAGCTCCGTTGTAATTCCATCCTCACCTGGGGCTTTGCTGTTTTTAAGGTGCTGGAGAGCCATTCTAATCTCAATCAGACTGAGGTCCCGAATACCATCGGAATTGTGGTGGATAAGACTTGCTCTTGGATTGGTACTAACACTTGCATGTGGCTCCAACGATGATGTGTATAGTCTATAGAACCACTCAATCTCACTCAAAATCTCAGATGTCCTGGAAATGATACTGCCACACTCGGTATTCAGCTTCGACAGTTGGCTCCTTCTGGCAGACATATCTGTGGCAAAGACTTTGGAGCCCTGGTTCCGCTCGATTTCTTCTTCAATACAAGCTATATTGAAGTAGCGTAAGTCCCGCCGCAAGCATCTGGAGATCTGTCTGTTCAGTTGTCTGTATGCTGTCAAATCTGTTAAAGACTGCAGCTTCACTTCCCATCTATCAGCCCTGAGATTAAGAATATGATCAAAGGGTTTTTGTGTTCTTCTGTGACTGGTCTTCCAGAACTTATCTTCGACCGCATGGACAGTTTCTACAACCTTGTCGTTCATATCGTTCACTGCATTGCAGTCTTCTAGGCACTGAAAACAGTTTTGTAACTCGAGCTGAAAGTTTTCGGGACTATGAATTAAAGCAAGAGGGGGGCGGAGCGTTGACTTCATTAGATGTGTCCCTCTCCAACTTAACCTTTAGACTTTTCCTCAAAGTTCCTCAAGTTCAGTGTACCTCAAAACCTTTTGGTGGTCGCTGCCAGTTTTCACCCTCGACATCACTGAAAAGTTGCCGTTTACTCGTCATAATGAAGTCAATCTCAATTTTTGTTGAACCATTGGGTCTCGACTAGGTCCACTTCCTGTGGGGCCGCTTCTGGTAGAAACAGTTCATCATAAAGAGTCCCTCTTTCTCCATTAAGTCGGCCGTCTGGCCCTTGGCTAATAAAAAATATATAGTAAAATGATTATTTTACATTTGGTTGTTCGTAATAAGCATGCTTAAACAGATGAACATTTGCAAAGGCTTAATGTTATTGAGGTACCTGCGTAATCTTTAGCATGATATTATGCAAAGATTCTTTGTTTATAATTTAATGATCAGTGCTTACTATATATAAAGTTAAATACTTATTCTTTTATGGCAATTCCTGGTCACCATAGAAAATAAGTGAGAAAAATATTTAATGAATATATTAAGAATAAAGATACCAGGTAATAAAAGTAGCTGAAACTGAAACCCAAGAAAGAAAATTCCAAATTTTTTCTTCATTCTTGCCAGACAGTAGAACCTGAAACTTCAACTATGGCTTCTTTAAAGAGAAATACCAAAAATTATTGTACAAAGATCTTCATAAACCTCATTATCTCCAAGATGTAACAAGGAAGTTGAATTTGACACACCAGAAAACCTTTCAAAAAAGGCCAACCTCAAGAATCAATTGCACAAATAGAAATGTGCGGATGTTCGTGATAAAACTATCCTCAAAATGTACCAACAAGAGTACATATGTTCCTGACCTGTACAAGATGGATGAGAAGATGGAGTATAAAGCAGGAGTCTGTTGGGGCAAGGTCTCGAGAAAAAAGTAGAGAATGAGGAATGATCTCTAGCTTTATTTTTCTGGCATATGTTATGTAGAATGTAGCCAGGTTTTGACATGAAGAAGAAATGGTGAAAAACTAACAATAATAGTTAGCAGCAATATATAAGCTATTGTATTGTAAAAGTAGACAATAATCTGTCACCATAATGGCTAATGTTTCATTTTTGAGCACTGTTTGAATTGGGATATAACCACTGCAATTAATTCTTGCAATTGTCGTATAGGATTCACTCTCATTACAAGTAACAATTCAACTAAAAGTTCGCTCCTTTCTGTGCCCATTCAGTAATATGATGCAAGATTTGACACAGGCCTCTCACTGTGAGTCACTTAGTAAGGTGATTAACCATTTGTCAATCTTCTTTATTTTACCAATTTACTGCAAATTTTCTAATAATATTTTGACACATCAAAAACTGATGCTAGTTCCACCATTTTCTTTCTGACTTTCCACTCCACTGTCGCTTTCAGTTTGCCATTATCCACTTTCTTCTATGGATGGCCATGTGGTTCATTTGTGAGACCAAAATTTCCCTAATTAAAGCAATTGAATCAATAACTTTATTGATATCATTGAGTTATATCTACTACGTACTAGAGAAGCCATTCTGAACATTGACGATGTTCAACTGAACTGTACTGCAATCTGTACAAACTAAATATTGCGAAAATTGAAGATTTGTGAATTCCATAAATTAATTATTATTACATTTAATTTAGAAATATAAGATATTTGTATAGATTAAATTAAGATATTTTATATCAAATTAAAGTCATGCGCGACTACTATTCCCGCTCATGTGTGAAGACATAGAGTGGCACACAATTTTTGTTTGGGATGGCTTCTCTAGTACGCAGTACATATAACTCAATGATTGATATTATGTACCATTTTGAGATGTATTTTGTTTCATGTTGAAACTCATGTAAAAAATGACACAAGTACATGATAATAAATATGGTGATATTACAGAAGAAACAAAACCTAAAGAAATAAATGAATAACTAATTTTGAAAGAGGAACAATAAAATTAATTTAAAAATAGAACTTAAAGTTAAGCCATATAGCTGTTACAGTTCAAACTGGCGAGTTCAACAAAATGGAAATTTCATAGGTAGGTGCTAAATATAATATTTTTCAGAATTATAATAAAGCATTGATGTGAAGGTGCTACAGTTGTGGTAATGGCGTAAGAGAATCCATCACCGCATTTTGACCCCCTCAACCATTGAATTGAGTGTTATAAAAGATGACTATGGGGTATGCCAGATAAGTCTTAAGGCATCCCATTGATGGATACATCATGTTTACGCCGTACGTAAAATACCCAAATTGGCAACTGGCAATGATGAGGCAAATCTTCCCTACAATGGGAAAAACGAATAAGCCTCCTATGTGCTTTTTTAGGCTGAAGAAGAAAGAAGAAAGTTATAATTAGAGATACCTCTTCTTATGGGAGGGGCCTATGACCACCAATATATTGTAGGACAGATAAAGAAGATGTTTATAAAATATCTAATTAATTAACCAATTTTATAACATTAAAAAATCTTTTCTATTTTGATTCATGCCAATACAGCTATGAAAGTACCAGGCCAACTAGTCATTTTACTAGAAAATCTTTATTTAGTAAGTACCTACAGCTATTTTCAATATGTAAATGAATACAATCATTAACATTTTAATTAGTTACAACTGCATAATTACATAATTCTTAAGATGTTCTTATGACCAAAATAATATAGTATTAAAATAGTATTAAAGGGGTAGTTTACCCCTTTAATACTATTTGCTTAATTACTGATGGTGATAACTTTGCAAAACATTCCAAAAATTTAAAAATAACAAAGGTGCAACACTCGCAAATATTGGTAATGAATTGAAACATATTCTTTCACTTGCAAAAAGGGATGTCAGGATTGAATGTAAAATTAAAACAAGCAAGGGCCATGTGATAATATTTTTGAGTTCTTTGGCATTTAACTCTCACAAATATTTACTTCTGTTTTATTTATGAAAGGAAAGTGTGTTACAAAATAGCTAACAAGCAAATTATAGGTCACTTTCATGTCCTGGAGTATTTGTAAACCTGCATTGTTTGTGATCATGAGATGGAGAAAAGAGATAAAAGGAAATGCAGCTCAGGCAATCATTATCATCAGTCTTTGCATAGCAAGAATAAAAGAGATCAGTATGAGTAAAAATATAACAAAGGAAGACCCAGGATTATAGAAATTAACAATTTCTATAATGCCAGGTGTACTTTTTTTTATATAGAATAATTGACAGTAATGAACTTGGGTTGAGTGCTTTATATGAAATTTTAGATATTGTCTAGCTTCTGAAATATCATGGCTCAACTTATTTCATAAATTAGATTTTAATTAAACAATAAAAGTTGGTATTAAATGAATTATCATTTAATTATTGCAAAACTCAATGTAAATAGTCTTGCTCCTGAGACCAGCTTAGAAGATTGACAGGGCTAATGGTGTTTATACTAACCCCTTGTCTATTTAGCCACACACTTTTTCTTTAATATTGTAAAAATTGAGAAACTAGACATATTCATACAGAATGATGTAAAATAAAAACCTTATCCATAATTAAAATACCATAAGAGTGTAAGCAAGTGCAAAGATTCAAGCACAACTATGTTTGTTTCCGCTAGAGTGCTTCTAGCTTCTTACAAATATTACAACAATAGCACAGAGACTGTATTCAGACAATTGGCAATGCAGTCAAATATGGCTATGTATGCTTATCAGAGCATGAATGACTTTCTAGTTTTTCTCAACTCAATAAAAATATGTAAATGTTTTGTTATGTTAGCGATTAGGATACTCTTACCTTTGAAGAATTTAAGCCTCCCACCAGTTGTAGAGAGAGCAGAATTGTGACCAGGAACATCCTCACTCACAGCCTTATTACTGCTGTTACCATTCACACCATGTCTTCTGTCTACTTCTTCTGTCATTTTGGTACATGTTGTCAGAGTTGTGTTCGTTCCTTCCTGTATATGCATTTCATTTCTAAGGGCTCATACAGCACATGAGCAACACTTTAGACAAAATATAGTCGCCATGTCGCACTTAGCTCTGCAGACGGCGGCTGTTTGATTTAATACCAGTCATGGAATTAAATCGACACTTAATATTTCCGTCAAAGTCCTCATCCTAATAGGGCCACCTGCGGGAAGCTCGTCTGAATCTGATACCTTCGTATAAACACATTACCGACACGGGGATTGCCAATTCGAACTATAATTTCGATCAATCTTACTAGCATGAGCACATTTATGGATTTGTCACTAACTAAATAATTACAAAACAAAACCGTGACGCCGGATTCCCGATTATAATCGGACCCACGACACAACTCGATAAAAAGCTGTTCGTTTTTCAGTACATAGTTCATTCACACCCAGCATCCATTTTGATTCGTTCAAAATCCAAATAAAATCGTTCATTTTGGTCACAATTAAAACCCTAAATCCGAATGCATTGTTACTTATGTACAGACAATACTAAAATAACTAAAATTTTAATTTCATTTTAGTATTTTAAATATAAATTTATATTATTGGAGATTGCTTTATCTTTAAATATATAATATATATTATTATTAATAAATTTTATAATATATTTTTACTCTAAAGTCTAATATCGATTATAAATGTTTACTTAATTTTATTTCCTAGATCTGAGATCAAAGAAACTAAGATTTATTTTTGCTTTAATCCCCTTATTACATTTGATTTAGCGATTTTAAGCCAAGTCTATAACTATAGAATTAATTTTTTTTAAACCTGACGCCTAAACTTAAGATTAAACGTCCTAGCTAAGGACTTATTTATACGACCATGTTCATAATTCGTAAAATAAAATAATTTAACTAAAGTAAAGGAATGAAAGTCCTCGCTTTATCGTCAGGAAGAAAAACATTCATGCCTGACCCAAGGTAAAAAGCCTCAGATCGGCTTTTCTGGTTAAACTGCTCCATCTCTCGCGTAGCCCACACGCGAGCTCACTTTGATTCTTGGGCTCTCTAAACTCTGATGGGCTGATGATGGGCCTCATTGCTGATGCAGTGGTAGTGGGGCCTACGTAGGGAGACAGGTACGAGTATTGAAATGTGTCGCTTTTTCCATCCTCGGCAGTAACGTGGTCGGCGGTAGAGCTATAGACCAGGTTTGTACTGGGGTCTCGATGTTCACATTCTTCCTAGGTCCATGACTTTGACGGGCTCGTGTTCTGGCTCATTTGCGGAGGAGGAAACAAAAATCATGGGGCTCGTCGGCATTTCCTCATGAAAAAAGGCCTCTATATCGATTGTCCAATCTTCCACTATAGAATAGAATAGAATAGAATAATTTTTATTCAATATTGATTATTACATAATACTTATTGAAAGTCATTATTTATTTACCACTGGTTCGGAAAATACCTCAGTCCTGGGAAGAACCAGCAAGAAACCCAGCGGGACTTTTTTTCAAACATATTTCACTTAACAATAATTTCATTTATACAATTTTTAAATGATTTTTAATAGAACCAGCATGATGGCGATCACCTTATTCCCAGGGGTTATTTTCATTCATGTATTCCTTGATATTATAATAACCCTTTTTGTACAGTTTTTCTTTAATAAAACTTTTAAACTTGTTTATTGATAAACTTTGAATATGTTCTGGGATTTTGTTGTAAAAGCGTATACATTGCCCCATAAATGAATTACTGATTCTGTGGAGTCTAGTAACTGGTATTACAAGCTTATGTTTGTTCCTAGTGTTTAAAGTATGCACATCCTTATTCTTATTAAAGCTATTTATGTTTTTATGTACATACATTAGATTTTCATAAATATATTGCGATGCCAAAGTTAATATGTTTATTTCTTTAAATTTTTGTCTGAGGGACTCTTTACAATTTAGGTTATAAATCGCTCGAACGGCTCTCTTTTGCAAAACAAATATTGCTTCAATATCAGTCGCATTACCCCATAGCAAAATTCCATAAGACATTACGCTATGAAAGTAACTAAAATACACTAATCTAGCTGTCTCAACATCTGTGAGACTTCTAATCTTTCTTACAGCATATGCTGCAGAACTAAGTCTGCTTGCTAATTTAGATATATGGCGGCCCCATTGAAGTTTCGCGTCAATAGTAATACCGAGAAAAACAGTGGTATCCACAAGACTCAACTCCTCCCCATTTAATAGCACATTGGTATTCGAATGTTTTACATTAGGTATTGTAAATTTAATACACTTTGTCTTATTGCCGTTCAAGAGCATATTGTTGGCGTTAAACCAATGTACTAATTTTGATAGAGCATTATTTACATCGTCATAATTAATTAACTGCCGTTTGAGTTTGAAAATTAAAGAGGTATCGTCAGCAAATAATACTATATCGTGATTGTCCCCTACAAGATAAGGTAAGTCATTAATATAGATTAAAAACAGGAATGGGCCAAGAATCGAGCCCTGAGGAACGCCCATTGATACTACCGATCCGGAGGAACCTTTACCATTTATCACGACTTTTTGAGTTCTGTTACTTAAATATGAAGTAATAAGTCTAAGCGCCAAATTTTTTACACCGTAATGTTGTAGTTTCCTGATTAATGTTTCATGATGAACACAATCGAAAGCCTTGGAAAGATCACAGAAAACACCTAAGGCATCCTGTGAATTCTCCCAGGCATTAAAAATATATTTCATAAGCTCAACGCCAGCATCAGACGTCGAGCGACCCCTTGTAAATCCAAATTGGTTTTTATGAAGTAATTTATTTGTATTAAAAAAAATTAACAATTGATCCAAAATAATTTTTTCAAAAATTTTACTAAGAGTTGGTAGTACAGAAATAGGTCTAAAATTAGCGGGGTCCAATGTACTACCAGATTTAAATAAAGGTATTACTTTACTATACTTCATTAAATCAGGAAACACACCAGAATCGATACAAGTATTAAAAAACCCAACATTCGATCTATGGATTGGAAAGTTATTTCCTTTGCGTGCGTTGAATGGTTCGGACTAATTAGCTCGGTGATCGACAACGACGACCTGTGGCGGATTATCCTTAAGGCAAACTAGGCACTTGCCTAGGGGCGCAAGATTCAAAAGAGGCGCGCACGGAAGTTTCGTTTAAAAGGAAAAAAATAATTACCCTAGTGCGTACATACATAAAATAAAAAAATAAACTTTCTATTGAGACGTAGAGCTTGTAAATATCGCCCTACATACCGGGTGTTTGTGAAACGTTCCCGAAAACGAAGACAGCCGATTGTACTAACTATACCTTTGACGATGGGTGAGAAATAAAATCGATACTGAGGAAAAAAAAATATTTTTTCGCAACGTTTTATTAGCCTTATTTACGCCCCATCATGTTGGTACAGCTAAATAAAATGATAATTTCAATAAAAAAAAATCATGAAAATACTTAAACATCAAACCAGCAGTGAAATTTAAAATAAATAAATCATAAAATCAGCTGACTAGGGTCAATATCCGCGCGTAAGTTAAACTCTTTTATCTAGCTGGGTACGAAACAATGCATTACGTATTATACTATTCACTCTATCCTTCCCTTTCACACAGGCGTGCCACCGCCCGGCCAACTCGTTTCACCTCGCGTCAGCGTTGCCAACATATGGGGTATTCCCCAAATTGCGGGGAATTTAAAGTTGGTTGGAGATTTTATGGAGATTGGTATTGTGCGAGGAAAATGCGGGGATTTTGAAAATCGACATAATTATCTTAACATTTTAGGTTAAGTTTTAGGTTGCTTATGAATATCGAATGACTCCCTTTTTTTAAAATATCTTCATTGCACCACATTTTATTTTAGGATTTATTTCTGTAACTTTTGTGTATCATTTAATGTTTTTCATTTTTTATTTTTTTTATTTTAAAGCAGAAAACAACATGCATATAAATGCAGATACTGTGGTACTTTTTAATGGCAACAAGGGAAGGAATTAAAAATACTCCATGGAGTTAAAATGCTTGTTACAAAAATATGGAAAGTGTGAAAAAAATTTTCGGTAAAAACAAAGAAACATGTAAGTAAAAAATAAATCTTATGAAATTAATTGAATATTGCTTAATTTCTTTAAATAAAATTGAGGGAAATCTATTGAAGTTGTTTTGTCCTTAAATTGGGAAATTTGACATGGATTTTCGTAGAATTTGACAAATTGGTGTTGGCAACGCTGCCATGTTGCACTAAAATTTATCTACTAAGACTTGTTTGCAAGCGACATAAGAATTAGAGGCGGCAATCACAATAAAACTTGCAAGTAATTATCAATAGTTTTGACGTACCTCTTTTTAAATCAAAGTATTGGACGGATTAAAAACAGAAAGTCAATTAAAATCAATTAAAAGAATATTTTTTTAGATTAATCAACTGTAGATTATAATTGCAATTGATTATAACTATTAAATCTAATTTTCAATATACCATTTCATTTCTATGTTCTTGTACAAAATCAAAGATAATGATGAAATAGTGTTTATAATTGTGTGAGCACCCAAGTAGATAAATTAATTAATTTCAATATCATTTTTGTAGTAACGAACTGCTTGTTTCGTCAGGGTACAATTTATTGTCTAATTGTATTAAAAAATTACAACTATAACTTCTAAATTCTTAATGAAAATTAGTCGTAGGGATCATATTATGGAAATTAAACTTATAAAATGAAAGTTGGCAATGTCATAATACTTTAACGATCTGTGGGAACGCAGTAGGCTTCAGTTTTGGCGGGATTCATTATTAGTTTTAGTTTTTGAGACAGTTCCGTGTTGACTTTGGACACGCGTGCGCGAGCAACAGTTTAATCGTTTTGTTTATTAAATTCTTATTGTTATTACTTGTTATTACGTGCTGTTAGTATTCTTGTTGTTACGTTTTGTGTTTTTTTTTGTTTTAATAATGCCTAACGCGTACGTTTATAGTGCTCGTGAATACGGCAACATATTAATGTGCCTTGGAGAAGCTTGCGGGAATGCTTTGCGTGAATTACGAATTTGCCGGCCTTACGCCACGGAGGATTTAGAGCAGTAAGCTGTTTCATACCTAATTTTTTTTAAATTACTTGGTACTGAACTGATCTGAATAGGTACATAACTGAATTCATCATAATAATAAACATACCTACACGATGGATACAAAAGCATGATTCAATCGTCGTTAAAATTTCATTTTTTCACTAGCGGGGAATCGAACCAGATATTTGGTTTATTTAACCTGTGAATTCGAATTAAAGTGGCTAGGGGAGACTATCACAGTGGCAAAATAGTAGGTTAAGTAGAGAAGTTAGGTATTTAGATAAGTGTAGTAAATAGTTAAGTATTGAATAAACACAATACCCTTTTTTTTGCACTATTAATAGAGACGCACTTTTTTACTCATTTTATATGCACGTAAACGCCACTTTTAAACACTGATCAGCGCCGATCATACTGTATAATACGCCCTTGATTGACTCGCCTCTTCCACATTTGGGGCAACCACAATGCCGAAAAATAGACATTCTCAGGGTATTTCAATTTATCTCCGTGAGGTTGATGTAGAACGCTATAGCTTAATTTAGTTCATCAGTTGCACAAAGAAAAAATGTTCCACTCCAAATACGGCGAAGGGTGTTATATTCGCGTCGCGAATTATTTCGGCAGGGTCACCATGTAGGGCGAGTGTTAGGAAAGGAGTTAAACAAACGAATGATGATATAAGACTCTCTTTATTGTATTAATAAATTTGATTATATAGTATTATTATTACACTTCTTTGTGTACTTTTATATATACTCTTACTACTACTACTATTACTACTACTACTACTACTACTACAATTCAATATTTTTGTAATCGATGAAGCACAGCTAAGCGGGGCTCCTATTACTCGAGTCCGAGTCAGGGAGTCGTAGGGATGCGTTAGCATCATATTATGGAGGTGGGCAAAGTGTATCATTTTTGGGATCGGAACATTTGCATCTTGATCACTGAAATGTTCCGAAACACTGATATGTTTCATTTGGCTCATTAGTATCATCGACTCAAAAGATATAAAAGAAAGAATGTTCCGAATACATTAAGTTGCGTCGCGGGCGTTTATTACTGACTGATTTATGAAATGTTATGTGGCAACAATGCTGAATAATATAAGTGCTTAGATTATTTATTTTGTACCGTAATAAGATTGTATATAAAATCGATTCTCCTTCATACTTTAACAAAAATGTCACTATGTCAATTCATTATTTACAAAAATGTCCATTTACACAAAACAGCAATGTCTATGTACACAGAATTTTTTCGTACAGTATCATAACTCTAAACTTTATGATGAAAAGGAAGAAAGTAAAGTCACAATAACCACTACGCAAAGAAATCCTAAACATAACTCAGTATGTTTTCGTTAACAGGCGCTAATGAATTGTCGTGGAGCGACAATTAAAAAACAAAGAACCTAACCTAACAACAACGAAACAACAAAAATAGAACAAAAAGAATAATATATTTAAAATTTTAAAAAGATATTTACAATTTTATATATAAAAAAAATAAAGTATGACGATGGTGATGGGTGACGTGAATTACAATTAAATAGAAAATAAAGATAGATGAATACTGAAGCGGAGCCTGTAAATCAAAGCGGCACACCGCACTAGGCGGTGGTGGCACGCAGCGCCTGGTCTAGGCACACACAGCGCCTGGAGTAGGCACACGCAGCGCTTGGAGTAGTCACACGCAGCGTCCAGAGTAGGCACACGCTGCGCCTGGAGTAGGCACACGCAGCGCTTGGAGTAGTCACACACAGCGTCCAGAGTAGGCACACGCTGCGCCTGGAGTAGGCACACGCAGCGCTTGGAGTAGGCACACGCAGCGCCCAGAGTAGGCACACGCTGCGCTTGGAGTAGGCACACGCAGCGCCCAGAGTAGGCGCTTACAGCGCCTGGAGCAAGCACGCACAGCGGCTAAAGATAGCGCGGGTACACTAGTAGGTGGAGGCGTAGGCGTGGCTAGGCGACGACTTCAGGTGAAGGCAGAGGCTTGCAGGATCCCGGAGCAGTGCGGCCCCGAGATAAGGCCTTTAGGAGATGCTTCCAGTTTGAAAGCTGAAGCGAGACTCAATTTATTGGCCGATTGTTCGGCTTTTATACCTTTTTAGAGAACGGGAAATTATTTAAATTAAAAGCAAATTTTTGTAAATGGCCAAAAGGAAAAGAGTATTTTTGTGGAAGTATTGATGTAAAAACATCAGACCGGTAACAAATTTGAATAAAAATTGCCATGACAACCAGATAAACAACGATGCCAAAACATGTCAAATTTTGGTTTCAGGCTCGTAATAGAGAAACGGCAAGATTTAAGTAAAAAATGAGATATTATTGATATAGGAAAAAAGGTAGCGTAACAGCGCGCACGAAACCCGAAATTGCAGAGTTACGGAGAACTAAATAAAAGATCGAAAAATGTAGACTCCATTGACACCGATTTAAAAAGCGTGAAAATACGAAGTAAAAATGATTATACAAACATTATATATGACATTGTAAACAAGAAAAATAAATTTAAAATAGTGTAAAATGATATGTAAGTAGCATAACACTACAGAATATTAACAATTTGACAAGTAAACATCATCGCATCAACGTAAAATGACAACTTGTTAATGCAAACATTACATACAAAATACGACCGTATAGTATTTGACACATAAGCCTTAGTGGTAATTTTTACGTGCATGAATAACGTCAGCGAAAATACGTACGAGTTGAGTGATACACTTCTTATTTGTTATCTCTATCTGACTTGTGTGGATTATAATTATTTCGCCCGCTCACTCGCCACTCATCGTCTTTCTCGCTTGTGGCTCAGTCGCCTCGCAAGCGACGCGTCGCGCGAAATGAGCAAAGAGCAAAGTAATGTTTCACTGTTCCAGATCCAAATTATACATTTGAAACGTTGTTACTGAACCAATCTTTTGTGTCACTTCAGTGATTCGTATCAGTGAGTCGTTTCCGTAAAGAGATATACACGCCTATCATATTAGTCTGTGGGGTGCCCTAAATCCCGAGCTCGCTACGCTCGCTTTTATGGTCAATTATTAACAATTTAGTTGTATTTATGATCGAACAATCATCAATAGCGATCGAACAAACGATATTTAGTAAAAATATTTAATTCAAGAGATAAAAGTTAAAATTTACAATATAGGGAGCCAACTTAAGAATGAAAATTGTTTAATTAATTATAAATAATTAAAAGACGTACAAACTATTTTTATGTTCGAACAATAACGAACAATGAATTAAAAATAAAAAAACTCAAAATATAAAAAATCCAAGTGGGGTTAGGTTCCGGTTGGTTCCGGTATCTCTATGGAGTGTAGAGAGAGTAGAGAGAAGGAGGACCATCTCTATATATGAAAAGTGTCCCTAAAAACGTGTCCAATAAGGGTGGCGCTGCAGTAGCATAGGATAAATTAAAAAAAAAGCGCCAAAAGTAATTAGAATAAGATGGAGAAATAAACAAGGACCGACCAATCCGCTTGGTTTTGTACTACGTAAATAGTTGAGATTTTGTATACTGGCATTTTACTAATTACTCTAGTCATGAAATTTTTAAATATTTGAATTCAGCTGACTTCACTCCGTTCACAACAGCTATCTTCATATCGTAGTTTTTCAGACGCCAGTGCTATTGTGGTAGGTTTTGGAACCTCTATTTTCAGTAAATAGTAGGACACTTTTTCAACTTTCGCCCCTTATAAGATGGTTCTCCTTGTACTCTACACTCCATAGGTATCTCAAGCTAGGTTATTCTAGCTTCACTATATATTTCCTAATCTGTGTTAAATGATTATATAATCTTTGATCTGTGTTTCTATGGTTTCTAGATAGTGGAGTTCATAGATAAATAAATATGGTGGAGTTTCGGCTTGAACTTGAACGGTGGAAGATTGCTGCTTTTGTATTATTGATTAAATAATAGTTTGAAGTGAATTTTGATATGTAAAAGTGGTGCGATTTTGTGTATTTAATACCTGCGTATGTGAACTATTAGTGGAAACGGTGAAACAAGTGCTCTGATGGTGATGTGATTCTCAAGATAAGGTGTATGTCTGCTTTAACAGTGGTAGAACCACGCGGCAACTTTTGCTATCACACGGATGGGCCAGCTCGAACCAAGGTGGTACCACGACCTCACAGAAAACCAGCGTGAAGTAGAGGTTTACCTCTGCGTTTCGCTTGGTGAGTGCAGGTGGCCGGAGGCCCTTTTTACTGGAAATGAGGCATTCCATTTTAGTCCTCACGGGTGAAAACGCATCTACCTTTTGATTTGTAATAGAGGATAGATGTAGATATCTATGGGCTGCAGCAACCACTTACCATCAGGTGGACTGTGTGCTCGTTTCTCACCCTTATCCTATAAAAAAAGGAACCTTGAGACAACTGTCAGTTGTCTGCTGGCTCAAGTTGCCGTTAAAATCTTCCATGGGCTGCGCAATGTGACGCATCATTATATTGTGACACAGTGTACTATAAAGAATTATTATCACTTGTTTCTGAGATAAATAAAGATATGTCTTAAAATATAAACATCCGAGCCAAAATCTTACTTAAATAAAAAATCTACTTTGTGGTTGTAGCTACTATTATCAAAGATATTATAATATACAAATATCTTTGACTATTATATATATAGTACAAACTATATAGTAAGAAGTATAATATTCAAGGAGCACAAACTAGTAAGAAGTGCTAGCGTTCAAGGAGGTTATATTCAACCTCCTTGATAATATTATTACCAAAGAGTATAGTAGTTGTCCTATACAGTAAATTATTACTTGGTCTATGGTTATGGCTATTTCGTTATTTCGTTATGTATGATATTAGTTAGTCTGTGTCGTTATGCGTAGTATCCTCTTAGTAGTCTGTGATTTCGTTTTCGAATCTACTAGTCTAGTTAATCTGTGACTATTTCTTTGCGTGTTTCTAGCATAGAGGAAAGTAATAAGTTTTGTTTTTGTAACGAGAACAACAGTATTGTAAAATTTAGAAAGTTGTGCCGTTATCTCTTAGGCAAGTCCGTAAACGAACTAAAAATGACAACTTCAGAAGTTTCATTTAACCGTAAAATAATATCAGAAGATTTGTCGAATGTTGAATTCGACACGAGCGAAGATGTTGAAGTTATTCCAACATTCGATTCAATGGGCTTGCGAGATGAGTTATTGCGAGGAATATACACCTACGGTAATATGATTTTGATATATTTTAATGCTTAAACAGTATTAGCTAACGTTACGAATTTTGTAACACTTCCCCTTTTCCAGGTTTTGAGAAACCGTCAGCTATACAGCAAAGAAGTATTCAGCCAATTGTTAAGGGTAGAGACGTTATAGCTCAAGCCCAATCAGGCACTGGTAAAACTGCAACATTCTCGATCTCAATATTGCAGTCTTTAGACACCACACTGAGAGAAACCCAAGTGCTTGTGTTATCCCCTACAAGAGAGTTAGCGACACAAATTCAGAAAGTTATACTTGCCCTGGGTGATTTCATGAATGTTCAGTGTCATGCTTGTATTGGTGGTACTAATCTTGGAGAAGACATAAGAAAATTGGATTATGGTCAACATGTGGTATCTGGTACGCCTGGACGGGTATTTGGTACGTAAACGAATTTAAGTAATATAACCCAAGAAAGAAAAAAGTAACAATATACATAATAAGTCCCATCAATGGGGACAGGCCTACTTTTATAGACAGAGTGTAGAGGGAAGAGTCTGTTGTTCTGCATGTTATTATACTTATTTGTCCACAAATAATCTTTGAATTTCCCAGACATTCTTATTTCTGCTTGATGTTGATCTTCATTGCCAAACACATTGTATATCTATACTTAGAATTGTGATTTAAATTTTTTAGTCAAATCAAGTCAAATTTTGCTTGCATTTTCACAACAACCACAGAATAAATAATAGTACAAGATCAGAAGTATCACTCTGATATCAAACTTGTGAGTTTAAACTTAGTTACAATGTCACTAATGTACATAATACTTTGCACGCCTAGGATGCAACCTTCTTTAAAATAGCCTACTGATTGTTGCGTGCATATTAAATCAAAATGCACCTTAAGTCTGTGTGTGAGAGGTATCACTTAGCCCAATATGTGCCTTTGTTAAGACCGCTCTTACTGTAGGGTTAGGTGTTGTGAGAAAACAAATTTAATCCTGTGATGTTAGTTGTACCATTTTTAACCGATTTCAAAAAAAGGAGTAAGTACTCAAATTGACTGTATTTTTTTTCTGTGATACCCCAGAACTTCATAGGTGAACCGATTTTGATGATTCCTTTTTCATTTGAAAACAACTGCTTCTCATATAGTCCCATATAAATTTAACCAAGATAACCAATAGTTTTGGAGTTATCCTTAATAATGTGTATTTAATTGACTTTGACTACATTAATCATGTCATAGTATAAAGAGACCAAGTAAGTTATCTGCGGCCCAATCCACGATATAATTGCCTACTGTCTAAGGGTTGTCACTGTCACCAAATCATTAGTTTCAAGCCTGGCCCTTGCCAAAGATAATACATCTCTGTATAACTAATTCAGTGATCATTAGTCGATAAAGTTCAACAATGTTTTTCCTAACAAATACAGAAATGTATTAAGATTCAGAGCAGTATTATTTATAAAAAAAGGGATAAAATAAACCAGCGGGGCGGTGTGTGAGCTTGTGTTTAAATTATTTACTTAGTATATACTAGTTACTTTTTATTTTTAATAGGCATAATATAGTATTTGCACACATAAAGGACCATATTAATTTTTATTTTTAATTAATACAAGCACATATATATTGAATCACACATTTATTACAAAATTACAAATTAGCTACAGAAAAATACTTTCTTCGGTTTCGCCTATTACGAAACTCCTTGTTATTAAACTTTAATGTGTAATATAATATCTGCATCCTTATAAATGACTTTTGCAAATATAATTAATTACGATTTTATAACCGTAAGTAGGTACTTAGTTACTATTCTTCCTCTGTCTGATAGACAACTAATATAACAAAAATAAGTAAGTAGGTATCTCATCGTCAAGTAAAAATTATATGCTATAATAAGTGACTTGCTTACCTGTTCTGTTCAATAGGTAATCTGAACAGAGACATTTCTGGAATTGATGAATTATTAAGACACCCAAACACACAGCAATACGTTCTGCGATTATCACACATTTTTCATTCATTTAGCGGTGCCGAAAAGCCGTGACGCGCGAATCTCGTGCGGTGTTAGCCCCGACTGGCGCGCTGAGAAACACTTCGAGATTGTGTTTAAGTGTGCGTACGGCGCCTCATAGATACTATGGCGCACACATACAAGCCGCGCGCAGTGCGTTTGTATGAAGATAACGTACTTCCCTCTCTTTATACTATGATCATGTTGGTTGTACAAAATTTTTAATTTCACCACTTGTCTGTTTCATATTTTTTGCTTTTTACAAAAATGCAACATGCGACAGCATTATTAATGAAAGAGTTGCAATAAGAAGTGCTGCTATTTTCAATCTCTATCTTTTATCAACCAAGTGTTAAACTAATAACCAGTATATGCTGATCTTACATCAGTAGGCAGTCACTAGTCACGATTTTTAGGGTTCCGTACCTCAAAAGGAAAAAACGGAACCCTTAAAGGATGACTTTGTTGTCCGTCTGTCTGACAAGACCCTTTTTCTCAGGAACGCATGGAGGTATCAAGCTAAAATTCATATCAAATACCAAGTCTATTGTCCCTTAGAACTGTGAAAAAATTAAACTTCTAAGCCAACACAATTAAAAGATATAGTCATTTATGCCATAAATTTTCGACATTTGCAAGAGAATCAAAACCTATTGGGTACTTCCTGTGAACTCAGAATCTTGAAATTTGGTACAAATCAACGTTTTATAGCACAGATAATGGAAAAATTGCGAAAAGCATACATTTTTAGGTACATCATATAATAAAAATATTTTTAATAATTTTAAACTTATATACCTACAGATTTGTTCGGAACCCTCGGTGCGCGAGTCCGACTCGCACTTTGCCAGTTTTTTAAGGTCATTGGCGTTATATGCGAATAATCAAAAACTGCAAAGTTGTGGTCGGGTTGCCAAACAAATAATAAATTTCTGTAACTAAGACTTCAGTAACTAGGTACCTAATTATCTAGATCTACCTATAAATAATAATTTCTTACCTTTCGGTATCCATAGGAACAGTAAAGAATGAAGAGTCGACATTACTTTTGTCTATTTAAGCACCCGTATGCTATGCAGTACCTTTTGTCTTTTTGCCATACTTGAATAAAAACTCAAAAATAAATATCAAAAGTGCCTTAACACTTATAATAGAACAATACTCTTTTGTTAACGTAAGGCGCTCAACACGCTCAGCTTTGGAAGAATCTAGTAGACTGTAGACAAGCTAGGGAGGCCCTGCCTGAAATAAACAGTCGCTTAACCAAAGTTTTAATGAGACTGAACAAGCCACAGATTAGGATAGTAACAAGTGCTATCACAGGACACGGCACCTTTAACAAACATTTATTTACTATAGGTGTTACAGATAGTCCCCTGTGCAGGGCATGTATGGGGGAGGAAGAAACAGCGGCCCACATGCTACTGATATGTCCGGAGGTCGCTACATACAGGGCTAAACATCTCGGCACGCCGGGATCACTCCCCGAAGTTGCATGCAACATCAAGGGCCTGTTGAGCTTCTTCGGAGAGATCTCATGGCTCGAATAATCACATTATTCCTGCCCACACGCAAAATACGCGCATAGACGTGGAGTTGCGGAAAACAGCCCGTCGTAAACTAAACTAAACTAAACGTAAGGCGCGCGCCAGCTCGACCACACGTATGACAACCTCACAGAATTAGACACCTTGTAGGCGGCTACTCAGCGTAGGTATATTTTCATGTCTAAAGCGCGGAGCGATACAAGTCTGCTACAACTTACTAAAAATGTTTTTTTATGACTTTCTATGTCATTTAAGTCAACAAGAAAGTTGTGATAGATGGCGATTGCCTTTCACAATGAAACCCCAACTCGTGCTACTGTTTACAACTGGTTTAATGAGTTTAAACATGGTAGCACTAATCTCACCGATGATCTGCGTGATGGACTGCCTTCTACTGCGACGACTGAAGATAACATCAGTGTTGTGCAGCGTATGATAGAGACTGACAAAAGAGTGACTTATCAGCAGATTTGGACTTATCATAGATAGGCATAGATTTTCTACGTGGTAGAGCCATATTCAGAAGAATAGAAGCTATATTCATAGTATAGATGTAGCACAAATGGGTCGGCTCGACTGGGGAAGGACCACACTCACAGAATACAAGCGTAAAATAGCAGCTTAATGCTGCTATGTTTCGTATGGTGAGTGTAGAGAACCGGAGACCCTTTTTACCGGAAACGAGGTATTCCCCCTTAGTCCTCACGGGTGACAAAACATCTGCGTTTTGATTCGTAATCGAGGATAGATGTAGATGTCTATGGGCCACAGCAACTACTTACCATCAGGTGGACTGTGTGCTCGTTTGTCACCCTAATTATAGGTATAAATAAAATAGATATGAGTGAAGTGCACAAAATCCTCCATCATCATTTAGTGGTCAGGAAGCTTTGTTCCCGGTGAATACCTCATAATTTGACAGAGGCCCAAAAACTCCGTCGTGTTGATTTGTGTCGTGAAATGGTTCAAAGACTTAACAGAGGTGACACAAATGCTGTTTTTGATATACTTACGGGTGACGAAAGCTGGATTTATTGTTATGATCTTGAAATTAAGAGACAGTCTGCTGTCTGGGTGTTTCCTTTCGAGGAGTTGCGCCAAGTAAAGTGAAGAGAGTTCGACGCGTGCGAAAAACGATGGTGGCCTCGTTCTTCGGAAGGATAGCTCATTACGCAACAATTGTTTTAGAGGATCGAAAAACAGTTACTGCAGAGTGGTACACTAACAATGGTTTGCCACTTGTCTTGGAAAAAGTTCGAGAGAAACGACCTTCCAGTAGGATCCTCCTTCTTCACGACAACGCCTCGTCCCACACCGCCAAGCAAACAATCGACTACTTGGCGACGTTAGAAGTGGAATTACTGAGTCACCCGCTCTATAGCCCCGACCTTGCGATTTTTATTTATTACTGAAAATAAAATAACAAAACTTCGGAGGAAAACGTTTTACGGACGCCGAGGAAGCAGTGGCTGCGTTTCAAAATGCTGTCGAAGAGACCCCTAAGGACGAGTGGGCAAAGTGTTTTTCTCAGTGGTTCCATCGGCTAAAGCGATGTATTGATGTAAATGGACACTATTTTGAAAAGATATAATAAAACTAATAACTTGCTAGTTTGTTCAGTTTTTGATTTTGTAAGAACTTTCAGTGTCACCCTCGTATATAGTTGGTCTACAATTATGTGTGTAAGTGATTGATGCATACTTGCACCTAAGGTTTTATAAGTCATAATCAAATATATTTATAAGTTTGCTGCAAGCTGCAATTGCAACCACAGCATTCAGTTTAGAAATTGTTGTGAAATTTACTGAAGGAAGAAGTTACAGCTGCCTACTACATATGTGTTCACATTATATAAACAAGTGGTAAATTAAAAATTTAGTAGAAACTACCACGTGGGCAGTGTATCCTTGGAAACAAAAAAAAACAATTTTCCAAATCAGTTCAGCCGTCTTTGAATAATCGGTGAACATATGTACATTAAAAAAAAAGATTCCGACGAATTGTGGACCCTTTTTGAAGTCACTTGATAAGGAAAATCAGAGAAAGATGTATTTGGCGCATCTTTATTGGTATCTACACATATGTATGCACATAATCGAACTTGATTTCTGGTCATCAATTAGTAAAATAAATGTAATAATTTTACTAATGTGATTAACATATAAATATACATTGATTATTTATATAATAATTAGAGAATTACAATTTATACTTACTCACACACTAAAAAAGCAAAAAAAGGTCTTGTGAGCTACAGAGTTGAGTCTTGCCTAGTGAATCAGTGGGGATGCCGGCTAAAATGATAAAATTTTGATCTGTGGCTTGGTCACATTTGGGTTGTGACCAAATCCCGGATGGTAACTGCATAGTGCAATATGCCATAAAACTTATAATGTTCAATTTTAATTATTTTATATTTATAATACGATAGGTATATATATATGTTTAGTTAACTAGACCTAGTATATAAGTTTGGGCTATTTTACATTTTTATATTAGAATTAATGTAAATGCTTTTTAACATATTAACATTTTCAGTGTCAAATTTGTTTTGTCACGTTAACCTACTGGACAAGATTTTTGTCTTAAAATTCTCTAATGTTTTTGTTACATTTGCACATTTTTGATAGACTTGCTAAAATTGATAGATTAAGCTATAGCAAGTTGTGATGTTTATCTCATTTCCACAATGGTTAATTTCAGATATGATTAGAAGACGTGTTCTGCGTACCAGATCAATAAAGATGCTGGTACTTGATGAAGCTGATGAAATGTTGAATAAGGGATTCAAGGAACAAATATACGATGTTTACCGTTATCTGCCACCAGCAACACAGGTTGTGCTCATCTCTGCAACGCTGCCCCATGAGATACTTGAGATGACCTCAAAGTTCATGACAGATCCTATCAGAATTTTAGTTAAACGGTTTGTAATGCTCTTTATATTGTATTAAAATATAAAATAGTTTTAATAATATTATGGACAAAAGTTCCTACATATTTTTAATTAAAATTGTATCCTGTTGATGTAAGAGTTTACAAAAGGTTATACCAAAATCACACATTTAATAAATGGCAGTATAATCATTTTGTATTAATGCCAATTATAAAATAATGAAACCCCAGCAACAGCATATTTTCCTATTACAGGAGAGGTTTGTGTCCATGTCCAGTAGTAGACTGTGTATATGTATGTGCATTTGAGGAGAATAAAGAATTAATGTCGTAGGAGGAAATGCAATCTTGTTCTTCTTTTAAATTGTGGCTTCTCTTGATATAATTCTGCCAATGTCAAGTGAGTCTTGGGAGTGACAAGTAAAATGCAATCTTATTTCTAAAATATATTGGTAAATCCAATTGGGCATACCTTAAGCGCATTAAAAAAATTACGTATAACATGATTATACGAAATTTTTCAAGTATTTTAAATACATTTCGACAGCACTATCGGCTTCAACACCCGCGAAAACCATGAAAATGACACCCACGATGAAAAAATTGATACCTATTGCAGCCGCTATCTTAGTATTACATTTCGACAGCACTATCGGCTTCAACACTCTCGAAAACCATGAAAATGACACCCAAGATGAAAAAATTGGTACCTACTTCAGCCGCCATCTTGGATTTACATTGCGACAGCACTATCGGCTTCAACACCCTCCTACCCATGAAACTGACACCCATGATGAAAAAATTGATATCTATTGCAGCCGCCACCTTGGATTTACATTTCGACAACCCTGTCGGCTTTAACTCTCTTGAAAACCATGAAAATGACACCCATGATGAAAAAATTGATACCTATTGCAGCCGCCATCTTGGATTTACTTTTCGACAGCACTATCGGCTTCAACTCTCTCGAAACCCATGAAAATGACACCCAAGATGAAAAAATTGATATCTATTGCAGCCGCCATCTTTGATTTATATTTCGACAGCACTGTCGGCTTCAACACCCTCGAAACCCATGAAAATGACTCCCAAGATGAAAAAATTGATATATTTTGCAGCCGCCATCTTGGATTTACATTTCGACAGCACTATCGGCTTCAACACCCTCGAAAACCATGAAAATGACACCCATGATGAAAAAATTGGTACCTAATTCAGCCGCCATCTTGGATTTACATTTCGACAGCACTATCAGCTTCAACACCGTCGAAAACCAAGAAAATGACACTCATGATGAAAAAAATTATACCTATTGCAGCCGCCACCTTGGATTTACATTTCGACAGCACTATCGGCTTCAGCACCCTCGAAAACCATGAAAATGACACCCATGATGAAAAAATTGATACCTATTGCGGCCGCCATCTTGGATTTACATTTCGACAACCCTATCGGTTTCAACCCCTTGAAAACCATGAAAATGTCACCCATGACAAAAAAAATAATATTACTTACTTTTAGTATGTACTACTATTATTTATTCTGTGCTTTTAAATATTGTAATAAAAAAATCTCTAATTATTATTATAATCAAGTATTTAAGAAATTTGGTTATTCGAATATTGTGTATTTGTACAGCGATCTTTTTGAGCCGCTGAAACAACCGAAACAATGTCCACTCACGACGGTGACTGAAGCCGAACTAAACTACTCATTACTACTCTGTGGCTGTAGCTCCCCATTTATAGAAATAATTTATATACGAGGCTACCAATACAACGAAAATTTCGCCATTTTGGAGCCGAAAAAAATTAATTATAGCTAAACAAAACAAAATTACACTGCCATTTACATTCAGTGGCTTACCACATGATAGATGAAGAGATTAAAAAATAGATTGAGTTAAACAATTGATATTTTCAAAAGTTATCGTGTTTACAAGCCACAGGAACATGATAAATCCACACCATTAACCACTAAAACTTTTTTTTTTTTTATTTAAAAATAGCAATTAATCGATTTAAAAAAATTATTAATAAGTTCAACAATCATTTATCTTTCTAACAATGTGCTTTTTATATCATTTATATGTATAATATGATTGCTAGATACGATTTTAATCGATAAAATGTTGGAATCTTTATTTTTAGGCGATAGTAGAACATACCTTGCGCTTTCGCTTAAGGTATGCAATATCTTCTTCTAACAAGAGAAGCCATAATTTAAAAGAAGAAGAAGATATCTTTTGTCATTGTAAATCATGATGCTCTGACTTCCTATATAAAAAAATCTTTTCTTATTTCTAGTGACGAATTGACATTAGAAGGCATTAAACAATTCTTTGTGGCAGTTGAAAGAGAGGAATGGAAATTTGACACATTGTGTGACTTGTATGACACTCTAACCATAACTCAAGCAGTTATATTTTGCAACACTAAAAGGAAGGTTGACTGGCTCACTCAGAAAATGCAAGAAGCAAACTTCACAGTTAGCTCCATGCATGGAGATATGCCACAAAAAGAAAGAGACAATATCATGAAAGAGTTTCGTTCTGGACAAAGGTAAATAACCTGTATAATATTGTGTAATGCACATATTTATGTTACTGAATGTTATTACACACTACATTCACAAGATTTGGCTAGTGTTTAACTGTGTCAAATTTAAAAACCCTTAGGTGGTCTGATAGCAATTGCAAATGTTATTACCTACTTTTTATTATTAAATATTTATAACTTAACATTGAGCTGGACCAATTAGAACTCCAATGTATGTCATGTTTACCAATTATATGCAGAAATCTTACATGCAGAAGGCATTTTATCTCTTAGGTACATCTTTTGAAATACAATGTACATAATATGAGACTTGTGTTGTGTCGGTCATAATCGATTGAATGATTTTTTTTTTATAGAATAAGGGTGACAAACGAGCACAAAGTCCACCTGATGGTAAGTGGTTGCTGCGGCCCATAGACATCTACATCTATCCTCTATTACAAATCAAAATGTAGATGCGTTGTCACCCGTGAGGACTAAGATGGAATGCCTCATTTCCAGTAAAAAGGGGCTCCGGCCACCTGCACTCACCAAGCGAAACGCAGAGGTAAACCTCAACTTCACGCTGGTTTTCTGTGAGGTCATGGTACCACCCCGGTTCGAGCCAGCCCATCCGTGCGACAGCAAAAGCTGCCGCGTGGCTATACCATTTGATTTGATTACAGCTCAAACTTGAGTGATTAGATCATGGATGACTAAAAGATGCAATCAGTCAATGTCAATTTTCACCCACTGTACAGAATCAATGTGTATATTATTTTATCATTAATATCAGAATTATTATAAATATTTTTTATATGTTTTTTCATCTTTTTTATGGAGATAATAACCATTAAAGTTAAAATAGTAATTGAAATCATATTATGGGAATGGTAAGGCATGCTCTAAGCTGCACTTTGGTAACCGGAGAAATGACCGATAATGTATGCACAATTTAACATTGTGTCTCTATCACCAGAATAATGGATCATAATCGACTTGGGTTACAAGAAATTATTAATGGCACAAGTCATATATGTGTTTTTTAAGAAACCTTATGATATACTACCATTCTTTGAAAATTAAAATATGTAAGCACTAAAACTAATATTCTTAGGTACTGTTTTATATCTACATCCATAATATGTTACAAATTTTTATATTAAAACTAAATGGAGAGATCATTTTCTCCCATAATACCAATTGTCATTGTATGGAGAGCAGGAAAAAGCAGTAAGCTTTGATAACTTTATAATTTTTTCATGTTTATCTTAAGAGTGTAGGCGGTCTGTGCGGGAATTGAAAAATAGGTATTTGAAGAAACTATTGTCGTCGCGCTATAATATGGCCTCCCCCCGTAGAGTGTAATAGGGACAACTGCAGCTCAACGATTTTACCTACAAAAACCATGACATGTTTCACATGTTTTGTACTCCCCTGTTTTCTCCTCGAAAACTAAGCTTATTAAATTAATTTTGGTATCAAAATTTAAAGGAAGAATAGATTATGCTCCTATCAATTGTTTTTATCGTAAAAACTTTTCAAACTTCTTTGGTAGTTGTCTGATTATGTAGGTAAAAATGGGGCATTTTTTGGAAAGTCATATTTATATTTGTAATAATTTATTGGAAAAAAATAAATGACAGGGACCTAGATTTTTATAAACAAAGAATAGGGGAATACATTTGTATGGAAAAAATGCAGCCCATCTACGCTCTTAATAATGTTCAACTGGAATTCAATAAATGTTATGGAGTGTAGAGTAGAAGGAGAACCATCTTATAAGGGGCGAAAGTTGAAAAAGTGTCCTACTATTTACTGAAAATAGAGGTTCCAAAACCTACCACAACAGCGCTGGCGTCTGAAAAACTACGATATGAAGATAACTGTTGTGAAAGGAGTGAAGTTAGGTAAATACAAATATTTAAAAAAATTCTGGACTAGAGTAGTTAGTAAAATACCAGTATATAAAATATCAACTATTTCCGTAGTACAAAACCAAGCGGATTGGTCGGTCCTTGTTTATTTCTCCATAATATTATTCTAATTACTTTTGGCGCTTTTTATAAATTTATCCTATGCTACTGCAGCGCCACCCTTATTGGACACGTTTTTAGGGACACTTTTCATATATAGAGATGGTCCTCCTTCTACTCTACACTCCATAATAAATGTATTCAAAAATGATATATTATTGTAGTAACATGTGCTTAACAATTTTTGCTGCCATAATATTTTACTATTATTTTATTCTTTTCATTCGATAATAAGAAATCTAAGGTATTGTGTAACACCTGACATGTTACATGAATATCTTTGTTTATAAACATTTACTAATTTGTACTGAACTTTTCCTTTCAGCCGCGTCCTTATCACAACAGATGTATGGGCCAGGGGAATTGATGTGCAACAAGTGTCACTAGTAATCAATTATGACCTTCCAAACAATCGTGAGCTGTACATTCATAGAATTGGTAGATCAGGTCGCTTTGGACGTAAAGGTGTTGCAATTAATTTTGTAAAATCAGATGACATCAGGATTCTTAGAGATATTGAACAATACTACTCTACTCAGATTGATGAGATGCCTATGAATGTAGCGGATTTAATATAATTTTCAAATTGTCTAATCTATAACATTTTTATATCCACCCAGTTGAAACTTATACAGGTGGTGAACATTATGGTGAAAATTTCAATCTTTACCTTCTAATATCTAACTGTATTCCTAATATAATTATAGATTTTACTTGAATTTTTGTTTTCATTTCTACCTTTATTAATTTCACCCATAGTATTATTCTCAGAACTATTACAAATGCATAATACTTTTCAGAAAAAGCCAATATTAAGCCCATAATCCTTCCTTATTCATGCTATTTCCCTTAATTAAATTTAAATAAATAAAATAGATTTATTAAATTTTATTTAAATTTATAACATAAAATATGTTTTATCTACAATAATTACAGTAAGTAAACATTATTACCAATATAAGCTTTAATTCTTAACATTTGATATAATGTATATATTATATACTTTAAAACTCTTGGAATGTCCTTATATAATTTAGGAACAGGCTATCAGTAAATAAAATCTTTTTGGTTTTTTCGCTGATTTAATACAATTTTTATGCCATTTATAATAAACAAAAACATGTTGACAATTAGTAACAAAAAAAACTATTTACAAGGATTTACATTTTAACCAACTTGTAACTTGTAAAACCTATTATTATTAAAGTGATATGGTATTATATATAAATACCAAATTCTTTAATTTACTTAATGAAGTCCAAATTTAAATTAAATACTATTATACAAAAAAAAAGTTGATAATAAATAAATAAAAAAGATATAGGATAAAATTTCCAATATGGACCATCGATTTAAGTGCCCATATTTTTTTTGTAGATAGTACTCACTAAAAGAAAGTGTTTTGCAAAAGTTTCAATATGCGGAAACGTGTACTTTTTGAGAAAAAAATTATTGAAAATCAATTATTTTTGCAATATTTATGTCAATTCCTACGGTAAAACTGACACTATTTCGTATTGTCATTGTCATCATCGGTAGGGATGTCGATTCTTTCCAAAAAAGATCGATTTTAAATCGATTTGAATCGTAAGCTGATGTATCGATTCACAAAAAAATCTATTTCTAAAATATCGATATTTTTTCATGTTTGCATTTATAATGTAAATATAAATCCATTTTATGAAAAACCAGAAAGATACCATACTAAATAATCTCTTATTGAAATTTGTTTTATTTTAATTTATTTATTTTTATTAGGGCAGATAACAAATAAAATAGGTTAGGTTCAACTTATGGCAAAGAATTGAATTGATTGACCCCAACTCCACTTGGTACGAGTCTGTCCTACCCCTAGAGCGGTTATAAAGAGCCGGAGGTGCGTAGGGGGAGCAGCCTCCGCCTGCTGGATGCCTGCGATTTGTTACGCAAAGGCGTAGAGGCTGCTCTTCCCGCAGCACCGGAGACGTTGCACTCTCAAAACAGATACAGAAACTCCTTTTAATCAGTCCCCCTATTTTATGTCTGATGAAGGGGATTTAGTTCTCATAAATTGGATTTATTTTTCCATTAGAAATGAAAACATGAAAAAATATCGAAATTTTAGAAATTGATTTTTTTGTGAATCAATACATCAGCTTACGATTTGAATCGATTTATAAAATCGATCTTTTTCGGAAAGTATCGACATCCGTACTGACGATGACAATGATAATACAAAATAGCGTCAGTTTTACCGTAGGAATTGACATAAATTTGCAAAAATAACTGATTTTCAATATTTTTTTTCCCAAAAAGTACATGTTTCCACATATTGAAACTTTGCAAAACGCTTTCTTTTAGTGAGTACTATCTACAAAAAAAATAAGGGCATTTAAAACGATGGTCCATATTGGAAATTTTAAGCAACATATATTTACAATGTTTCATGAAAGAAACTAAAATCATGGTTAAGATTATGATACAATATTACAAAATTTTACAAGTGCTAATAATAATACATAAGTAAGATATAAATTGTGACATAAAAAATAAATTTATTTGTACCACATTTAAATTTAACAATGGTTTCTTGTACACCATTAGATTAAGATATCTCTATAAGTTATTTTTTTAAATATTCTAATAAATCTTACATATGGCAATTTAAAGTATCACCTTTTATTTTCCAAATATTTAATACCTTGAAAGAGGTATGATAATAGCATAGAAAAACCACTTACATTTCTGTTTGATATGGTTTAAAATTTAATGAAATTAATGCAATTTGGAATCCAACTCTGCTGATATAACTGGTATCCAGTTACATAAAAATTATAATGTACTTCTTCAACCCAGCATAAGTGTCTAGCATCTATGAATCCTCATGTCAAAACCTGTATCCTTATACTTTGTATATTAGGCAGAGCTCTTAGCAAAATGGATTAAAAGGATGTGTTAATATTATTTGTAATAGCTGTTTATTCTAATGTACAAAATAGTTCTCTACTTTATATCCAAATAGAAAAGTATGTAAATATTCATTACAAGTCATCACTGGCTACAGTTTCATGGGCATTCCAGCGTCTGTATATAAATATGCCTATTGCACCAATAAGTAATGCAACAAGAATCTCAGTTAGTTGGTCCAGGAAATTAGTAGTGTTATCAGAGGATTCCAAGGTTTGGGGTTCTACATCATGAGCAGGATCTTCTGGTGGTTTAGCAGTTTGCTCCTCCTCTCCTTTAAATGCTATCTGGTTCAAAACTGATTGTTCCTCCTCTGTAATTGGTTTAGCTGCAGTTGATGATAGTAGATTTGATATTTCTCCACACTGAGGACAAGCCCAATTCCTTGACTTCTTAGCTAGAATTTGACGTTCCGCTGGACTGTAATCAAGTGATCCAATAGTCCCTTCTGCAGGTGTTGGCATAAACGCTATCAAAGCTAACAAAGCTGTTCTGATAGACCAAGATGGCTGCCATGTTTCAGGATGATGCCCCGAGATAGACAAACAAATTTTTTTGTTAACTTCGAACCTTCCGTTCGGCGTTAGAATTATTATATGAGGTGGATGCATAGGATATTCTTTTGGTAATAATATCCTACCGTGATAAATTCCATCCTCAAACTCTGTGCCCTTAGGACCTTGTACGGTGAAATGCCACTCGAATAAATTATCTTCTAAAGGTCGGGCACAATATTCCTCGGTAGCCTCCGCTAATTCCATGGCCTCTCGCATCAAGCGTTTCACTCCGGGGCATTTCGTATTGTATTTTTCTCCCATATCTGCCATGTTTACGTATTAAAATTTTCCTGATCAGAAGTAATATTACGCACGAAAATTACAATAGCAAATAGTTTAAATATACTAAAGCAATATATTTTAATCTCAAGCAGATCTTACTATCTCGAAATTTTGTGTTATTGAAAATTAATGTAGTAAACTGGTGACGAATTGAAATAGGGCTGCTCTATATCGATATGATTCACAGATTCACTTATTACAAACCGATTTAAATATTTGGCATAGTGAATCGAATCGCTTAATATGTTACATTTAATAAGATTAGGAGCCTAATTTCCTACCTTTTTCATCTTATAGCAAAAAGGTAATGATAGTTGAAATTATTTCAGTGATATCAAATTTATCAGAAATAAATGGTGAAAGTTAAGTTAAAGCATAATATGGATATCAAATATTCCTTTAAAACATATTAACTATTATTAAGAAAGTATTAATTTTAAATTTTTCCTCATGAAATTGTCGTAATTAGTATTGCATTAATTTTCTTCTCTTGTTACATAACAAAAACACAATTTTAATACTTTCAAGCTAATTTATTGATTAATAAGTTACAGAAAAACGAAATTAAACATAAATGTTTCTGAATTTGTGTGTCTATAATCATGTTTTACTAAAATGTTATTATTGTCATCGTTATGTTTGTAAAACTTAAAAAAATATCTCTTTTACAAATATTTCACTTGGTGCCGATTTATTATGATTTTTATAGATAGTTTTAACGGTTTCATTCAGTACATGTTTGAATCGCTTAAATGCTATATATTATAATTTATATAAAATGCTATTAGATTTTCATGCAGTGCGATGAAAAAAAACATGCGTGAGTGTCGTGGAACACTCGGTTGGAACGAAGTTCCTTTTGTAGTATATTATTATTGATAAACGTATTATATAATTGATTTACAAAAAGTAAAGTAAAGTTATAGCCTATATACGTCCCACTGCTGGGCACAGGCCTCCTCTCATTTCTGAGAGGGTTTTAGGACAAGAAAGTGTCCGCCGCGCTGCCCCAATGCGTGTTGGCGAACTTCACATGCCTTCGATTTTTTTTTCTTTTTCTCAGACATGCAGGTTTCCTCACGATGTTTTCCTTCACCGCCGGGCACGTGGTAAATCAGCACTAAATATTGCAATTAACAATTCCATTGGTGCCGGCGGGGATCGAACCCGGGTTGCTCGCGTATTGTGATTCGCGTATTGATTAACAAATACAAATAAAATTAATTACTGACGTCTATTAAAAAGAAGCGTCACTTAAAATAATATTTGGAGATAGATATTATTCCATCTCGCTCGCACTATAGAAAGGGCATCATGACGGAAAAATCTCACACTCTTTCTCGCATAGTCCCGATCCGCCAAATTTGTATCGTACGATAAGGAACTTCGTTCCAAAAAATCGATTAAAACTAAAAAGATTGCACATCCCTAAAGAATAAGAAGGTACCAATGTACCAATCACAATCGCACAGATGTAGTGTGAAACATAGGTAAAGAGATATGTAGCAAGCTAGTTTGAAAAGACCATAGAGATTAGAGATTTTCTGAGTCAGTCTTGGAGCCAGTGGTGGAAAAGAAAATTTGAATTTCGCGGGCCACCCTGGAGCTTTCACCTTAACATATGGAGTGTAGAGTACAAGGAGAACCATCTTATAAGGGGCGAAAGCATTGAGTTATACAAGACTAGAGGAGCAAACCACATTACCGCGCATCGAAAAAAGTGAAGCCACTATCTAACCGCGTGGACGTAGCTTTGAAACCATTAAACCTTTTTAAGTAAACATATATCTGTCTCACTTACATAAGTCGCGAAAACAATACCGTCGCTAAGATTAGATAAAGATAGACACACAAACATGAAGTGACGGATTAGTATTGCCTACTATATGAAATTTTATCCAAAAATAAGCAATAAAAAGTAGTTTTTTTAAGATGCAGTTATTTGCTTTTATTTTAAATATGTATCTTTGCTTGTCCGATGAATAGAGGTATAACTAATGAAATGAAAAATATTTTTTTTAGAAGTATCTTTTATTGTACTGATAAATCAAACAAAAAAAATTGGGTTTCTTAACCAAGAAGATCTGAGTTTGAAATATGTATCAATTGTGAAAGCATCGGCAAGTCTTTGTCTCCTAAATTTGGTCTCATGACATTAGCTACAAAAACCGTGGTTATTAATAAATTTTTAAGATAGTAATAAATGGTGTTAATCTGTCGTACTAATCCGCTTAAATAAACACGGTCGCCATCGCTTTTTCGTTCTAGTTTGTCTTGATCCCGGAAGTGCATAGAACTAATGAGAGTAGATTTCGAAGGCACCCAGTGAGTCTCCTTTCTCATCAATCGTATTATTTCCACCCACTTCTTACGGTGTACTGCATCTTGAGGCACCCTGCAAAATAATTAATATAAAATAGATAATATAATATAATTAATAGATCTATAGATCTCTAGAATATTCTAAAATAAGAATAATTAATTCCTTTTTATAAAGGTTGAAACATAGTTTTTATTAAAATTTAAAAACAGGGCTAACAAGTTAACTTATTCCATAAATTATATAGTCGTAGTAGTGTAATGTGGGAAAATTGCAAAGGCAGAAAAGGTGCAACATTGAACCTAAATTGCAATATACGATATTTTATTTAATTTTTTTGTTTTTTTACGTTAATATGAAAACATAAACTAAACCTTATGTGTGGAAAGTGATTCCGCTTGTTTAATTATGTTTTTAAGACCTTGAATCGCATTCTTTCACTACGCATTTACCCGATTTTTGTCGTGAATCGTTCGGCTCAACTCGGTCGGCGTCGCATTAAACGCTGAACCGACGTTAGCTGGGCATATGGCTGTAGCCATATGTGAAGTGGCAACGCTTTAGAGCGGCGATTACTTATCTAGTGTAACATATAAATCAATGGGCAAAAGCTGAAAAAGTGTCCCGTACTATTTAATGAAAATAGAGGTTCCAAAACCTACCACAATAGCGCTGGCGTCTGAAAAACTACGATATGGAGATAGCTGTTGTAAACGGAGTGAAGTCAGCTGAATTAAAACATTCAAAAAAATTTCATCACTAGAGTAGTTAGTAAAATGCCAGTATACAAAATCTCAAATATTTACGTAGTACAAAACCAAGCGGATTGGTCGGTCCTTGTTTATTTCTCCATCTTATTCTAATTACTTTTGGCGCTTTTTTTTATTTATCCTATGCTACTGCAGCGCCACCCTTATTGGACACGTTTTTAGGGACACTTTTCATATATACAACACGTAACATAATTAACGCACTTTGAGAAAGTAGTTTGTTCAGAATCGTTTACTGAATCGATTTCTATCATTTTTAATATAGGTAATTTTTTTATCCAAAAATAATTGGAACTACGTAATTTATAGTCACACTAAACCTGTATAGTTAATACAAACGGAAGTGGACCGTAACTCAAGGCAATAAGACTTAAAAGTGCAGTTTTTTATTTGTATTAATACAAATTCCGTCATTTAATACAAAATAAAGAAAATTGAACCTTATTTCAAGTATATTAAAGTCTTTACAAATACAAAGTTTGGAGTACTTTATAAAGGTCGCGGTGGCCGAGCCATTGAACCTCCCAGATCACCTGATTACGTACGTATTAAATATTAATACATATTAAATCATTGGTTTATTTTAGTGAGACAAATTAATTCTATGAGTGAACGATTTTAGAATAGTGCAAAATGACACTGAATTGCTTTCTAAATTATTTTATTTCTTTTTCTTTTTTTAAAACGTAACCTCCACACTAGGATTTTCTCTTGTATTGTGGGATGTGGGGGCAGTATACAAACATAAATTTCACAAGGACAAACATCAGGACCCAGAACAATTATCTGTAGGCCATACAAATATTGTTCCGTGCGGGATTCGAACCCGCGGTCCTTAGCGCTGCAACTCAATTGCTAAGCCACTGCGCCACGGGGCCGTGGTGGACATTTTGAAAATGTATTAAAATACAACGTTGCATGAGAGTTTAGACTATCAGAAAGTTAAATATTTGATTCTTAAAATGATTGTAATCTTGATTCACATCTTTTAAACACACCGTCTTTGAATTATGTTTTCGTATTGCCTCTTAGTTTTGTGTCTCAAATGTTATGCAAATTCATAACATTTTGTAACGAATATTGCCAATTGATATTGTATCATAATCAATAAACAAAATTGTTCAGAGGCGAAAGTTCAATAGTTGAAAAATGTGATTGAAAGATACGATCAAATGTTTACTAGACTTAAATAAACAACTCGATGGTCGGAGTACGAACATCAGTTAGTGTTCATAGGTAGGTATTTCTTTAACATAAACAAATGTGTATTTGTATTGTCGGCTTTTTACGGCACTAATACCTTACCTACAGTTGTGACAAGCGGCGGCGGGAATAGGTACCTACTGTGATAGAAAGATCCTCAAAATCTATACCTACGTGAGCGACTGCTTGCATTCGTGGATTTATACTGTGACCACAACATTGTTCCGGAATTAGTATAACTAATTTAATAAATAATCAATGCATAAACATGTTTAATTAAAAAGTCAGTGTATGTATAATGATTATAACATAATATACTAATTGGGGTGTCTGAGGGTGTGCGTTAATTACGTTACATATTGTATATTCTACTCTACACTCCATATCCATACCATAGAATAAATAAGTACAGAAGTTGGACTCTTTTGATGTTGACTGCTTGCCGACGTTTTAATAGCCTACATAGGTAGTTATTATTAATCAGATAAATCGCGCACGCAAGCTAAATAAAACTTTATCGCTACGCGCAAGCGTCCGTATTACTTTGCATCTTTTCTCCTTACGACGTCACAACGGACTTTCCGTGGTTGCTAAGGGCTGTTAAGGTGGAAGCTCCAGGGTGGCCCGCGAAATTTAAATTTTCTTGCGTTTTTTGGAATTTGCAGGTCAGGGTTAGGTTGTATATTTAACAAAATATGATTCGCGACCGTAGCGATTATGTGTTTACAGAATTATTATCATTAAAATCACCAATACAACCCTGTAAGTTCATATTAGCCCTTTGAATGAGTTTTTCCAGAAAAATATGAACTTATGGCTAATACGAACTTACAGGGTTGTATTGGTGATTTTAATGATAATAATTCTGTAAACACATAATCGCTACGGTCGCGAATCATATTTTGTTAAACATACAACCTGACACTGACCTGCAAATTCCAAAAAACGCAAGAAAATTTGAATTACGCGGGCCACCCTGGAGCTTTCACCTTAATAAAGAGTAAAAAATACATTGTGAAGTGGTAAGTTACTTAGGTAAAGTACCTATGCTGACTATAATCGAGCATATTATTTACTATGTGAGTTCTGTGATGCCCAACGCATGCAACTTCCAAGGCTATTCATCGGAAATCGCGATGATTGGTTCGTACAGGTATTAGGTAGATAGCGTAAACAATAAATAAACCCGAAATACGATTACTAACAGAAATATGATCATAATTTATTTAGTTGAAAGTCTTGTAAAAAAAGTTTTAATTTCAGTATTTTGTTCTATTATAACTTAAAATATTTTAATTACAAAGACGAGTATAGGTATGTAACCTACACTTGGGTAGTGAAGTAAATTTCAACTAAGTTTTGTAATAAAGTACTTAGGTATTACTTCTGTAGTTAAATACTTTCTTAATTATTTTTCCCTATGAGTACCTATCTAACAAAAAAATAATTAAATTTACCTTTCATTATCCTTCGGTAACTCAAAAAATTATATATTATCTGAATCTTTTTAATTGCTCATTAAGTATCCATCCCGCAACAATTATAGTAGGAACGACATTTTGCTATTATAGTTTATGAAATAGGTAGATAATAATATATATTATTTTTAAATTACATTAAAACTTTTTGAATTATTTTGTCCTACAATTAAATATACTAAACACTAAACAAAAACTATTTCGACGAGTATTTCAACAAGTATTTACGTAAATAGCGTTAAAAAAACTTTAACATTCAATCGTATAGAGCGCGCTAGCCCCGACTGCGATCTACCCCTGGGGCAGCTCGCGATTGTAGGTAATTATTTGACGCAGGTAGCAAGAGTGACAGAGGCCTGTCCATACCTTAACATTAACAGTGACGTAAGATCACCACAGAATACATGTACCCTGACGGGGAGATCATAGTACAGTATTCTTTGAGTTTTCTATGCACGAAAAGTTGCCCGCACTTAAAACACAATAATTTATTAGACTATATTTTTAATGTTACCGTGATTTTTAAAACGCAAGCTAAGTTTTAAGTAAGAAAAAAATTGTTGATCTTACAACAATTTTATTTAATACGTCTGCATTTTATTCTTTCAGCAGAACTTAAAGTAATTTGCTACGAGGGCGGCACTAAAAATTTCCGGACTCAAGTAAGTGACACAACATTACTATTTAAAACTATATTTATTGCATTTCGAAGTATTCTCCGCGAAATTTGACACATTTTTCCATACGATGGAACCAATCATTGAAGCAACCATTCCATTTGGAAGTTGGGGTCTCCAAAATCGCCGTTTTGTAGGCGTCCACAGCTTCTTCGGGTGATGAAAATCTCTGTCCACGCAATTTATTCTTTATTTTAGGGAAATTATAGAAATCATTAGGGCTTAGGTCGGCGCTGTACGGCGGATGGTCTAATAATTCTATGTTTTCTTGCTCTAAAAACTCTTTTGTTCTGTGTGCGGTGTGAGAACTCGCATTGTCGTGATGGAGGATGATGCGGCGGTTGCAGTTCTCTTTACGGAGTTCAGAAACGACCTGTGGCAAACAAATGCTAGCATACCATTCTGCATTAACCGTTCTTTGTCCCTCAAGAGGAATTGTCGTAACATGGCCGGTTTTGGAGACAAACGTGGCCACCATTTTTTTTGCAACACTCCGTGAACGAACAATTTTTGTTGGCTTTAACTCATTTTCGAACACCCAAACTCGTGACTGGTTTTTTGTTTCGGGTTCGTACGCATATATCCAGGATTCGTCACCTGATGCGATGTTGTATACAGCATTTGAGGATCCTGCGTGGAATCTTTCGAGAGTTCTGACGCACCAAGTAACGCGAGCCGCTTTTTGCTCTACACAGAGAAAACAACTTTTTTACACCTAATTGTTCATGCAAGATTATTTGTATTTGACTAATGCCAATGTCTAAAGTTGCCTGAATTTCGCAGTATGTCACATGTCGATTTTCCTCAATCAGCTTACGCACAGCATCAACGTTTTCTTGGGTGACTGCAGTTTTTGGACGACCTTGACGGGGATCATCACTGAGCTTGACACGTCCACGTTGAAATTCTGCAAACCAGCGATAAATTGTGTTTTTGGATGGGGCTTCATCACCAAATGCAGAAATCATCCGGTCAATACACTGTTTTTGTGTTAAACCACTTCGAAAGTCAGAAGTAGAAATATTCCAGTCACGATACGTTTAGTGTAGCCCTCGTAGGAGAACTAGTATCTACTTTATTATTACCGTATTTTGTTAAGAGTATTACTTTTAATTTTTGACCTTGTTTTTTGTTCAAAATTAAATGTTAATCCTTAGATGGATACCTAAGTAATTTTTGTTAGTAATATAATGATAAAACGTAATAAAATATTTTATTTCTTACATTTATCATGTTTTTATCAAGCTTTTGTTAGAGAGGTAATAAAGATGAATGTAAAGAAGACGAAAGTGATCGTGTTTGAAAGAGATGAGGCAGTGACAGACTGCAATATCGTGATTGGAGATGAATAAATTGAATAGGTGAAGGAGTTTGTGTATCTGGGTTCAAACTTTACGAGAGATGGAAAGTGTGAGAGGGATATCGAAAGAAGAGTGAATGCAGGAAACATGATGAATGGAGCTTTGCACTCCTTTATGAGCAGTCGGAAGGTGTCTAACAAGGCTCGTTTGGCTGTGCATGAGGGGGTGTTGGTTCCGACCACGGAATATAAAAAACAAGAGGAAGTAGTAAAACACATAATTTGTAGCGAAACCACTGTCGCCAAACTCACACATGCACAAGAAAGAAATGTGTATCAACAATTGTGTACCATTTTAATAATTTTCGCGTGATTGGTTATTTAAAAATAAAAGAGAAAGGCATTACGTTCCTCACCATTCATTTAAGTATGAACAATAAGTCCTTAAGAATAGAGATTATATTCCTTTTCATCAACGAAGTTTCTATAATTAATGAATAAACTTAGCTTCTTAACGTTAGATATCGCAATAATAAATTCACGCTATTAGAGACATAATGGCAATAGATATAACGTTGACATTACCCTACCCATGCTCTAACTAACCTGTACTGCTAAGCGAATGATGTTAGTAATGTAGTTACTCTGGCTGAACATGATCTGGCTTATATCGACATTCAGTATATGATTATTATCATGTATATGATTATTATCATGTATATGAATTGACTGAAGAAACTAATTTGAGAAAAACAACAATATATAATAAAATGAATAAAATAGCAAAATTTTATAGAAATTGCCATGATGTACCACGTATATCCCTGTAATTTATATGGCCGGCATATAATTAATTTTATTTAATGGAAATTTATTTACAATAAGCTAAATTATCATTTTTGAAATGGATAGGAGAATAATAAAAAACAATAATTTAGCAATTTTTTATTGTCATTGAAATAACACATATTTGTTTAAAAATTATCGTGTTTACACTTTAATATAAAATTTTAGATGATAATGAATTCGGTTACCAATGTAGATCAAGATATTAAGATCACTTTTATTTCAGCTTTTTTCCAAAAGTCATGGGTACTACTAAACTACTTACTTATTTATATGGCTTAGCAACCCTAACAAATGTTCATTCGTAGGCTTCACCATAGATAAATAAATATGTAGCAAGCTTGGCTTCACCATTCAATTTCGTATATTTTCAAAGACATCCAGCATTTGCATATTTTCATTAATGTTAGTGAATTAACAGGACTGTGATAACATTTTATCGAAAATTTTAATGTCGGCGTAGTTACAACACTATCGCTGCTATTTTATTCAAAACGTATTTACAGCTGAACCTTATCATAACGACATAAGGTTGAATATTGAATAGCAGCCTCTAGCCTAAGAGGAGGGATGCCTGCGATTTGTTACGCTAAGGCGTAGAGGCTGCTCTTCCCGCAGCGCCAGAGACGTAGCAGTCTCAAAATAGATACAGAAATCCTTCTGAATCAGTGCCCCTATATTTTATGATGAAGGAGATTTTTTCTCATAAAATGGATTTATATTTACATTATAAATGTAAACATGAAAAAAATATAGATATTTGAGAAATCGATTTTTTAGGAATCGATACATTAGCTTACAATTCGAATCTAATTAAAATATCGATCTTTTTCGGAAAGAATCGACATCCCTACTGACAATAACTTAGAGTATTACACTAACAGGAGACGATATTGGAGAGGGTTCCCCGCTGTCAAAATTACGAGAGCGCGGATCATTCCCGTTATATAAAACTAGTTGCGCCGCGTACGGCGTCACTTACCAACTTGCTACATATATATTTATCTATGCTTACCAAGTAGTCGTAAGCGTGAGTTGACCTCCAGAAAAATGCCGACTTGCAGTGTGTTTTCTTGTAAAAAATGATCACAGACCTCAAATTTACAAAAAGACGGCGTTACCTTTCATCTTTAAGTATTTATTTTGATTTTAATAATTAATATAAGCATTACATCACGAAAATTCTGATTAATATAGCTGAGCAGGGTGTGTTGCCAACTTAAAGTATTAATACTATAGTAAGGACTTTTGCACCACTAGGACATAATTAAATTTTGCTTAATTGTAGACAAATGTCGTTTCTCTTTGTTCTTATTACACAAGACAAAATCGTGTTATTGAATAGTCTTAAATTTATGAATATTATTGTGATCTATTTGCAAAACTATATTATTTCAAACAACATTAATAATCTTTAATTGTTTTTAACGAAATGAAAACATCAATTTAAATTGTTTTATTGTATACATTATACATTTAAAACATTTTAAATAGATATTTTCATTTCATTATGTTACTTTATGAAACGAAAATAAAGGGAATTTCGAGTATATAAAATGGTATCATCAAGACTATAATAGTGATGTTCACTGTAATTTTTAGTGTCGATATTTTTATTTGACTATAAGTAATATTTTGTTATATAATACCAAGGTGTTATTTAAAATTCTTTTTTGTACAATGTTTAAGAAAGATCTTTGGTTTTACAGTTTTCCAAAAGATCCTTACAGGCGCAAAGTTTGGATAAAAGCATGTGGCAATCATATAACCTGGGTACCTAAACGAACAAGCACTATTTGTTCCGAGCATTTTGACCAATCGGTTTTCGTAATCCAATCAAATAATAAAAGGAAACTAAATGAAACTGCTGTACCGACTTTGAAATTATTGGAAGTAAGTTTATTATTTTGCTACAGGTTTATTTTACATTATGAAGGATAAAATTTAAAACATGTAACAAATCGAAATGGAAGGTTAATGAACGATATTTATTCATTTTAAAATGTTATTTACAAGTTTATCGTCTTAGATGGTGTCAACCAAATTGTTGTTTTCAGATGAGACACGAA
Organism: Parnassius glacialis; assembly: GCA_033319125.1. NCBI lineage: Eukaryota > Metazoa > Arthropoda > Insecta > Lepidoptera > Papilionidae > Parnassius > Parnassius glacialis. The sequence goes on from JAVANC010000012.1 coordinate 11,244,317, forward strand.
TTATTAGCGCTTAAATAAATAAATAAGGACAAACAAATAATTTCAGTGTCATATTTATAATCTATTATTATTAAGTATATACAGAGTACTACACTTTTATACTGCAGAATACAAAATATTACCGCTTTTTACGAAGACATTAATTATTTTTCAATCCTAAGTAAAGTGACGAAAAAAAGTATGTTTGGTTAAGCGTAAACTTCGACCAAGAGATAGCAAATGTTTAATTTTTTTTAATTGCTCCATTCCGTTGCTGCGTAAAGGAAGGAAAAAAACAAATAAACAAAAAATCACACTTTCACATTTATAATATTATATTAGTATGAATTGTCAAGAATGATCGCTGAATCATTGCTCAAACAAAATGTAAAGGCTTGTTCAAATCATAGACCTGTCAATCCTCTATCTACGGTTCAAATACTTTTAAATTCCATAGAGTACTGCCAAAAGATATTGTTAAATATTTTAAAACTATTGATGTTAAGAAAACGGCAGATTTATGGGGGATTTCCGTTGAAGTTATTTTATCTATAATAGATATAATAGCACCTTATCTAGCCACTATATTTAATACAAGCGTCGAATCTGGTGTGTTTCCTGATTTAATGAAACTCAGTAAAGTCATACCTTTATTTAAATCTGGTAGTACATTAGACCCCGCCAATTTTAGACCAATTTCTGTACTACCAACATTTAGTAAAATTTTTGAAAAAATAATTTTAGATCAGATGTTAAGTTTCTTTAATATTAATAAATTGCTACATAGAAATCAATTCGGTTTTACAAGGGGTCGCTCAACAACTGACGCTGGAGTTGAGCTTATTAAACATATTTTTTGTGCATGGGAGAATTCAGAGGATGCTTTGGGTATATTTTGTGACCTTTCCAAGGCCTTTGACTGCGTTCACCATGAGACATTAATCAGGAAGCTACATTACTATGGTGTCAAGAACACAGCGCTTAAACTTATAATTTCATATTTAAGTAATAGAATGCAGAAAGTTATTATCAATGGTAAAAGTTCTTCCGGCTCACCTGTACTAATGGGTGTCCCTCACGGCTCAATTCTCGGCCCATTCCTATTTCTAGTGTATATTAATGACTTACCTTCTATTGTAGAGGATAATCATGATATAGTATTATTTGCTGATGATACTTCTTTGATTTTTAAACTTAAACGTCAATCATTTAAATGTGACGAAGTGAATAATGCTATATCAAAATTAGTGCATTGGTTTAACGTTAATAATTTACATTTAAACGGGAATAAAACTAAATGTATTAAATTTACAACAACGAATGTTAAAAATCTGAGAACCAATGTGTTTTTAAATGGGGAAGAACTGAGCCCTGTTGAATCCACTGTTTTTCTTGGCATCACTCTCGACGCAAAGCTTCAGTGGGGCCCCCATATATCCAAACTAGCAAGCAGACTAAGTTCTGCAGCCTATGCTGTAAAAAAGATTAGAGGTCTCACTAGTGTCGAGACAGCTAGATTAGTTTATTTCAGTTATTTCCATAGCATAATGTCTTATGGGATTTTGCTATGGGCAAATGCGGCTGATTCAGAAACTATTTTTGTTTTACAGAAGAGGGCCATTAGAGCTATTTACGAGGGTGGATTGAAAAGTACTCGGCCTAACACAGATCCATTCAATTCTAAAAATCAAATCTACCCACATTATTTAGTTCAGTTCAGACTTGTTTATTGTGTGAAGTTCGAAACGTGTGCGATAATTAGTTGTGATTTTATAAATTTATTAACAAAGTAATCGGACATAATTTCCGCGAATGGAGCAAATCGAGCAGCGTGCCGTCATTAAGTACCTCCATAAGAAGGGGCTATCATCAAAAGCCATCCATGATGACATGGTCAGTACATTAGGCGATTGTGCTCTGTCATATTCATCCGTCAAAAAATGGATAGCAGAATTTAAGCGTGGTAGAGAGAGTGTGAAAGATGAACCCCGCTCTGGAAGGCCTTCGACGTCAACTACTGACGAAAATATTAAAAAAGTACTTGATTTAATAATGGGAGACCGCAGATTAAAAATTAGAGAGATAGCCGAGATTATAGGCATCTCTTATGAACGAACTCAAAACATCATTGTCAACGAGTTGGGTTTCCAAAAGGTGTCTGCGAGGTGGGTTCCGCGACTGCTTTCAGTTGAACAAAAAAGGACGCGATTGACTATTTCACGCGACTGTTTGGAGTTATTTGAAGCCGATGCAGATGATTTTTTGAATCGTTTTGTTACTATATACGAAACATGGGTTCATTACTGTACACCGGAAACAAAACAACAATCAAAACAGTGGAGAAGACCTGGTTCACCACCCCCTAAAAAGGCTAAGTCGATTTTGTCGGCAAATAAGGTGATGGCTTCAGTATTCTGGGACTCGAAAGGTGTGATTATGATTGATTATCTTGAAAGGGGTCAGACTATAAACTCTGATTACTACTGCACCTTACTACGTCGTTTACGAGAGGGAATAAAAGAAAAACGTCGAGGAATGCTCAGAAGAAAAGTCCTGTTTCATCAAGATAACGCCCGTGTTCACACGTCAGTACAGTCAATGGCTGAAATTCACAACTGTGGCTTTGAACTGTTACCGCATCCGCCGTATTCACCTGATCTGGCACCATCAGACTTCTTTCTGTTCCCTAACCTAAAAAAGCACTTGGGAGGTCAAAGATTTTCGACAAATGACGAGGTCAAAGCAGCTGTAGACGCATATTTTGACTCTAAGGAAGAATCATTTTTTTTCAACGGTCTAAATACTTGGAAGGGGAGGTGGCAAAAGTGTATTGAACTTGATGGTGATTATGTCAAAAAATAAAAATATAACTGATTTAGTATGTGTTTATTTTCTTGGTTAGGCCGAGTACTTTTCAATCCACCCTCGTATAACCTAAAACTGAGAGAGTCTCTTAGATTTAAAGAAATAAATATATTAACTTTGGCCTCTAAGTATATTTACGAAAATTTAATGTATGTTCACAAAAACAAAGGTAGTTTTAGTAAAAAAAGTGATGTGCATTCTGTAAACACTAGGAACAAACCAGTTTCTCGACTCCACAGAGTCAGTAATTCATTCTTGGGGCAATGTATACGCTATTACATTAGGGTCCCGGAAAGTGTACAGGCTCTCTCTATTAGCAAGTTTAAATGTTTTGTTAAGTTGAAACTGTATAAAAAGGGTTATTATAGTATAAATGAATACATGGTTGATAATAATTCCTGGGAATGAGGTGATCGCTTCCAAGCTGTTTCTAAAATAAATTTTGTACTTATATAGTTGTATAACCATTATTGTAAAATTTGCTTTAAAAAAAAAAGTCCCGCTGGGTTTCTTGCTGGTTCTTCCCAGGACGGAGGTTTTTTTTACGAACCACTGGTAAAGTAAAAAATGACTTTCAATAAGAATTACACATGTGATCTATATTGAATAAAAAATTATTCTATTCTATTCTATTCTATATATAAAGTTTTGAAACCGGTTTTCAATCGGCTTTTTGAGGGTAGAACTATACACTCCCGCTCTCTTTCTCGCTCTGGTAAATAACGTTTCTGAGTGAACAAAAAGGATAGAAGCACAGGAAAGTGCGATTCCGTGCTGCCAGATGTAGTTCAACCCTAAGCCTTAAAACCGTTTAACTCTATAGGTTGGGTAAAATCTGTAAAATTAGACCGTTTAAAACCCCTATACAGATAACCTTTTTTGTTGGTCATGACATTAAAAATGGTAAAAACATTTTATAGACTAGGCATATTATATATTTTTAAGCATACAGGAACATTATTTCGATAATGATTACGTTCCACATAACATTGAACTGGCAAACTTGGTGATGGAAAAATATGCAAGCACCAGAATTAGCTACCTCGCAAAATAAGAGTGATCCCAAAAAGTGTATTCGTCACATATACCAAACTTATTCACTTTAAAAACCAGTTAAAATATAATATAATACTTTTTCAATTTGTTTTAATTTTGGTAATTTTGTATTATTATATTGTACCTTGTGTATTTTTTTTAATTTACATTGAATGTAATATTTCTCTTACTACTACTACTACTTACTAATAACATTTGTTCATTTTTATTTTATTTTATTTGCTAATGTAACTTGCATAAAATTTCATCGACATATCCATATAGACAAGGCCCTCGCACTAGTTGTTTATAGCTTATGCACTGTAATGATTAGACATTTATAAGAGATTTTCAAGGTTGTGTGCGTTTTGCTTAATCGTGTGCTCATATTATGCTGTGTGCGTGCGTAACGACGTGGCCCAAAGCCCAAAGTTTACGATTTGCTTAGTGTGCGTTACATCGCCTCCCGCTAGAAGTGACAGACTTTTTTGTTTGGAACTTTATGCGCATGGCGTCTCCTGTTAGTTGAATACTCTAAGGACAATAATAATAAAAAATGGCGTCAGTTTTATTGTAGGAATGTAGGATTAGACATAAACAATGCAAGAATAATTGATTTTCAATATCTTTTTTCTCAAAAATTACGCGCTTCCGCATGTTGTAACTTTGTGTGTGTGCTTATAATAGTGTAACCAAAGATGTTTTATAGGTCCAGATACCGTGTACACGCGCCTAAAACGCTTCCATTTCAAAGGCACCAATATTGGCGTATTCATTCGATCGTTCCGCCATTACGCCAGCGACGTTCGCTGTGAACATACGTCACGCACCGGTGTTTTTAATTTCGCAAAATTACTGTTTGTTCTGTGAAATCATTTAAAAATTACTCTTGGAAAAAAGATAAGGATAAGAACATCACTTTTCATAAGTAACTATACAATTTTATGGTGTATTTCTTTGTAAAAGAATACGAAAGCTAAATGTCAATGCAACTAATAATACTGCGCAATAATATTCGAGTGTTGCCTAGTCTATGAAATGTTTTTACCATTTTTTAATGTCATGATCAACCGCAAAGGTTATCTGTATAGGGGTTTTAAACAGTCTAATTTTACAGATTTTACCTAACCTATAGAGTTAAACCGTTTTAAGGGTTAGGGTTGAACTACATCTGGCAGCATGAAATTGCACTTTCCTGTGCTTTTATCCTTTTTGGTCATTCAGAACCGTTATTTACTAGATTAAAAAAGAGAGCGCGAGTGTGTAGTTCCACCCTCAAAAAGCCGATTGTAAACCGGTTTTAAAAGTTTATCTATCATTCTTGACAATCCATACTATTATAATATTATAAATGTGAAAGTGTGATTTTTTGTTTATTTGTTTTTGTCCTTCCTTCACGCAGCAACGGAACGGAGCAATTTAAAAAAATCAAACATTTTGCTATCTCTTGGCCGAAGTTTACGCTTAACCAAACTTAATTTTTTTCGTCATTTTACTTAGGATTGAAAAATAATTTAATGTCTTCATAAAAAGCGGCAATATTTTGTGTTCTACAGTACAAAAGTGTAGTACTCTGTATATATTTAGTAATAATAGATTATAAATATATCTTACATACATAAATATCTATTGTGCTTTTTTATTTATTTTAACGGTTATATTAATTATAGGTTTTATTTATCTTCAATATTTTAGTGCGATGTTCGTACCTACATAAAACACACATAAGCAACCATATCCCCATACACACACGCACACAAATGCACACGCCACGCACACACATTTTATACTCTTAGAATCAATAGGTACGTCAATATGAATGAAATATAAAATCTCCCACATTTTTTGGGTAATCGATTCGCACTGTTATTACCGACGTCACACACATTAATGCAGCCATGGTGCGTAAGATATGCGCGTCACGTGGTACTCACGCAAACATGAATCAAAGACTGTCTTCACTATGAACGTTGCGGTGTGTTAGCAACACGGTATCTGGACCTATAAAACATCTTTGAGTGTAACTTTTCTGTAAAAATACGTATAAACCCCCAACTCGACGGGAGTCAATGGAAAATCGTACCAAAGGGGCTTTTACACGATTTCACAGCACAAACCGTCATTTTCTCAAAATCAAACCACCGTCTCTTGACGTGTTTAAGCGGAGAACGTTCCTTGGCATGTGACGCGGGGATCGAACGAAGTAGTCAATATTTACTACTTGTATTTGGCTTCAATTCCAGGTGGCCTACTAGGAATCTGGACATTTTATATAATCTAAGATTTGTCAATACTACTAGCATACTAATGTAGTTATAGCAACTGTGTCATTTAGGTAAATCAACACTACAACCATTAGTACTACAAGATAAATGGAGAAAAAGTTGGTATAAAGAAAATAAGATACTTGTATTATCACAATCTTCTCTTGTATTTGGGCATAGTATTTGTAACTACTGAGCTTCTACTCTATAAACGATTTCACATGATCAAATGACAAATGATCAAAACCGCCATTTAGAGTGCGCGCAAGATAACTCTGCGCGCGACTGATGGTGTACTTAATGTTACCAGCTTAACTAATATTTTTTTTCCTTCATTTAATCTTATTACTAGAATTATATAATTATATGAAATTACATAAATGACTGAATTGATTACCAAAGCTCAGTTAAAAAAACTGTAATGTTCAGCTTAAACTTACAAAGACCTAATAAATATTAAACCCTTTAATTTATTGTTTAAGATTCGCATTATAAACATATTTCTTGATTGTAACTTCCGTAAGTTTGACACAAGTATCACAAATTTTTATGGTAAGATTTCAGTTAATATAAATTATTGCTTAAAAACATTTGAAAACGTTTAATTTATGCGAGCGAGTTTGAGAAAAAAAAACAAGCTTCACTTTTATTTTTGGTATTCTTCGCAGCACATCCTTTTATTTGATATCCATATCATTGGAATGCACAAAATAAAAACTAGTCCTCCATCTTTAAGAGTCCACCATATTGGATTTATAATGAGGTAACTTATTTTCATCTAAACTTAACGTATATGCAAAATTTCCACTCCATCGAGAATCTAAAGGTTGGTGAAATTTAAATTTCAACTTTTTTTTTACATAATTATAGGTGAAGGTATTATATGCATGTCAAAAATGACCATTATTATGATTAATGAACACTGATATTTTGTCTATATGATTTTTTCAAAAAAGTTATTTTAAAAATATTTATTATTAAGAACGAAATTAAAAGTCCGTGGAAACCTTGTAAATCTTATACTGAATAGCTAAATCTATTTGTAAATTTGGTGTAACAATGGTCCTGCAGTGGGTCAACGCCTTCCATTCTCACATCTTCATCAGAATCCATGCTAGTCTTCATCAGAAGACTCGGATGTGTCGGCCTGTGACATTAATTATTTTATCCATTTAAACTGGCACCTTTTGTATTCGTAGCTCATAGTCTTTAAGCAAATACTCAACGTTGTTCTGCCATATTTAAAATCAATATCAGCTTTCAATTCCAACCAAAGTTTATTTATGGCAGGAATCTCTTTCATCACAACGTCAAACGATTGATTAAAATTCCTTATAGCGCCACGTATGAAAATCGTCTAAATCATAATTTTTCCTCCGGTTCCTGGTTTTTCCCGGCGTCGCAATTTTAGAAGATGATGCTACTACTACATTATGTACCCTCTTGAATTATTTGGGTGATGGTATTTTTTTTTTTTTTTATAGGATAAGGGTGACAAACGAGCACACAGTCCACCTGATGGTAAGTGGGTGCTGCGGCCCATAGACATCTACATCTATCCTCGTTTGCGAATCAAAATGCAGATGCGTTGTCACCCGTGAGGACTAAGATGGAATGCCTCATTTCCAGTAAAAAGGGCCTCCGGCCACCTGCACTCACCGAGCGAAACGCAGAGGTAAACCTCTACTTCACGCTGGTATTCTGTGAGGTCGTGGTACCACCCCGGTTCGAGCCGGCCCATCCGTGCGACAGCAAAAGCTGCCGCGTGGCTCTACCACTGTTAAAAAGTGGTGAGTTCAGAAACGCCTAAAACATAATAAAAACAACGCATTATAAATACATGATATTAATGAGGCGAGGAAACTTAAAACGTACAAATCGAGAAAATTAGGGAGTTTTATTTGTTATGGCAGCCCTAAAAATTACCTGTAAAATATGAAACATGTGCTCTAACTTTGGAAAACGGTACTGTAGGCCCGTTATTGTCTCGTTTTTCGTCACAAGCACGTTTGACCTTCAAGGTAATAACCCTGCCAGCAATTTTAATCATTTTCGGCATAATGATGACGATTATTTACTGCAAAAACGAATAAAAACACGACACCTAACAATCTGTTTTGACATCTGCCATAAACAGTAAGATGGCGGCACACGATTAGTTCCAAATTTATCCGCGCGCAGAGTTATCTTGCGCGCACTATAGTAGAGTGCGCGCAAGATAACTCTGCGCGTGACTGATGGCGTACTTAATGTTACCAGCTTAACTAAGATTTTTTCCTTCATTTAATCTTATTACTAGCATTATATAATTATATGAAATTACATAAATGATTGAATTGATTACCAAAGCTCAGTTAAAAAAAAAACTGTAATGTTCAGCTTAAACTTACAAAGACCTAATAAATATTAAACCCTTTATTTATTGTTTAAGATTCGCATAATAAATATATTTCTTGATTGTAACTTCCGTAAGTTTGACACAAGTGTCACAAATTTCTATGGTAAAATTTAAGTTAATATAAATTATTCCTTAAAAACAATTTAAACATTTTTATTTTAAACATTGTAAACGTTTAATACATGCGAGCGAGTTTGAGAAAAAAAAAACAAAAAAACACGCTTCACTTTTATTTTTGGTATTCTTCTCAGGACATCCTTTTATTTAATATCCATATCATTGGAATACACAAAAAATAACTAGTCCTCCATCTTCGGGATTTCGCCATATTGGATTTAGAATGAGGTCACTTATTTTCATCTAAACTTAACGTATATGCAAAATTTCCGCTCCATTGAGAACCGAAAAGTTGGTGAAATTTAACTTTCAATTTTTTTTTTTGCATAATTATAGGTGAAGGTATTATATGCGTGTTAGAAATGACTATTATTATGATTAATGAATACTGATATTTTGTCTATAATAAATTTTTCTAAACGTTATTTTAAAAATATTTATTATAAAGAACGAAATTAAAAGTCCGTGGAAACCTTGTAAATCTTTTATTGAATAGCTAAATCTACTTGTAACTTTGGTGTAACAATGGTCCTGCAGTGGGTCAACGCCTTCCATTCTCACATCTTCATCTGAATCCATGCTAGTCTTCATCAGAAGACTCGGATGTGTTGGCCTGTGATTAATTATAAATTTATCCATTTAAACTGGCACCTTTTGTATTCGTAGCTCATAGTCTTTAAGCTACTACTCAACGTTGTTCTGCCATATTTAAAATCAATATCAGCTTTCAATTCCAACCAAAGTTTATTTATGGCAGGAATCTCTTTCATCACAACGTCAAACGATTGATTAAAATTCCTTATAGCGCCACGTATGAAAATCGTCTAAATCATAATTTTTCCTCCGGTTCCTGGTTTTTCCCGGCGTCGCAATTTTAGAAGATGATGCTACTACTACATTATGTACCCTCTTGAATTATTTGGGTGATGGTGAGTTCAGAAACGCCTAAAACATAATAAAAACAACGCATTATAAATACATGATATTAATGAGACGAGGAAACTTAAAACGAACAAATCGAGAAAATTAGGGAGTTTTATTTGTTATGGCAGCCCTAAAAATTACCTGTGAAATATGAAACGTGAGCTCTAACTTTGGAAAACGGTACTACTGAAGAAGAACGAGACAATAACGGGCCTACCGTTATTGTCTCGTTCTTCTTCACAAGCACGTTTGACCTTCAAGGTAATATCCCTGCCAGCAATTTTAATCACTTTCGGCATAATGATGACGATTATTTACTGCAAAAACTATGGAGTGTAGAGTACAAGGAGAACCATCTTATAAGGGGCGAAAGTTGAAAAAGTGTCCTACTATTTACTGAAAATAGAGGTTCCAAAACCTACCACAATAGCGCTGGCATCTGAAAAACTACGATATGAATATAGCTGTTGTGAGCGGAGTGAAGTCAGCTGAATTCAAATATTTAAAAAAATTAATGATTAGAGTACTTTGTAAAATGCCAGTATACTAAATCTCAACTATTTACGTAGTACAAAACCAAGCGGATTGGTCGGTCCTTGTTTATTTCTCCATCTTATTCTAATTACTTTTGGCGCTTTCTTTTAAATTTATCCTATGCTACTGCAGCGCCACCCTTATTGGACACGTTTTTAGGGACACTTTTCATATATAGAGATGGTCCTCCTTCTCTCTACACTCCATAGCAAAAACGAATAAAAACACGACACCTAACAATCTGTTTTGACACCTGCCATAAACAGTAAGATGGCGGAACACGATTAGTTCCAATTTTGACCGCGCGCAGAGTTATCTTGCGCGCACTATAATACACTTCTATAGTGCCACTATTATATCTGTTGTTGTTGTTTTTATTATTCGCTCGAGAGAGCAGGCAAAGGAACTATGCCATACAGCCTTGTCTTCATGTATAATTTTCCTTCATTTTTCACTGCTTCACCATATGTTGATGCGTCACATTGTGCAGACCTTGGGAGATTTTGACGGCAACTTGAGCCAGCAGGCAGCTGACAGTTGGCGATGGTATCTAAAGGCGCCTATGCAAAGAGCTTATCTTGAGAATCCATCACCATCAGAGCACTTGCTTCACCGTTTCCACTAACAGTTCACATGCGTAGACAGTTAATACATAAAATCGCACCACTTTTACATATCAAAATCCACTTCAAAGTATAATTTAAACTATAATACAGGAGCAGCAAACCGCCGCCGCTCAAGTTCCCGCCAAAACTCCACAGCTTGGCGCTTTTTTTTTTGGAGTTTATGGCCTGGTATCTAGACCTTTAAGCCAAGTCTTGAGTATTTTTATTCGGTTTATTATAATTTCCCCAAGCCTTATCTTTATGAATTATTATCCTTCATAGTTCACTGCTTCATAATATGTTGATGCGTCACATTGTGCAGCCTTTGGGAAATTTTGACGGCAACTTGAGCCAGCAGGCAGCTGACAGTTGGCGATGGTATCTAAAGGCGCCTATGCAAACAGCTTATCTTGAGAATCCATCACCATCAGAGCACTTGTTTCACCGTTTCCACTAATAGTTCACATGCGTAGACAGTTAATACATAAAATCGCACCACTTTTACATATCAAAATCCACTTCAAACTATAATTTAAACTATAATACAGGAGCAGCAAACCGCCGCCGATCAAGTTTCCGCCAAAACTCCACAGCTTGGCGCTTCTGCACTGAAGTGTTGCCAGTTCGGGAATATTCCCATCTAAGGGTCTTATATTCCTACATAGAGTCCACATACTAGGGTAATAAATTAGTCACGGAATAAAAAGACTAAAACAAAGATTTAACAGATTTATGTCCAAGAACAAGAACAAACAAAAATATCATAATTGAACAATTTAAACTTTAATTAAATAATATGCTTTTTTTACCGGGTGTTGTAATTTGCGTTCCTGTGGTTTATGGGGTTTCCGGTTCTTTAACTATTTTGGAAATGAATCCTTGACTAACATCTGAAAAAGAAATGAATTGCATTAACCAATCCATTTATCGGAAATACGAAAGGAAGGAACAAAACATAGCAATACTGACCTGTTGCAGCTGATACTCTTTTATAGACCTGATTGAAAGGCATTATCTGTACTTGCTCTCGAGCTTCTTGCTCACAAAATTTTAATATATTGGTAAATCCAATTGGGCATACCTTAAGCGCAATTATTATATATTAATCTCTTGAAAACCATGAAAATGACACCCATGATGAAAAATTGATACCTATTGCAGCCGCCGTCTTGGATTTACATTTCGACAGCACTATCGGCTTCAACTCTCTCGAAAACCATGAAATGACACCCAAGATGAAAAAATTGATATCTATTGCAGCCGCCATCTTTGATTTAAATTTCGACAGCACTATCGGCTTCAACACCCTCGAAAACCATGAAAATGACACCCATGATGAAAAAATTGATACCTATTGCAGCCGCCATCTTGGATTTACATTTCGACAGAACTATTGGCTTCAACACCCTCGAAAGCCATGAAAATGACTCCCAAGATGAAAAAATTGATATATTTTGCAGCCGCCATCTTGGATTTACATTTCGACAGCACTATCGGCTTCAGCACCCTCGAAAACCATGAAAATGACACCCATGATGAAAAAATTTATACCTATTGCGGCCGCCATCTTGGATTTACATTTCGACAACCCTATCGGTTTCAACCCCTCGAAAACTATGAAAATGTCACCCATGACAAAATAAATATACTACTTACTTTTAGTACGTACTACTATTATTTATTCTGTGCTTTTAAATATTGTAAAAAAAAATCTCTTATTATTATTATAATTAAGTATTTAAGAATATTGTGTATTTGTACAGCGATCTTTTTGAGCCGCTGCAAACAACCGAAACAATGTCCACTCACGACGGCGACTGAAGTAGTGATAGTGTTCCTTAAACATCGATAGACTATCGATTAATCGATAGTGTTTACACTATCGATTCTATCGATAGTCTGGTTAAAATATCGATTGCCATCGTTATCGTAATTTTTGTCTATAGTAGATTTAGTCTAAAGTCAAAGAAATCCCTGTAAATAAACTGTGCTAATTAATATACGTGATACTGACGTAAGTCGCTATTTTATTTCAGTGCCAGAACGGGCGGTTGATCTTGCGGTTTACAGTTTACTGATTTGTTTTGTATTTGACTTCATAATGAAGCGAAAATTTATCCTAAAAATCAATCATTTATGTAGAATTATTTCTAGATAGTAATAGTCCGTATGTAAAGTGTAACTTTTATAATCAGGAATATAAGCATTTAGGAAATACGACCAATCTAAGAGATTACTTGAAAAGAAATCATGCCGATAAAATAGATAGGTTAGAATCGGAAGACAGATCATCATCTGAACATCATTTAGCATGAAGTGCAACCAAAAAAATCTAGAAGTTCTTTTAAGAATTATTTTAATAGAAATCAGTTGTTGAAGGCAAAGGCTATTGTGAATTTCCTTCACAGTTCTACAACAGCCAGTGACAAATTGCGTATTTCTCAAAGACGAGCGAACAAAATAGTACAATAACTACTAATCGTTATTTTTATTTGTGATACCTGCTCCAAGACAATCGATAGTCTATCGATATATCGATAGTTTTATAAGAAACTATCGATTTCTATCGAATACTTCAACAATCTATGTTTAATGAACACTAGACTGAAGCCGAACTAAACTACTCATTACTACTCTGTGGCTGTAGCTCCCCATTTATAGAAATAATTTATATACGAGGCTACCAATACAACGAAAATTTCGCCATTTTGGAGCCGAAAAAAATTAATTATAGCTAAACAAAACAAAATTACACTGCCATTTACATTCAGTGGCTTCCCACATAATAGATGAAGAGATTAAAAAATAGATTGAGTTAAAAAATTGATATTTTCAAAAGTTATCGTGTTTACAAGTCACAGGAACATGATAAATCCACACCATTAGCCACTGAAACCCTTTTTTATATTTAAAAATAGCAATTAATCGATTTAAAAAAATTATGAATAAGTTCAACAATCATTTATCTTTCTAACAATGTGCTTTTTATATCATTTATATGTATAATATGATTGCTAGATACGATTTTATTCAATAAAATGTTGGAATCTTAATTTTTAGGCGATAGTAGAACATACCTTGCGCTTTCGCTTAAGGTATGCAATATTTTTAATATAATGTTTCGAGCATCACTTTTAATGGTTTCCGGCATTTTTTATTTTTCTATTAACTCTTAAAACAATGACGTATCGAGTGACACTTGATTAAATAGCGGCTGTAGTTCACAATTTTGCCGCAGCTGTCAGTTCACAGATAAGTTGGTGGGACTAATGGGGGCTACACACGATCACTTTTAATTGTCAGTTTTGACTGACCAGTTTTAACTGAGAGTGAAAACTGACGTCCTTTGCACCCACACACGTTCATTTTTACTGTTCTCTATGACCACAAACAACATTACCAACTCAAGATGTCATCAGTCGACGACGACGCTTTAACCGTTCTTGGTTTATTATTAATTTTAAAATATAAACATTAAAAAAATATACGCAAAAGTGGTGTAAAGAGTGGTTAAAAAAAAGGAAAATTTATTCCCATGTTAATTTATTAACTGAACTAAAAATTGTTTCGTAGGATTGGCACAACTATCTCAGAATGAGTGAAGAAATTTACCTCAATCTCGTGATCGCAACATGACTGAAGAAACACCGCCTACACACGCACAGTTTTAACTGATCAGTTCCATCATTTCAGTTAAAAAATATGTATCAACAATATATCATCAGTTTTAACTGATAATAAAAAAAACTGACAGTTTTCATCGTACACACACTCAGTTTTCACTGTCAGTTAAAACTGGTCAGTCAAAACTGACAGTTAAAAGTGATCATGTGTAGCCCCTATAAGGCGGCTATTGACATGCCTGCCGCAGAGGCAACGGGCAATCTAGGGTGTACAGCGATTGAGGCAATATCGGAGCTCTCTACACACACGCCTGCCGTTCAGTATGAGAGCATACGTCTTGCTGGACGCACGCGTTGAGAATGGAGGACTCCGCTAGGAGTAATAGTGTTCTGTGATGGCGCCAGTTATGATTGAAATATCAATGAATCGGTATATATAGCCTTGGCTCTTTTTTATATAGAAAAAGGGTGACATATGAGCACAGTCCACCTGATGGTAAGTGGACACTGTGGTCCATAGACACCCACATTTATGAATAAAACAACTAATTAATAATTACAAACATAATATAGTGCTTGTAAGCTGCAGCATAGTTCCGCCACGCTATTTTTAAGCTATTAAAGACAATTAAATGCGACTGGCTTCTCTCGTTATAATGTAATATAATCAATTTATTCTGTGATATAACTTAACTAACTAGTAATTTAAGTAGTGTTACAAATAGCCAGGTTAGTTTTTTAATGATGAGTTTTAATAAATTTAATTACTAAAATTTGTAATTATTTAATTATTCAGTCAATGACATTTTATTTATATTCAAGCAATTCTAATACTATTGGAATATTTTCTTTCTCATACTGGCCCTTATGATAAGTTAGGTAGATATCTACTCGGTAACAAATCCCAGTAATGTTACTTGTAAGTTACAACGCTTAAATAATGTTCTTTCTGCGGTACTAACACAAAAAAAGACTAAAAGGAGATACTGGGCGTAGAAGCCGCTCTTTATACACTTCTATCACCCGTGTCCAAATTTTACGCTCTTTATTGTTGTTCATAGTAACTTGTACTCACACGTGTGCTCCACGCGAAAGTCGCAACGAACTGATTTAAATTGCCCCAATTGCGTTATACACGCGACAGCGGCAAGGCCGATCTAGGGAGCAAGGAAGGTCTTGCGCCCCTGCCGCAGGGTCGACTTAGGAAATTGCCCCTGCTTGCCTACAAACATCACAATTAAGGAGGCAATTAAGGGTCATCCCCACTTCTATGCCCTAGATTGCCCCTGCGGCAGGCAAGTGAGTAGCCGGCTTTAATTTGTGAGCAAGACGCACATGGGCTTTATCTGTGAACGTTACAGAATCAAAGAGTATATAATCCATAGAATGATGTATTAAATTTATGATAAAATCCGACGATCGTAGAGCACAAACTAATAAAATGTACCAGATCATGAAGGAAATCTAGAAAGTTTGGTCTATGCCTCAGATATGGAGTGTAGAGTTGAAGCAGGACCATCTCTATATATGAAAATTGTCCCTAAAACGTGTCCAATATGGATGGCGCTACAGCAGCATAGGATAAATTAAAAAAAAGCGCCAAAAGTAGTTACAATATGATGCAGAAATAAACAAGGACCGACCAATCCGGTTGGTTTTTTACTACGTAAAAAGTTGAGATTTTGTATACTGGCATTTTACTAACTACTCTGCCAGGATTTTTTTTTAATTATTTGAATTCAGCTGACTTTTTTATAGTATAGGGTGACAAACGAGCACACAGTCCACCTGATGGTGAGTGGCTGCTGTGGCCCGTAGACATCTACATTTATCCTCGTTTGCGAATCAAATGCAGATGCGTTGCCACCCGTGACGATTAAGATAGAATGCTTCGTTTCCAGTAAAAAGGTTCTCCGGTTCTCTACACTCACTCCGTTTACAACAGCTATCTTCATATCGTAGTTTTTCAGACGCCAGCGCCATTGTGGTAGGTTTTGGAACCTCTATTTTCAGTAAATAGTAGGACACTTTTTCAATTTTCGCCGCTTATAAGATGGTTCTCCTTGTACTCTACACTCCATAGCCTCAGAATCTGTACTACAGATGGAGGTGAAATGTAACAATTTTAATTCTAAATTTTATTTATTTATTTTAATTATAAAAGTCTATGATCTATGACTTAATCACTACGTTTTGCTATAGAAAAACAAGGGGCACCAGCGGACTAGAGGGGAGTACAGTCTGTTTACAGTTATTTTACCTCTAGCTATAAAGTTAACTAACCAGAGCTCTGTCTTACTGAGCTCGCAGTGGTACGGTAAAAAGCTATAGTAAAATTATTTTCTCCGTGCAGTTGGGGTCATAAATCATAGCTCGGCCTTAGCCCGGCTAGGGCGGTGAGCATGTTGCGCGGCCGCAACGCCATTATCGATAACAACAAATGATTTTTATATTTATTTAATAAATATTTATTGATTATAAATATAATATTTACATATTAATATAAATGATTTTTACTTTTGTATTTATTTTTAATATAACTTGTTTCATTCCAAACATTTGTACTTATAGTTTTTTTAATACATAGATACCTAATTAATAATTTATTTTATATAACTATTATTCTTATTTTTATAAATACGTTAATTTAGCTATTTTTTTTTCATTTTTACCACTAACCCACATAATGACAAAACTATATACACTATCGATAACGTTTATCTACAACAATAATGCGCATCGCTATGCTCGCCCCTAAGGCCCGTGAGTGGGAGAGAGAGGGAAATACTTATATGATTTATGTAATATACCCAATGATTTGTGTATTATGTTATAACCCAAACTGTATGGACAAAATAATTCTAGTATAGTCACTTTGTATCCATGCGCATCAAGCAATTGATCAGCTTCATATATTGCAGCTACTTTATGCTCTTTTATAATTCCGTACAATTAAGCTTTCACCATAGTAGGTACATAAGATAACTTCTTATTTGTGATCAAAGATTGCATATCAACTTTGATAGAACTCGATGTTGGTGCCTTAACATCATATCGTTTGTCTTGTAGCCATTTCATAATATTTGTTCTGTTCATGTCATCATTGTAGTCACTCGACAGTTACGTCAGGTTTCAACTAAGGTTTAAATATCAATTGCGCATTTGGTATTAAGCTCATTTCACCACCTGCATGAATTATTATTCCAGCGTGAACCAACTGAATCACTCTTTAAAATGCCTTCTTCATTTTCCGTTTGTTAAATTTTTTTCACAGATTATGAAGTATGGATATACGTTTTATCAAGTTACATGATAGGTCGCTCTTCTTTACGATTTAGTCTCATAAGCATTAAAGTATCTGTACCCCCTGGTTAATAGTTTTCTTTTAGCGCCACATTTTTTAAATCTAAATCCTATTTGTCGGATTATTTTCTATAATGTGGTATAATCCATAATTTTTAATTAAATTTTACTCAATTTTTAATTCATTTAATAATTTACCCAAAACCGGCACTTCTTTTTGACTATGTAGATACATTTGATGTATTTTATTTCTGATTGCACAAAGATTAAAATCATCCAACTCTTAGTTTTTTCTTTGTTGATTCCGTTTATTTCTAGATGTGGATATTTCTGTAAATGTGGAAGTAGCAACCTCGCCTTCTATGGAAATAGTGCTGATAGTTTTCTCATATATAAATGAAATATGAAATTTCACGTAAACACTTTTTTCTATATTGTATTTATAGAATATGAATGAAAAATGACATTATTATACTAACTATTTCTAGTGAGGGCATCCACGACTTTTTCTGCCACCAGAGCAGCGCCGCTTTTTTTTTTATAGGATAAGGGTGACAAACGAGCACACAGTCCACCTGATGGTAAGTGGTTGCTGCGGCCCATAGACATCTACATCTATCCTCGTTTGCGAATCAAAATGCAGATGCGTTGTCACCCGTGAGGACTAAGATGGAATGCCTCATTTCCAGTAAAAAGGGCCTCCGGCCACCTGCACTCACCAAGCGAAACGCAGAGGTAAACCTCTACTTCACGCTGGTATTCTATGAGGTCGTGGTACCACCCCGGTTCGAGCCGGCCCATCCGTGCGACAGCAAAAGCTGCCGCGTGGCTCTACCACTGTTGCTTAAAAGTGAGGTATAATATTTGACAGATTTCATAGTGGGGAAGGTAATTTGTTCCAAAAATTTAAAGGTTAATGTTTCTTTCTGCACTATTAGTTATGTTTTATATTAGTAAGATTAAAAATAAATAAACCAAATCACAGATATTCCATTTCTATCTTAGTCTTCACGGGTGACAACGATTCAATTTACGATTACGAATCAAAATGCAGATACATTTTGATTCGTAATCAAAGATAAATGTAGATGTCTAAGGCCACAGCAACCACTTACCATCAGGTGGACTGTGTGCTTATTTCTCACCCTTATACTTATAAAAAAAAACGGTGAAATAAGGTGTCTGCCTGCTTAGGCGCCTTGAGATAATATCGCCGACTGTCTGGTGTCTGCTAGCTCAAGTTGCCTTCAAAATATCTTAAAAACTACGCAATGCTTTGCATCAACATATATTGTAAAGCAGTGTACTATAAAGGATTACTATTACTTGATACTGAAAATCTATATAAACGAAGATCCCGTATGAAATGAATACACAGCTTAAAAGGCTAGTATGCAAGCCAATAATCGTAATAAAAGAAAGTACGTCTATGCTCCACTTTTAATAATCTGTGTGTTTTAATATCTTGTTTATCTATAGTGCGTTCACCGTAAGATGTCCCCTGCCTTGGGAAATGGCAGCATTGTCTACGGTGCTGCCAACAATATATAGAGCATTTACCCCACTTGGTGGTTGCTGGCAAAATTATCTAAACTTGAAAACCCCTGATTAATATGTTTTACTTGCTTATTTAAATAATATACAGTTAGTTATAAGACTAGTAATGTTGTGAATGATAACACAATTTAATTTTTAAATTATTTATTGATTTATTTTTTCCGACAATAATTATGGTCGAAAGGAACAATTCCAGACATACTCGTATCACTGTCACTTTCATAAACGTCGTTATCATCATCTGTCATATCCGAATCTGTGCTGCTGTCATTTCCTAATTCAATTATGAATTTATCAGTAATATCATCCAAACAGCCATCAAGTACATAAAACTTGTCTTCTAAATTTTTTACGTGTTCACACTGCTTTTGCCAATCCTGAGGGGTTATAGATGAAAAAGCTTCTTCAGTTAACTTCACGATATTCCCAGCTTCTTGGCCGACATTATTGCTGGCTACTCGTCTCTTTAAAAGACTCCACATAAACTCAATCGCATTTAAATCGCAGTGGTAAGGGGGCAACCTAACCACTTTATGGCCATGAGAAAGCAATAATTGGTCAGCCTCATAAATCGGCGCTTCTTTGTGCTCTTTTATAATTTCATAAAGTTCTGCTTTCAGCATTGTTGGTATATAAGACAATCCCTTATTTGTTATCCAATTTTGCATTTGAAGTTTTGAGGAACTCATAGTAGGTGCTTTATTTACTTGTACGGTATGATAGGGAGCGTTATCCATCACGACTAAGGAGTTCGGAGGCAAATTGGGTATAAGTTTCTCTGAAAGCCATTTTATAAAATTGGTTCTGTTCATGTCGTCATGGTAGTCCCCTGATTTACTCTGTGATTTAAAAATCAATTGAGCATTAGGAATAAACCCTGTTTCTCCACCTGCATTAATAATTATCCACCGCGTTCCAACAGAATCACTTATTATTACTCCGTCCTCGTCATCTTTTTGCCAACATTTTTTCACTGCATACGATGCGTGAATGTATGTTTCATCTAAGAAAACTATTGGCCGACCATCTGCTCGATTTTGCCTCATAGTAACGATATACTTGCGTCTCCATGCAACTATGTCGTGCCTTTCCATTAAAATTTTCCGTTTCGAACCACACTTTTTATACTGAAATCCAATTTGTTTTAAAATTTTCCACAAAGTCGTTCAACCTCCACCAAAGTTTATGTCATTCTTTAATTCTACAAGTAATTTATTTAAACTAGGAACAACTTTTCTTACAGTATACATTTCATGGATTTTGTTTCTTATTGCGCATAAATCGAAATCATCAAGATCCACCGTTTTACGTCTTTGACGGTGTTTTCCAGGAGACTTGAGTTTTTGAGATGTAGAGGCAGCAGCTTCACCTTCTTTAGATATTCTACTCACGGTTTTCTCTGACATGCCTGAAATAGACACCAAAGTACCATTTTATAAAATTACATATTTATAAAATACAAATACAGACATTATGATAAAAAAGTAAATTAAATTAACTGAGATACGTACTTTTTTATTTTAATTCGTAATGTTAGTAATTTCTTATTATTACCCATACTAAAGGCATTTTGCATGAAGCTGGCATCCCTATTTTACTAACCTGTCATGGCGGCGACGCGAGTTCGCACTTGATTGAGTGGAATTAACAGGGCTTGATTTGCCTTTTCTCTCTCACAAAAGGCACGCACCTTCAACACAACCTCTCTTGCACTGCTTCTAAATGGTTTCGGCATAATTAATTCGGAATATTTTAAATAATAACACAAAAACGAGCGCAGCTAATCACAAACTGACAACAGATTGACAAACAATAGTGCCAACATCACAGCAGGGGACATCTTACGGTGAACGCACAGTATGTGTCAACTGTCAATGTGTTTTATTATCTATGATTGTAATAATCTCTGGCGTCGACAATTGAATAATTGTTTTAGATTTAGCTTTATTATATTAGAAGTGCAGTACATAGTACAAACGTACGTAATTCACTGAATAATATTTTATTAAAAAAATCGTTTACGAAAAGTCGTCTTTTAAATTAATTATTAATGAAACTTTGGTGCACTTGAACTAAGAACCTATTACTATTGTAAAATGGAAGTGCCGCCTGGTACAACATCTTCAAACAATGCTTCGATGGGGCCACCAGGCATGCCAAGTTTTCCACCAATGCCTCCACCGCCAGGTTCGATGGGCCCCGGCAACATGCCGCCTCCACCGCCAGGTTCAATGGGTCCCGGCAACATGCCGCCTCCACCGATGGGCCCTCCTGGCCCGATGCCGCCGGTGAGTTCTTCCAGCGGACCTCCAAATATGCCTCCGGGTATGGGTCCGCCACCTGGAATGATGGGCATGGGACCACCTGGAATGGGACCGCCACCACCTGGTATGGGACCGCCAGGTATGGGAATGGGGCCTCCTATGGGTCCACCTGGGATGGGGCCTCCTAGAATGCCCCCCGGAATGATGCGCGGAGGCCCAAATATGAACCCAAATTTCAATAATCCGGGCATGGATATGGGCCCACCAGGCATGGGTCCACCACCTAATATGGGGCCTCCAGGAATGGGCCATGGGCCATGGGACGGCCAGGGCCCTCCAGGATGGGGGCGTCAAAACCGCCCTGAAGGTCCTCCTGGATGGGATGATCATCATAATGATGAAGAAGAAGATGATGGTGAAGAGAAAGAATCCGGAGTTCAGCAGGGTTCTTCAGCGCCTTTGCCATCGTTATTGACAATGAAGATTGATACTCCAGAAGAATTCCGCAATAAGCCTGCTCCAGCTAGTGGGGTTGTTTTACCAAAAGCCTTAGAGGAAGCGCTTGCTTATAAAGATCAAAGACAAGCAGCTTTGGGGGATGAAGATAGAAAAGAGACTGGTAAGTCAGCAGACTTGAATAGATATGTAGCATAACACATTCAATGCTTACTCCGTAACAGCTTATTTAAAATCATACACCTTATCAACATAGTCCTCTGCTTTAGGTTACTTTATAGGGGGATATTTGTCTTTGTTACCATGCTTGCCAGGTGGGTTTCCAACCATAGTTTTATTTAGATATTATTAGGAAGATATACTGCTGCTCATCCTAGGTCTTTTCCCTTTGTTGCCACATATAACACTCATGAGACAAAATGGGCTAGTCGATATTCTTACAGTGCCAACATGTGAACACTTACTTACAAATATTTCATTATAAAATTATAAATGTCCACACAATATTACATTAGAATTATGTTATTGAACTTTGATGTTAATACCCAACTAATATCTATTTAATCGAATTATTGTCTCATAGTTTTGAAAAATTGATTACATACAAAAATATAGAAACAGAATTTTCTAAATGCCATCAAAAACATAACTTGTAACAAAAGCCAAGTCTCGCAACTCAGTTCTTCTACCGTAAAAAGCTGTGAGATCCATGTAATACCAAGTCGGTTAATTTATTCAGTTCATAGATTGATACATAGATTGACTTGAGTATTTTAAATAACAAAACATAATGTTTTGTTAAAAACATTATATATATATATATATATATATATATATACATATATTATGTTTTGTTATTTAAAAGTACAAGAGTTGCTGCAGCAGCTAGCAAAACTTCTTCTTGTGTCGACATTGTGAAAAGCACTGCAGAATGACAAACAACAATGTTATATTGTATTGTTATTCTAATGTGTACGGTATTGTTATATGTTTCAATGTTGAAAAACAATGTAACCTAATGTGGACGTGTTATAAAACAAAATTTATACAACATGTTACTTAATCTGTACGCACCCTTAGGAATTTTGTTAGATAGTGTGGATTTATATTTATAATTGCTGTGTGAACTGTGAAATTAACAGAATAACCATCTAGCTCAGTTGTAGTTTATATTAGTATTTCCTTTTTAACTTAATTTTGTCCAAGAGTGAGTAATTACAACAAGTTATTTCAATTATTTTTTGTAGAAAGTCACAAATAAAATGAATTTCCAACAAAATACATACTATAACTATTTGCCAAATAACTATTGCATGCCGAGCGCAAAGCGTGTGGGTATGTTATACTAACGCCTAAAAATCAAGATTCCAACGTTTTGTCGCATGAAATCGTATCCAGCAATCATATTATACATATAAATGATATAAAAAGCACATTGTTAGAAAGATAAATGATTGATGAACTTATTAATTTTATTTTTAATCGAATAATTGCTATTTTAAAATAAAAAAGGGGTTTTAGTGGCTTATGGTGGGGATTTATCATGTCCCCAAGGCTTGTAAACACTATAACTTTTGAAAATATTAATTGTTTAACTCAATCTATTTTTTAATCTCTTCATCTATCATGTGGGAAGCCACTGAATGTAAATGGCAGTGTAATTTTGTTTTGTTTAGCTATAATTAATTTTTTTCGCCTCCAAAATGGCGAAATTTTCGTTGATTTGGTAGCCTTGTATAAAATTATTTCTGTAAATGGGGAGCTACAGCCACAGAGTAGTTTACTCACTAACTCAGTTCGCCATCGCCATAGATTACTGTATATATAGCAGTTCGCCGTCAGTCGCCGTTGTGAGTGGACATTATTTCGGTTGTTTGCAGCGGCTCAAAAAGATCGGTGTACAAATACACAATATTCGAATAACCAAATATCTTAAATACTCGATTTTAATAATAATAAGAGATTTTTTTATTACAATATTTTAAAAGCACAGAATAAATAATAGTAGTACGTACTAAAAGTAAGTAGTATCAATTCTTTTGTCATGTGTGAAATTTTCATGGTTTTCGAGGGTGTTGAAACCGATAGGGTTGTCGAAATGTAAATCCAAGATGGCGGCAGCAATAAGTATCAATTTTTTCATCATGGGTGTCATTTTCATGGTTTTCGAGGGTGCTGAAGCCGATAGTGCTGTGGAAATGTATTTAAACTACTTTAAAAAAAATCCGTATAAGCATGCTATGCATTGTTTTTAATTCGAAAGCATGCTCAATTGGATTACCAATATTTAATTTGTCAGTATTTTATAAATACTAAGGTGATTATAATATTACTGCCTATCAACTTTAAAGAAATCAAATCTTAATTTAAGAGGGGTTGTAAACTTATGAAATCAACTGCTTATATAACTTATCTATACTAACAAATAAATAAAATTGAAGTGTCTGTTTGTAATGTTAAAATAACAGCTTTTTACTAAATGCATATAATGTATATACGGTACTTATAACAAAAACACAATTTTTAAAATGTTTGTCTGTCTGTCTGTTTGTTCCGGCTAATCTCCGAAACGGCTGGACCGATTTCGACGGGACTTTCACTGGCAGATAGCTGATGTTCTAAGGAGTAACTTAGGCTACTTATATTTGAGAAAAAGAATTAGGGTTCTGAGCAATATAATTATAACCCTAAATTACACATGGACAAAGTCACGGGGAACAGTTAGTTGCTCATAAAAATGGTACAAAGGTTTGAAGGAACTTAATTATGAGTATTTATGATTGTTTAGTAAACAAACAGTATTTTATGAAAAGTAAACCAAATTCTTTTACTACTGTTACTAATTGCTATGTAATGGCTATATCGGAGAATTCACTTCCCCATATTAGGCTATAGAGGAAAATGAAACAGAAGATTGAACAAAACAAAGAAATGTTCTGTGAATATGACTGCAATATGCTCCTCAAAAGCATTTGGAACTTATAACTCCTAGAAGCATTTTGCAATCACAAAACAAATTTGATGGCTCCGTGGCTTAGCAATCAGTTGTTGCGCTGGGGGCTGCGGGTTCGAATCCCACACGGAACAAGTATTTGTATGGCCTACAAATAATTGTTCCTTGTGCAATTTATGTTTGTAAACTGCCTCCACGACACAGGAGAAAATTCTAGTGTGGGTAACGTTTTAAAAATAAAAAAAAAATAGATCATAAACTTCCTTTATTGTTGTTAGTTTCATGTGTATTATTTGTTATTAGTTATAAAAGCTTCCCAGTATAAAATGATTGATGGTCTTTTCTAGTGACTGATAACAGCTACTGATATATACTAAAAACTATTACATGTTTTCAATACGGATTTTATACTGTACTACTACTACTATGAAATTTTTATCAAAATAAAAATAGTTATGTCACTTGAAAGTAACTTTTTGTTAGTGAAAAGAAATTCAGAATTGAATCTAAAGATTTTCTGCTATAAACAAACTTACATATTTATAAACCACTTTAGCTCTTGATAATATAAATGAGGGCAATATTTTAAAATTTTACTAATGTTAATTATAATTTATTGCAGAGCAAGGCAACCCACCAGAGGCTCCTCCTGCTCCTGTAATCAGCTCTGAATATGATGCTGAAGAAGATGGCGATTCAGATGATGACAATATTCCAGAGGCTCCATTACCCCCTGTAATTTCAAAACAAGAGGTATGATCTAATATTGAAACAAAAACTTATATGATCAATCCCATGTCTTTTATGTAATTTAAGACACAAGACAGAATATTATTGCTTTCATGGAATTTAACATTCTGAGTCTTAACTGTATGTAGCCAAATTTTTAAAACCAAATTATTTGTGTGTTTACACCCACTGGAGTAAATGAGATGATGGTTTATTTTATTAAGAAATCACAGCGAATATCAGTTTCCTTTATTTTTAGGGTCAAGCTAATAAAGCTAGCAAAAATAAACGCAAAAAGAAGAACAGGAAAGCTGCACGTCAAAAAAGAAATGAAAGTAAAAAAGTGAATGAACAGAGGAATGAAAAGCAAAGTGATCCCAAGAAGTCTAGTAACAAAGAAAATGAAAAAGAAGTTGAAATTGAGTTAGTATTTAAGATTGTCCTTAGAATTTGTTTATAGATTAATGAGGAGTGAGTAAGATTGGGAAATAAAATATTATATTGTGTTATGTTGTTGATTTCTGAACATCTTGTCATATATTGTAATGTTACATAGTACAATGTTTGACAGGAGGGTTGAAATCTCCAGTTTTTATTATTTTGAGCTGTTAGCAAGGTGCTACTGTAGATCTCCTGTTATAGGTTTCCTGTGTCGCCTTAATTGACACACACAGGGTTATAAGGGACAATGAAATTTTGGGACATTTCTAAATGGTATCAAATTATAAATGTCATACCACAATTGGGAATTAAATATAAAATATTAATGATATTTTATCAACATACATACATAGATAAAAGTAGTAGCTAGAGTACTTTTATCTATGTATGTATGTTGATAAAATGATTTTCAATCCACAAATGAAAAAATAATTTTACCAATCATTTATTTTTAATATTTCCAGGTATGTCCAGGAGAATATTCAATTTCATGAACTGGAGCCTATGTATCGTCAGTTTCATCGTATTTTAGAAGCATTTAAAATCACAGAAAAAAAGGAGGATGCCATCAAAGAAGAGGCTGGTAAAGATGCACCAAAGACAAGTTCTAAGCCCCTAGAGAAGGTGCAGGATCAATTTGCTGCTGATGAGGAAGCTGTGGAGGTTTGTGTAAAATGTGAAACTATTTTAATTAATAATATCTGCTTTTTTGCAATTCTTTTATAAGGCCACGAAGAAAAGAGTTTTCACTAGTGTTATATTAAGCTGTTTTTTTTGTGCATGCCTTGTGTGTACACAGGACATATTCTATAAAGTACATTTATAGAAAATTTAAATGACGTAAAGTATATTACTTTAAACAACTGTGTTGGTGTCATTAACCTTCCAAAAGTCTGATTTCACAGCTCGATTCCAGACGCAGATTTTTTTGTAGGATAAGGGTGACAAACAGGCACACAGTCCCAATAGTAAGTGGTTGCTGTGGCACATAGACATCTACATCTATCTTCGTTTGCGAATTATAATGCAGATACGTTGTCAGTCGTGAGGACTAAGATGGAATGCCTCATTTCTAGTAAAAAAGGTATGTTCTCTACACCGTAGATGCACAGACCGCGGCCCGCGGGCCGCATGCGGCCCGCCGGTCGAATACTGATGGCCCGCCGACAGCAAAAATAATACTCTCGTACATTCGAAAAATATTGAATTATATTCCAGAATAAAACCAAAAAAAATATGTTCGAAAAGTAATTTGAATCTCGCGCGCGCGCTCTTAAGTGCGCTTATCGGTGCGCCGTGCATGCGTCGGTAACAGCGGTCGGTAATGTTCGTGCTGATCTCGGATAAATTCGTTTTCTTGAGGAACCGCCGCGGCCGGCGGCGCGGCGACGATGGCAGCGCGGTGGCGGCTTATCCACGGGTTATATTGTTAGAGCAAGCGAGCAATAGTCCCGAATTCCCGATTGCTCACGTAGGTAGATACACGAAGCTTCCAGAGTCGGTTTCGTGATTTCTTCAGACAGTTTTCGACTCTATACGCGCGGTATAAAAGCCACGCTAACCGCAACGACCGACAGTTCGGTTTTAATTTGAGTGAAGTGTCAATAGTTCTAGTGTAGATTTTAACTCTACTAGCCGGTGTCATATATTTTGATCCACATTCAACGTAGATTTCCCGTCAAGTGCCGTGTATAATTGTGTTGTGAAATCGTAAGTAAAATTCTGTTATTAATAAACCTAGCAAGCTAACAGCATAGCAAAGTGGCGAAGCAATCAGCTTTTTTTTTTGAGCAATCAGTTTCAAAATAGGAGGTTCAGATGCCTGGGTGATCAGTAATCGATTGCTGAAAACAGAATTTGAAAATTTGAAACCGTTCTCGAGATAATCGTGGGACAGACATCGTGAAATCAATAAGTGTCTTCGCAAGGTTCGCCACTTAATAAGTGTTTCCCTACCTATTTAATCAATTATTTTTGGTAATTTAAAAAAGGATGGGTAATTTAAGTAGGTACTGTAATAGTTTTTAGGTGCTGTTAATCCTAGCCAGGATTAGAACGCAACATGGACAACCCAGGACCTAGTAAAAAACGTAAGGTTAAAGATGAAAATCGGCAGTTTCAAGAAATTTGGACTGAGAAATACTTTTTTGTATGGTCGCATAACTAAGTTGTTTGTTTAATTTGCAAGAATTCTGTTGCGATTGCAAAGGAATATAATGTAAAAAGGTACTATGAAACGCAGCATCCTACTTTTACCAAGTTTACAGGCGAATTAAGAAAGCAAAAAATGTTGTCTTTAAAACGGGAGCTTATTGGTCAGCAAGCTATGTTTACAAAACCCATTCTAGATTCAGAAACAGCTACAGAAGTTAGTTATGAAATTTCTCGAATGATAGCAAAGCGATGTCGCCCCTTCAATGATGGGGATTTTGTAAAAGAATGCATAGAAATTGCCGCTAAGAAAATGTGTCCAGAAGCAGCAAAAAAGTTTGAGAAAATTCAACTGAATCGTATGACTATCCAAAGACGAATTATGTCTTTGTCAGGTAATATTGCGGAACAATTAAATGAAAAAACTAAGATCATTTAATTTTTTTCATTAGCACTCGACAAATCCACTGATATTAGTTCCACAGCTCAACTTCTGATATTCATACGAGGTGTTACTCAAGATTTTGAAGTCTAGAGTTATTAGGAATGTGTTCATTGAAAGGTCAAACCAGAGGAGCTGATATACTCAATGTACTTTTGGAAGAGTGTTCAAAAACTGATTTGGACTTATCAAAATTATCGGGAGTTGCGACTGACGGTGCTCCTTCGATGATTGGTATCAATTCTGGGCTAGTTACTTTGCTGAAAAAGCATCTGCAAGAAAAAAACATAAACGCTGAAGATCTTATGCAGTTTCACTGAATTATACACCAAGAAGCCCTCTGTTCGACTGTAAATTTCATAAAATCACGAGGACTCAATCACAGGCAATTCAAACAATTCTTTGATGACATCGAAAGCGAATATGGAGATTTACTGTATTATACAGAAGTAAGTTGGCTAAGTCGTGGATTGACACTGGAACGATTTCTAAATTTAATAGAAGAAATTGGAATATTTCTGGCGGAAAAGCAAAGGGATGTCCCGGAACTTAAAAATACTGATTGGTTGTGTGATTTGGCTTTTTTAGTTGATATTACAAATCATTTGAATGTCTTGAACACACGGCTTCAAGGCTAAAATCAACTGATATCCTAGCTCTACGCTCATCTATCATCCTTTCAATGCAAGCTGACACTTTTCAGATCGCAATTGAATTCTGGAAATTACAATCATTTTCCGAATTATAAGAAAATGGCTGAAAAATTCAACAAAACTGCGATTAATTTCAGTTATGTAGAAAAGCTAGATATTTTGATTCAATATTTTCAAGACAGATAGATTTTCGGAGTTTAAAAAAGTGAAACCTCTGTTGGACATATTCAGCAACCCTTTCACGATTTCAGTTGAAAATGCACCAGAATCAATGCAAAATGCAAATTCAACGAAGGAGACTTGCTGAACTTTTACCGCTGCATTGATAAAAATACGTACAAAGAGTTGCGCATAAACGCTCTGGAAATGTGCCAGCTTATTTGGTTCTACCTATATATGTGAACAAACCTTTTCAATACTAAATAATAATAAAACAAAAAATCGAAACCGCCTTGCAAATGAAAGTTTAGAAGCAGTTTTACGTGTTGCTACAAGTAAATTTGAGCCAAATATAAAAAAGATTGTAAGCACTATGCAGTGCCACGCTTCAAATTAATAAATTCTTTTTCAATTTTAATACATTATTATCAATTCTTTATTGTCTTTAATTACCTATACTTCTGGTGGCCCGCCATCAGTTCATAATTTGCCCGAGTGGCCCCTAGTCTTAATAAGTCTGTGCATCACTGCTCTACACTCATCATATGAATCACAGCAGCGTTAAGCTGCTCTTTTACACTAGTATTCTGTGAGAATGTGGTCCTTCCCCGGTCTAGTCGACCCATTCATGCTACAACTATACCAGTAATATAGCTGCAGCGTGGCTGTACCACGTAAGATGCAATAACTGTGCTAAAGCAACATTTTGAGGTCGTAAATATCATCAGTTTTCTAATCCTAATGTAGTATATTCAAGTAGTGGATGTCAAGACAACATCTTTGTTAATAAATTAACAAGCACAGATATTAGTATCCGTTTTATCACATATGTGGATTTTAAGATGAAGATCATTGTCACGCTGTGTTTTAAGCCTGGTAACAAAACAAGTTAGTTCCTAGTAGCAATATATTTAACAATGAATATTACTTTATCTAAAATATATATATATATATATATATATATATATATATATATAACACTATCCAATTCAAAAGAGGCCATAGAAAGGGAAAGGAAGTGATTAGTGCACAGTTATTGTTTTTGCAACATCATTAATATAAAAGTTGCAGCCCAGGGAAAAAAGGATTTTGCCTGAAACTTAAGAAATCAAAGTTGAAGTCCTCATTCCTGTACCTGTTATGCCACTACCCCAAATGGTATAGTACATTGTTCACTATAGATAAAATAACACTCAGTCATCTATTTACCATTTTCAGAAACATGCAGCAGATGAAAAGGAGCGCCTCTCGAAACGCAAGCTCAAGAAGCTGTCACGTTTGTCCGTAGCGGAGCTCAAACAGTTGGTATCGCGACCAGATGTTGTCGAAATGTACGATGTAACCGCGCGTGATCCCAAGCTCCTCGTTCAGTTGAAAGCACACAGAAACACAGTGCAGGTCCCAAGACATTGGTGTTACAAGCGTAAGGTAATTGGATACATACAGAGGTATAGTTATATAATAACATGGTACATAAAGTTTAGATGACTAAGAAGTTTAGTCAATTGTTTGGATGCTTTACAAATAATTGTTCCGTCACTTCAGTGCGATTGTGTAACTAATCGGATTCGTTGCTTCACTCTGCGATTGCATTTTGTTTATCATTATGACGACATTTTAGTAACCCTAAAATAAAATATTATTATGCATCTGTACTAAATACAAAGATTTATATATTTCACACAATACAACAAAACTGAATGTGAAATGTTAAATTAAAGCCAACCACAATTTCCATAATTTAAAATTAAAAATTTTGTACAGCCAACTTCATTATAAGCGACTTCAATATAAGTTATTTAAGAATAACTCAATAAACATTGGTCTGACCTTGATCAAATTTATATGGGACCACACGAGAACTATCAGCTTTCATATAAAAAAAGAATCATCGAGATCGGTTCACCCAGTACAAAGTTATTAGGTAACACACATAAAAAAAAAAACATACACCCGAATTGAGTACCGTCTCCTTTTTGGAAGTCGGCAGAAAAGAAGTACTCAATTGGGTAGTAGTAGGTTGATGATAGATCAGTAAATTTCTCAACTCAACATAATTAGACACATCATATAATTAAAAATTGCCACATTAAGTAGTCTCAAAACTTTGTAGATTTTAATTAAATTTTCGGTCTTCATCATATACATATAAGGTTTGCACAATTTGCATAGAAATGTTTGTTTTGAAAGCTCTTAAAATGTATATAAATTGAATGTTAAATATCCCAAGTAGTGCTCCTGGTCGGTGGCTAGTGAGGGGATAACGTTTTTCGAAATGAATGAATGATAGTATTTTATATCAATCAAATATTTACAGAAAGATTTAGTTTTTTTTTAAAGTATTATTCTTATTAGGGACTATAGTGGACTGTATGAATTTAACTGTTGCAAGTGGACTGTATGACTGACTAATTAACTGAGGTATACTACGCTAGGGGAATGCTCAAAGGAAAGATGGTACTGTAGACTATACTGTATTCAATTATTTACAAATGCGCCACTAATAAACTATATACAGAGAGGGGAGTCTTCACTCTTCAATCTTCTCTTAATTTCTCTTGATTTCTTCGCTTGCTGTTGTCTTCGAGTGCCGCTTCCGAAATGAACAGCTCACTGACCAAAACGCCCTTCTTATTTTTTATTTATATTTTTTATTCTTAAAAAAAGTGATGTGCATTCTGTAAACACTAGGAACAAACACAAGCTAGTGATACCAGTTTCTCGACTCCACAGAGTCAGTAATTAATTCTTGGGGCAATGTATACGCTATTACAACAAGGTCCCGGAAAGTGTACAGGCTCTCTCCATTAGCAAGTTTAAATGTTTTGTTAAGTTGAAACTGTATAAAAAGGGTTATTATAGTATAAATGAATACATGGTTGATAATAACCCCTGGGAATGAGGTGATCGCTTCCAAGCTGTTTCTAAAATAAATTTTGTACTTATATAGTTAGTACAACCATTATTGTAAAATTTGCTTTAAAAAAAAAGTCCTGCTGGGTTTCTTGCTGGTTCTTCCCAGGACAGAGGTTTTTTTTTTCGAACCAGTGGTAAAGTAAAAAATGACTTTCAATAAGTATTACAAATGTGATCTATATTGAATAAAAAATTATTCTATTCTATTCTATTCTTATATCTCGTAAGAGAGCGTCTGAGTATGTGAGTGGCGTCGTGAGGCGATGCCGCGCGCTGATTGGTCGGCGACATCGCGTGATCTGCTGCTGGTGTGCGGGGTGCGCGGGGCGCAACAGGGTATGAAGGGGCGACAGGGCGACGGCTCCCCTCGCCGTCCGTAACAATACTCCTTGAATTTTTTTATAGAATAAGGATGACAAACGAGCACACAGTCCCAACTGATGGTAAGTGGGTGTTGTGGCCCATAGACATTTACATCTGTCTTCGTTTGCGAATCAAAATGCAGATGCGTTGTCAACCTCACGTCATTCCATCAGAAAGAGGCCTCTTTTGCAGTAAAAAGGGTCTCCGATTCTCAACACTCAAAATACGAAACACAGCAGTGTCAAGCTGCTATTTTATGTTGGTATTCTGTGAGAGCGTGGTCCTTCCCCGGTCGGGCCCTACCATTCCTGTTACAACTATATAATTAATATAGCTGCAGCATGACTTAACCATGTTTACAAGAGTGAACAAATTTCACCAATTATTCCAAATTGGCATCTGATATATCAGCATGACTTGAAGGATCTATTCTAGAAAGTTCCAAGTGAAATATTATAATTATTAAATTTATCTATTTGCAGTACCTACAAGGAAAGAGAGGTATAGAGAAGCCTCCATTCGACCTACCAGACTTTATAAAGAAGACTGGCATTATGGAAATGCGCGCTTCCCTGCAAGATAAAGAGGAGACCAAGACCCTTAAGGCCAAAATGCGCGAGCGTACTCGGCCGAAGTTGGGCAAGATTGATATTGATTATCAGAAATTGCACGATGCTTTCTTTAAGTGAGTATTTTTCATTTTCTTCAACTCCGAAAATAGGTTTGGTGGTCTAATCAAGACAGTAATGGTGTTTTCTTGATTGATTCCAACCACTGCACTAACAATATTAGAACTTATCAATTGTGCATGATTTATAATGCCACAAGTATAAGCATAATTTTTCACATGATCGGTGGTGTAGTAAAACATCGTGAGAAAACCTGCATTTAAAATTGCAATCAACAATTTCATTGGTGCCGGCGGGGATCGAAGCCGGGTTGCTCGCGTACTGTGAAACTCTCAGCGAGCGCTAATCATCTGAGCTATCATTTATCCTTATTTCGAAGGAAATAAATCTAGTTACCGATGACAAACAAATCGAAAAAAGTTGAGTAAATAGAAGGTAACCTCATGTCTTTCAAGCTTTCAACATAATATAACAAACTTATGTCTTCAATATGCTTACACAAAGTACTAATTCCGATGAATGGCACTAGTGTTCGAGGTGCTAAATAACAAGTGATAAACATAAAACCTTACGCCTGCAACCCAGAGGGGTAGGCAGAGACTACGGATTTCCATTTGTCACAATCTCTCACCTCTTAATCTGACCCATCTTCAATATATCGCCAATTTGATCGATATACTTTCATCAAGGGCGTTTTTTCCCAACTCTTCTGTTCACTTCTGCAATATGAATTTGCTTTGTCTCTCTTTCCTCATTCATTCTTTCTACATGACCAAAACACCAAAGCAATTCTTTCTTAATCCTGATCACAACATCATCTTTCAAACCACACTTTTCTCTTATCACACAATTTCTCATCCTGTCATTCAGATTCAGCCCTAACATAACCCTTAATGACCACATTTCTACAACATTTATTCTGCTCTCGTGCTTCTTCTGCCACACCCATATACTACCATACATTCACACGGAATGGGATGCCGTCACCACCTTCTGCGAAGCAGTGATGCTAGCGAAGGAGGTGGCGGAGCGGGAGAAGGAAAGAGCAGCAGCTTTCCTTCCCGGCCGCCGCGGGAGACGCCCCGGGCGTCGGGGGCTACGTCGTGGCCCCCTGCCACCGTAGGCGCGGGCCTGTGGACGGCGAGCAATGGGTAGCTCGCCGTCCGTCCGTCTAACGACGACAGGCCGTGTCGACGGCGCGTTTTGTTCCACGCGCGCCTCAAAGAGCTGTCAGCAGCGTGAAGGGGCCCCTTCAAGGGCCGACGCCTGCCGGGGCTGCGGGCTGTTCTAAAGAGATACCGCGGCTCCGGAACGTAAGGGCACTGAAGGAACACGGATGGTTTTTAGTCAGTAAAAGTCTGACACTCCCTTCCACTCCACCCACAGCGAAAGGCGTCATTAGATGATTTTCCATCCGCAAAAAAAAAAAAAAAAAAGGTAGGAAATGGACTAGCACACCACAGCATTGTGAAATTTAGATTGCTATATGTGCCTTTTTTATAGTTCTCTACACTCATTATACAAAATACAGCAGCATTAAGCTGCTATTGTACGCTGGTATTCTGTGAGAGAGTAGTCTTTCTCCAGATGGGCCGACCCATTCATGCTACAATTATACAATGAATATAGCCCAAATAAATATTTCACACAATTTGATAAAAGATTCTCCAATAAGGGATTGAGAACTTCAAAGGTGCTGACTGTTATAATATTGCATACATAAAAAACACACATCTGCATCTTTTACAAAAAGCACTGCACAAGCAAAATTTGTGTGTGTAATCAAAAACATTGGAAAAAAGAGAATTGTGTTATAATCTTAGTAGTCTAACATTATTTAAACAGGTAAATCTTCAAGTATTTTAAAATTAATTATTAATGATAATAAAATAAAAAACTTTGTTAATAGTCCAAAAAACTAGATATTTTTGCAAATGTCCAAACCGCCTGTCTAGCGTAGCTGGAGCACCTATGAGGCAATCTATCAGAGAGGCCTATATTCAACAGTGGACATTGGTAGGTTGTAATAAATTTAAAAAAAAATTTATATAGTTGTGCCTATCTTCTTATCACTGCAGTTGTAAACTTTTACAATCTTTCTAAGGAAAACATATTTTGTTGTTATATAAAAATCAAGCTTTTAAAATATATTTTGTTTTTATGTATTTCATGTTTTTTGTTTCTTTATATATTTTAACAATGTGATCAAGAAAAGAGTTGAACTCGAACATATTGATCTCATTGTATCCTGTTAAATACTGGTTTTCCTTTTGTCCCCATTAAGTATAAAGCAGTTCGTCACATCTTAGAAATACCTCAACATGAAGCTTGTTTGCTTATTGGGGTAAGTAAATTGTTAAATCTTTGTTATTTATAGCAAATAAATTTGGATTTAACATAGAATTAATTACTAACTTAACTAAGCTATTTGAATGATAAGTGCGAGAATCTATTTGTATGATAGTGTGACTAGACCGCATAAAAAAATTATCATTGCAAGAATCAATTGATCTAATGAAGACATCCACGACTTTTTTTGCGGCGCCACTTAAATATTAGTTATAATATTTGACAGATTTCATAGTGGGGAAGTTGATCTGTCCGGAAAATGTAAAGGTTAATGAGTCTTTCTTTACTATTAGTTACAATTTATATTAATTATATCAAAAATAAATAAACCAAATCACAGATATTCATAAAAGTAAAAAAATAAAATAAAAAAAGAGTTAAAAATGTGCCAAAAATTAAAGAGCAAACTACTGAAGTATTATTTTGTGTATTAATTTATTACTCTAGACTAGAAACTCATAAACTTTATTTAAAATAAACTTCTCAATTAAATGACATTGTGTAACAAAACACTTTACCTCAGTGTCAACTAGCGACATCTGTAAATAATAATGTCAAATACTTACACATCTTTTAATTAGAGATTTTGCAGTTTGTTCCTTAGCCTTATTGTTTATAATGAAATTACTAATACATTTCTTAATAGATGGCAGACCAAACCACGTATGACGATACATGGAGACTTGTACTATGAGGGTAAGGAGTTTGAGACAAGGCTTCGCGAAAAGAAACCTGGCGATCTGTCAGAAGAGCTAAGAACTGCTCTCGGGATGCCAGTTGGTCCCGGCTCACACAAGGTCAGTTTCTCCCTTCTGTTTGATGAATTTTTATGTTACAATAAACATACGCCAGTAAGAAATCATTCTAAGTACGTAACGTACGTAAACGTAAGCTACGTTTCTGTCTCTGAGAGAAACAAAAGCAGGAACAAAATAAAATCCTAGAGCTTAGTTTAATTTGGTTAAGTTTACAAGGGGCTATCTTCCGCAACACCACGTCTACATGCGAATTTTGCATGTGAGCAGGAATATTGTGGTTATTAAAATCCTCGAAGAAGTGAAGCAGTCCTTTGGATGTTGTTTACGATCCCTCAGAGCTACCTCGGCGTGCCGAGATGTTGAGCCCTGTATGTTTTTTTTATCGAGTAAGGGTGACAAACGAGCACACAGTCCACCTGATGGTAAGTGGTTGTTGCGGCCAATAGACATCTACATCTATTCTTTATTACAAATCAAGATGCAGATGCGTTGTCACCTGTGAGGACAAAGATGGAATGCCTCATTTCCAGTAAAAAGGTCGCCGGTTCTCTATACTCACCATACGAAACACAGCAGCATTAAACTGCTATTTTACGCTGGTATTCAGTGAGAGCGTGGTCCTTCCCCGGTCGAGCAGACCCATTCGTGCTACAACTATACTACTAAACATAGCTGCAGCATGGCTCTACCACGTACAAAATATTTGGCGACTTCCGGACATTTCAGTAGCAAGTGGGCCTTTCTTCCTCTCTCAAACATGTTCTGCACAGGGGTCTGTTTGTATCACCTAAGGTGAATAAATGTTTGTTAAAATTAATCCTAATTACTACCAGAAAATACTAGAGATTATTGTAGGTTTCAGTTGATAATCTTGCCAAAATGTCCTGACAACTATGAGCGGCTTATGTAAATATGGATTTTGTATGTTTATGATGCTTTTTTATAAGCCCGTAAAAGTGAACTGCTGGATACAGACATCTCCTGTTCTAGGTAGGATTTGCCATATGCCTTGGCAGATTGT
This sequence comes from Parnassius glacialis, assembly GCA_033319125.1. Lineage (NCBI taxonomy): Eukaryota > Metazoa > Arthropoda > Insecta > Lepidoptera > Papilionidae > Parnassius > Parnassius glacialis. Next base: position 11,281,805 of record JAVANC010000012.1, read on the forward strand.
TTCGCACATTTGGCCCGTTTAATATTGTTCTAGCTAGTTAAGTGTTAGGCTAATTTAAATCTCCCACTATAATTTAAAACTCCTTACCCAGCACTGCTAACCATGAAGTGGCTGTGTAAGAATGTTAACTACCCCATATCGACCCGTGGGTGTCGTGTAAAAGGCGACAGAAGAAAACTGAACGAGGAGATGGGCAGCAGCATCTTCCCAATAACAGCTGAATAAAAATAAATAGCTACTGTTGCCAACCCGCTTACTAAGCGTGGCAACTACGGTGAATATTCAACTATGGCAATGTATGGGGATTGGGGGCGTTTAAGAGAAAAATATATTTTTCTCTTAAACACCCCCATTCACATTGAAAAAATTTAATAATGTGACTAATTTTGATTATTCCACAGGTGCCACCACCGTGGCTGATCGCCCAACAGCGTTATGGTCCACCGCCGTCTTATCCTAATCTGAAGATCCCGGGACTTAATGCACCCATTCCCGACGGTTGTGCTTTCGGCTATCACGCTGGCGGTTGGGGTAAACCGCCCGTCGATGAGGCAGGCAAGCCGCTTTACGGTGATGTCTTCGGACATCAGAGCAGCGGACAGGATGTAAGTTCAATTATACTAAACATTAATTATTGAATAGTGCAGTGCGTCAGATGCCGTGATACCAGTTATCTAGTGGAAATGGTGGTATTAGTAGTGATGGTACCGGTTTCTTCCTTTTCCACTTAGGAGTCCTTTTGAATACCCAGGATAACTATTTCTGCTGGCAAGCTGCAGTACACTCACTGCTGTGTTTTGGTTCAAAATTATGTATTATGTAATTTCCATACTGTGTAGCCACTTTGGCACTCATATTATACAAACATATAAAAATCAATCTTTTTACCAGAGAATACATACAAAACATATAATTTACAGCTATCTTATGTTTAGACATTTAGATGTAAAGGTGACCAACAAGCACACAGTCCACCTAGTAAGAGTATGCTGTGACCCATATACACCTACATCTATCGTTGATAAGGAATGTATTTATTTAAACTGTTGCACAAAAATGCACAAAGGCGGACTTAACGCCTTAAGGCGTTCTCTTTCATTCAACATAAAAGTAAGCAGAGAACACTATTAAAAATTAAAAAGCAGATGCATTGTCACCTCTGACGACTAAGATGGAATGATTCATTAGCTGTTAGCTGTGGTTACCTATAACTGGGTGAGCAGTTAGCTGTGGTTACCTATAACTGGGTGAGCACATTGCATGTTTGTCACAATGCTTGGTTCTTGTTTTTAGTATTTGTGTATCACCTGTCGGTGACCCTTATAAATAAATAAATTACCAGAAAAAAGGGTCTTCCGGTTTTCGTGATTCACCATACCAAACAGCAGCTTTATTCTGCTATTTTATGTTGGTCTATGCGAGTCTGGTACTTTCCTGGTTGAACTGACACATGTTGGAACCGTAATATCCAAAAAGCTTGTTTTTGTTGTTTATTTCTAAGTGCATATTCTGTGTAAATAATGCATTTGAAACCATCAGTAGTACAAACTTTTTTAAACTTCTTATCCAAAACTGTTAGTTGCAAGTAGTCAGAACTTTCATTTTGCTTAAAAAGTTACTAAATTGAATGTTTCCAAATTGATGAATAGTTTCAGCAAATGTATTTGCCAAATGAGAATAAAAATATATTTAATTTTAACAGGACAATGAAGATCAAGACATAGATCGCACTATGTGGGGAGAATTGGAATCCGAGTCGGAAGAAGAATCTGAAGAAGGTATAGTAATTGCCCATTTTAGCTTAATTCCAAAAAAAAATTTTACCTTTTCAGGACTAAAATCTAAGAATGAGCTAGGTTGACGGAAGTCTTGTACTGTAATTCCTATAACCAACACCTCCAAATGCAGACAGAGAGGCAGTGCCCTATTAATGGTCTAAAACACCGTTTCCCATTTGCCGGATTGCGACCCGGTACCGGGCCGTCAAAATAAAATACCGGGTAGCAACATTCCCGCCTTGTTTTAAAAATATCTAATATATATAATATATACCTACTATCGATCAACGCATCGTTAACATTCATTTTTAAAACATTTTTACTATTAATAAATATGTATTATTTTACTTAATGGAACCAGCTTGGGTTTAAAAGTATTACGTGGGTCACGAAGGTACAGTGTGAAAATTACCGGGCCATGGCAGAACAATGTTTGGGAAACACTGGTCTAAAACATATGATTCACTCAGTTTATTCTATAGTTCTGTTATATTAATGTATTTAATGGTTTAGGAGAATTAAGGCAAAATATCGTTTTGCAAAAGATTAGATTTTGGACTAGAACTTTCTAATGGTAAGGGAGAATAATCATCTCACTTGCCATGCAAAATGTCGATCATATTACCAGACATTTTGCACCATTGATGTTACTCTCTGTTGCCGCTCTTGGGGATTTTCATTCTGGTATAAATACAAGATGGGTTATCCATCTATCACAGGCTCCAAGATCTTTGGAGTCTTTTACGTTACCCATAAAATGAGGTTGTGTTTTTTCATATATTGACAATGTTGAAGTTAGTTAATAAGCTTATACTCTAGGCATGAGTTTGATGTATCAACTTGCGACATACCATTGGTTACTAATCAAACATTTGATGAAATCGATTTGATGGTGATTGTTCAAAGCAACTACGAACAAATCTTTATTTAAGATTCACCTAACCAACTGAATAACGACAACGTAATAAACATAAGCTCATAATCTATTATCCTATATTCAAGATACGTTTCGTTCTTGCGTATTGCATATGCTTCTTCATTCCATATTGTCTGTTTAGCAACTTAGGAGATTTAAAAAAAAACCTTAAACTGTTTTAACTGTTGTGGTTGTGTCTGGTTTAAACTGGTACTTAAAACTGCAAAATGGCTCGTAAAAGAAATATGGTAATTCGGCATTAGTATAACAAGTTATACTAATGCCGAGTTACAATATAACTTAGTTATACTTTAACTTTTAGATTAGTGTCCAACCAAAGCCCAAGGCTTTTTAAAACCTTTTTACAATTGTGTCTGTTTGTTTGTTTATAAACGTATCACGTATAAAGTACTTATTTAAAAAAATTGTTAAGAAAATTATAAAGTGTATCTTTTTTTTTATTATCTATCTTTATTTAAAAAGGCTTTTATCCTACAAGGATATGTCAGCCTTATCGTAACCTAGCTTGTTCCTGTTTCACAAATGCTATTTGGAAAGGGGCAATCAATGTGGTAAAAATATGGAACTCACTGATTTTGCTACCGCTGAGTGTGGCTCCGCAAGTATACTCAAAAAAGTGTATCTTCAAGTTACATTTAGTATTTGGTTTATTAAAATTGATTCATTATACATATCAAAAGTTATGATTAATATTCTGAAGTACGTGTACGAAGTTTTCGTCAAATCATTCAAATGAATCAAATACATTTTAATGTAATCTTAAAAATCTTAATTAAATGATGTAAAATATGTTCTATAATAATTATTAATATAAATGATTTTAAATTAAAGGTTCATACTGCCTGTATAATATAAAAAAGGTAATAATAATTATCCCTAGAAGTTGATCTAGAGATGATATTAATTGCGTCACCACCTCGATCGCGCACTCGCTCATTTGGAACAGTTCGCACAATTTCGGCGTTGGCTAGAAACCGGCCAAAATGGACTGATGTTTTGGCCGAAGTCGAAGGTTTTACCGAATTTCGTTTTTATGGCCAAAGGTGGCTGAAGACGAAGCCGAAGCTACGTTGTACACAGTTTAACACTAAACAAAATATTTTCAGAGGAGTCCGGTTCGGAGGAGGAGGGCGGCGCTGCGGGCGCGGCGGGGGCGGCGGGCGCGGGGGCGGCGGGCGGCACGGCCACGCCGGGCGAGGGCCTGGTGACGCCGCTCGGCATCAGCTCCGTGCCGCCCGGCGTCGAGACGCCAGACACCATCGAGCTGCGCAAGAAGAAGCTCGACAGCGACGTCGAGGGGTCAGTCCCTACCTAACTGCGTCAGCGTACCCGACACTACCTTGCCCGATCATTACTACAGAGTTCTCTTCCGAAGGGGAGCTGCCATGGGCCGGCCGTCGCTGGTGCGGCCACGGATGTGTACGTAAGTGTTCCCCTAACGCTGCCAATATGCAGCGAAGGTGGAACACCATGTAGTTCTAATCGGTGCGAGTCCAACATAACATAGGTTGTGACATAATACACTTATTTTTTTGCGATTACTATGTACAACCAGTGCATGTCGGCAGTAATGACCCAATAAATCAATAAAATGAAGTAGTAAAAGTCACCAACCAAACCAACTTTAATATTTCCTTGGGTTGATTAGTATGTTAGTAACACGGTTGTCATCGGTTCACTTTCTAATACTTCCTTGACCAAGCAAAATCTTTTTTACCTATAATAATAAAGGTAATCTAAATAAGTAGCAAGAGCTGTGTAGTGGATATTGTGACACTGTCACTTATAAAATGCATGTTATTATTCCATCTTAGTCCTCAAAGATGACAATGCATCTGTAGCCATCTTTTTAAATAAAACTAAATTGGTTGAAGTGCATAAACTTATAGGGTCTAACTGCAGTAGCCCCTTACCGTCAGCTCATAATAATTTTTTTTAATAGGATAGGGTGACAAACGAGCACACAGTCCACCTGATGGTAAGTGATTACTGTGACCCATAGACATCTACATCTATCCTCAATAAAGCCTCAAGATGCAGATGCGTTGTCACCCGTGAGGACTAAGATGGAATGCCCCTTTGCCAGTGAAAAGGGTCTCCGGTTCTCTACACTCACCATACGAAACACAGCAGCATTAAGCTGCTAATTTACGCTGGTTTTCTGTGAAAGTGTGGTCCTTCCCCGGTCGAGCCGACCCATTCGTGCTACAACTATACTATTAATATAACTGCAGCATGGCTCTACCACGTAAGAAGTTCTTTAAATATATCTGAAGGAAATATATTTTTTCACAGCGGCGACACACCAGCTCTTTATCAAGTGCTGCCCGAGAGACGAGTTGGACTCACATCGGGGATGATGGCATCCACACACGTCTACGATATCAATGCTGCAAATCCTGGTAAGAAACTTCTTCATTAAAGCGCCGGAAGTAAGGTCTGACAAGACCCAAAATATCCTTGTTTGAAACAATTTTGTAGCCAAAGCAATACATTATTGCAGCGGAAAGAATGTATGTTAATCATGAAAAAAAATTCTTGCTTGAGAAACTGGTAATATAATTTATGACATTCCAACAAAAATATTTGCATTACTTATCAAAATAACTAGCCTATAAATAATATAATATAAAACTACACAAAACCTTCATAGTGCTAGCCTCATTTAAATGCAGTTTTTAAAGTAGCTGTTTTATAAGAAAGGACTAATGAATAATTATTTAAAAATTTGCGAGCATAAAGGCATATCTATTATCATTTTTTATTGCAACATTGATTAAAATATAAACTACTCTCCTGATTTGTTTTCTTCTGTCGGCTGTTACGACACCCACGGGTTGATATGGGGTAGCCTACACAGTCAAAAAATTAAATAAAAGGACACAAAAATAAACAGATTAGTTAAAGTGTCACATTATTTTTATATCATACTAGCTGGTCCCCGCGACTTGGCTGGCGTGGAATTATTTTTGCGTGGAACACTGAAATAAAAGTAGCATAAGTTACTCCTTATAACATTAGCTATCTGTCAGTGAAAGCCCCATCCAAATCGGTTCACAGGTTTTTTTGTGATGCGTTTTCGACGTCGGGTTTTTTTTTCCGTCTTACTTAACACTTATTGTTATATTTTGGCCAATTTACACAATCCCTATTATAGCTGTAAAGTTTGATTAAAATACATTTAGTAGTTTTTGTGTGAAAGAGTAACAAACATCCGTACATCCTCACAAACTTTCCCAGAGTTTGTCTATATAACCGTGCGCCATATACATATAAAAAGTAGTATAACATAGTCAGGACTAGCTATATACAGTTAATTTAGGAGTGGTTTGCTTCTCTTGACTGTAATGCACTGAATATTTGTTACATTAAAAGTACAGTAATTGTTAGGCCGTGATGTAACTATAACTGTGTGTTGCAGGCAAGCGCGCGGCGGGCGCGAGTGCGGGCGCGGGGGCGGGGGCGGGCGCGGGCGACGGCGGCGTGGAGGTGGCGCTCGACCCGTCCGAGCTGGAGCTGGAGCCCGAGGCCGTGGCGGCGCGCTACGAGCGCCACCTGCGCGAGCAGCGCCCCCGCCACAAGGAGGACCTCTCCGACATGCTCGCCGACCACGTCGCGCGCCAGAAGGTCAGCCTTTTCTACAACCCTAAGCCTTTTCTTACACACCCTAATCACGCCCCATAATGTTTTTCTTTACAACGATTTTTGTTATGATTAACTTATTAAGGCAGGCAAATGTCTTAGACCATACAACCTATAAAAATCACACCACTTTTATATATCAAAAGCTAATGTCCATAACTAATGTACGCTTAAAAGGCTATTAGTATCACTAGTTTTCTGGCGAGCCTTTAATTGTTAGGATTTTGGTTTTACTCCTAATCGCTATTTATAGCAAAAAGTATTGAAGTTGTATCCAAAACATAACTTTCCTACTGTGCTATATATAATTTTTTTTTTACAGAACAAAAGAAAACGACAACAGACTACAGATTCAAAACAGGCGAAGAAGTACAAGGAATTCAAGTTCTAAACTTAATTATTTTAAATTTAGAAGTACATATATTATTTTATAAGTGTAATCATACCATTAAAAAGGATGTATTACATAATATTGTTTTTTTTTCTTCAAATAAAACCAACCGTGGGCGAGGTGATGCATAAACAATCGAAAGGAAAAGAATGCAGTCAGTGCCATTGAGTGCGAATGTGATTTTTAGAGATATGTTAGAACTAATTGATCTAATTTACCATTGGCCACGGTTCTAGAATATACCGGCAGACTTAGACGCTGAGAATTTTAAGCCTCGGACTCTATATTGCATACATAAAGTAACTTGCCAAAAACTTGACAAAATTTGCCTTTTATTTTTTCTTTGACTTTTGGGAACAAAAATAAAATCACATGGAGCTAAGTCAGAGTTGTAGGGTGGGTGACATAGAGTTTCAACGCCAGATTCCTCAATAAATGCTTTTGTTCTAAGGGAGGTATGTGAAGAGGCGTTATCGTGATGCAGCATGATTCCCCGAAACCCGGTCTTTGGTCTTCTCTCCCACACAGCTTGAAAAGCTTTGGGTAATGCAACTGTAGTATACCATTCAGGGTTGACTGATCTTCAATTTTCCAGCATTGACGTCGACAAATGTCCGCTCCGCGAAGAAAAACTAGCCACAATTTTTTTTGCCGACGTTGCGAGGAATTTGCAAAAATCTTGGTAACTGTCCTTCTGAGTAGACCCATACCGATGATCGCCTTTTATTTTCCGGATCATATTGATAGATCCATGTCTCGTCACCAGTAACGATTTGTGAAACACGTCTAGATGCCCTGTTTTCAAAACGTAGACGCATTTTATGGCAGCAATCCACACGAGTCTGTTTTTCGCTTTCGGAGAGCAAACGAGGGATCCATCGACAACAAAGCTTCCTCACTCCAAGATGTTGATGTAGGATGTTATGAATGCCCCCCGAACTAATGCCTACAATCTTTTAGATGTCCGTATATGTGATTCGTGGGTATTCTCGCACCAACAATTCAGTAGTCCATACATTTTCTGCCGTTACTGCCATTTGCGGGTCCCCGGTTCTTTGGTCATCTTTAAGATTAATTTTACCCCTTTTGAATTTAGCAAACCACCTAAAAAATGTTGCGCGTGATGGAGCTGAGTCCCTTAATACTGATTGTAACCGTTGTAAACTTAATTGTTCGGTTAAACCAAATTTAAAATCATAATATATTGATTTCTTATATTTACGCGAACACTACACATTTAAATAAAACTAATTTTACGGATTTTATCGCGTATATTAACTTATTTTATATTCCCGACGTTTCGAGCACTTTACAGCACCCATGGTCACGGGCGGGACTGAGGTGTATGACGTCCCAATGTCATAGTTAACCACGGCTACCTCCAGATTAAAAATTATTAATTTTTGTTCCGATCCACGCAGTATGAACTTACAGTATCATGAAGTCTTGCAGTTGTATGCTTGGGTTGGGATTTAATTTTATTAATTATGGGATCCCAAGCAGATGGTAGCACCCAGCCATCTTCTCTATTGAAATTAGGATGTTTCTTGATTTCAATAGCCTCACGAATCATCCTTGGAAGGAATCGGTGTTCTTTAGCGAGGATTTGTGGTCTATCAAATCTAATGTAGTGACGGGGGCGATCCTGTACGTGTTCACAGACTGCAGACTTCCCGGAGCGTCTATTCTTCACATCAGCTATGTGTTCTTTAACACGGGTTTTTATAGATCTTTTAGTTTGTCCTATATAAGAGAGACCACATTCACAATCAAGCTTGTACACTCCTGCATCTTGCAGAGGAATATTACACTTGACTGATGGTAAAAACTGACTAATCTTCTTCGGCGGCTTGAAATATGTTTTAATGGAAGCCCGCTTCAAGATGTAGCCAATCTTGTCAGTGACACCTCTGACATATGGCAGTACAGCAGGCACTCGCTCGACTGTGGCCGGCTTCACTCGTTCACTGTGACGTAGGCGCGGGACCCGAAGCTTATTGTCGTGCAAAACTTGCTTGACGTGTTGGAGCTCGGCGGCCAGGTGTTTACTGTCACAGATCCCTCGTGCTCTCTGAAACAAAGATTTACCCACGGTAGCTAACTGTGAAGGATGGTGGTGAGAATCACCGTTTAAATATCTATCTGTATGGGTCTTTTTTCTATACACAGTGTGGCTCAAGGTGTTATCAGGATTCCGAATTACTAACACATCTAGAAAAGCTAAAGAATTGTTTGCCTCTAACTCCATTGTGAACTGAATTTTAGAATTTAAGGAGTTAAGATGGTCTAGAAATGCAGTTACTTTATCTAAAGGGAGAATTGTGAAAGTGTCGTCTACGTACCGCTTGTAGAATCTTGGGTTTACGGGAGAAGTACGCAGGACTTTCTCCTCAAAGTCCTCCATGAATATATCGGCAACAATGGGAGATACAGGTGAGCCCATCGCCACTCCATCTACTTGCTTGTAGAACTCCTCCTTCCACAATAGGTAGCCAGATGTAAGGCAGTGTCTAAGTAATACTGCATATTCTACGGGCATGTTGTTTTGCTCTAGCCTTCTAGTAACAATCGAGATGCAGTCTTCAACAGGTAAGCATGTGAACAGAGACTGCACATCAAAACTGACCATAGTTTCATTGTCTGCCAGATGTAGGTCTTTAATCTCGCTGACAAAATGGTAGGAATCCTTTGTGTGTGCTCTTGTATGTCCCCTGAGCGGTGAGAGTATATTCGCTAAGTGTTGAGCCAATTTGTAAGTTGGTGAATCGATTTGGCTCACTATAGGACGTAGTGGAGCATTGGGCTTGTGTATTTTTGGTAACCCATACAATTTCGGTGGTTTGGCACACGTAGGTATTATCGATTTTACGTCTAGATTTAATCTTTCGGAGTGTTTCTTTATGAGATCACTAGTTGTTTTGAGTGTGTTATTTGTTGGGTCATTTTTAACCTTTTTATAAGTACTTGCATCCGACAAAAGTTCTTGTATTTTAGAATTATACGTCGGATATAATTATATGTCGGATGCAAGTACTTATAAAAAGGTTAAAAATGACCCAACAAATAACACACTCAAAACAACTAGTGATCTCATAAAGAAACACTCCGAAAGATTAAATCTAGACGTAAAATCGATAATACCTACGTGTGCCAAACCACCGAAATTGTATGGGTTACCAAAAATACACAAGCCTGTGTATTTTTGGTAACATGTGCAGTCTCTGTTCACATGCTTACCTGTTGAAGACTGCATCTCGATTGTTACTAGAAGGCTAGAGCAAAACAACATGCCCGTAGAATATGCAGTATTACTTAGACACTGCCTTACATCTGGCTACCTATTGTGGAAGGAGGAGTTCTACAAGCAAGTAGATGGAGTGGCGATGGGCTCACCTGTATCTCCCATTGTTGCCGATATATTCATGGAGGACTTTGAGGAGAAAGTCCTGCGTACTTCTCCCGTAAACCCAAGATTCTACAAGCGGTACGTAGACGACACTTTCACAATTCTCCCTTTAGATAAAGTAACTGCATTTCTAGACCATCTTAACTCCTTAAATTCTAAAATTCAGTTCACAATGGAGTTAGAGGCAAACAATTCTTTAGCTTTTCTAGATGTGTTAGTAATTCGGAATCCTGATAACACCTTGAGCCACACTGTGTATAGAAAAAAGACCCATACAGATAGATATTTAAACGGTGATTCTCACCACCATCCTTCACAGTTAGCTACCGTGGGTAAATCTTTGTTTCAGAGAGCACGAGGGATCTGTGACAGTAAACACCTGGCCGCCGAGCTCCAACACGTCAAGCAAGTTTTGCACGACAATAAGCTTCGGGTCCCGCGCCTACGTCACAGTGAACGAGTGAAGCCGGCCACAGTCGAGCGAGTGCCTGCTGTACTGCCATATGTCAGAGGTGTCACTGACAAGATTGGCTACATCTTGAAGCGGGCTTCCATTAAAACATATTTCAAGCCGCCGAAGAAGATTAGTCAGTTTTTACCATCAGTCAAGTGTAATATTCCTCTGCAAGATGCAGGAGTGTACAAGCTTGATTGTGAATGTGGTCTCTCTTATATAGGACAAACTAAAAGATCTATAAAAACCCGTGTTAAAGAACACATAGCTGATGTGAAGAATAGACGCTCCGGGAAGTCTGCAGTCTGTGAACACGTACAGGATCGCCCCCGTCACTACATTAGATTTGATAGACCACAAATCCTCGCTAAAGAACACCGATTCCTTCCAAAGATGATTCGTGAGGCTATTGAAATCAAGAAACATCCTAATTTCAATAGAGAAGATGGCTGGGTGCTACCATCTGCTTGGGATCCCATAATTAATAAAATTAAATCCCAACCCAAGCATACAACTGCAAGACTTCATGATACTGTAAGTTCATACTGCGTGGATCGGAACAAAAATTAATAATTTTTAATCTGGAGGTAGCCGTGGTTAACTATGACATTGGGACGTCATACACCTCAGTCCCGCCCGTGACCATGGGTGCTGTAAAGTGCTCGAAACGTCGGGAATATAAAATAAGTTAATATACGCGATAAAATCCGTAAAATTAGTTTTATTTAAATCATAATATATCATAGCGCACAAAAGTTCACGCTTAAGATCCATCGTTTTAAATGAAAAGCGCGGGAAGAGTCGCAGGAAAGTTAATAGAACTTTAATTTTTTTTTAATATTGAGCAATTGGTTTATGAAGTTCTATTCTTAAATAAATTTTCTTTTTAGAAACATATAACACGGGTGCGTTCCATTTTTAAATTTGGACTTACTTAGATTGCCTCATAGAGGGGATTTTGCCATAGTTGCCACGCTTGGCAGGTGGGTTGGCAACCGTAGCTTTTTATTATTTTGAGTTGTTATCAGGAAGATGCTGCTGACCATCTCCTATTTTAGTTTTCTTCTGTCGCCTCTTACGACACCCACGGGACGATATAGTACACTACACGGTAAATGAAGCAACATCATTATGAAAGCCCTTCACAAGTCTACTGCTGAATATAGTCCTCCCCCAAGGAATGCCACAAAGCACGGTCTTGGGCCACCTGTATCCAAAACATGTAAATGAATAACATAACCGAAATAGTGTTCGTAAATTATTGCAATGAAATTCCTTCGGTATGGATTATTTGAGTATTCTGTATGAAGGCGCATGACTATCTTTGGAGGCTTTGAAGTGAAACACCGCTAAATTCCCGACTCCGACATGATAATAGACCGACCGGGAAGTCGTACCCTGGATCTCATAATCAGCAGACATGCTTACGGTCTAGACCAACGAACAAGTCAATACGCAAATCTATCACAGTTTGTTAAGTATACTATTGAAATATTACATGCTTGTCGACTGCTCTCTGCTTAGAGCCCTCGATTGACAGTCCGCGATGGACTCCTAAACTACTGAATTGATTTCAATGAAATATTGCACACTATGTACATTTTGGTCCAACTTGAGAGATAGGATAGTTTCTACCCCGATAAATGACCCTCAAAATTTTTTATTGCGAATTTAAGGATTTTTATAGGAAGGGTCGTTGGAAAGGGTAGAACAACGTCTGCCTGGTCAGCTAGTTTAATATATATTACATCTCGAGATATAAATTAATATCGCTCATCGAACTTTTTAATGGAATTGTTTACACTGAGATTTAATATAATATATTACATCTCATACTATATTTTTTCGATCGACCGAGCGATATTTTCATATTTTATTTCGCCCCCTGTACCCCGTACACCGTTCCGAGTAGAATAGTGTGCGGGTACAGGGGGTACATGATCCAATGACGAACGCACACTGGCTAAAAGATATATCTCACAGTGTGAAAGCCAATCGCGGGATATAATTTATATTTCGGGATATAATATATATTATACCCCATAGTGAAAAGCGAGCTTCATTCGATTTAAGTCGAGCAATTAACAACATAAAATTAAGCAACAATTAACGGGATTTGAACCCGCGGCCCCCAGTGCAACAACTCATTGCTAAGCCACTGCGCCACGGAGCCGTCAATGTAAAATACGGCGTTTAGACTCTCGCCTCGTACCTCGTCTTGCAGCTCGCGTGTTGTTGCGAGGTAACGAGTGCCTGTTTACACTCTCGCGATGCGTTCAGTTTGCGTTGAGCCAGCAACAATAAAATCTCCAAAATTATGTGTCCTGCAGAAAAATCATCGTAGATTTTTGTCAGATTTTGAACTACTACAGGAAGATCTTCATCTGGTGACATTAGCAGAGTGTAAAACTGAACAAATAAATGTTACGAGAATATCATCCATTGCTCTGTAGCGATGGTCTAGTTCCTCGTAAAAGCTGTCAAGACATTCCAACATAGCTCTCTACAGCTCCTCTGGCAATGTTAGTCCAGCATATTGGGTCATTTCTCCTGGTAAACGTTTTCGAAATCTCCTCATTCCTCTTCTTCCTTCAATCGAAATGTCCACATTCTCACATTTTTGTTACGTAGGAAATAGCTTTTTCCACTAGTTGAATACGTTGGCTTTGAAGAAAAAATTTTTAGGCTTTTATTTTTATGACATACTTTTACAGTGATAATCTAGATTATTATTTTATTATTTAGTATTTATTTTTGTATCTGACCAACTTCTTTTAGGATTTTACACCAGAAGGAAAGATAGCATAAAAAACTGAAGTCACACAAAGCTGGTAAGAGTGTAGATGCTGCTTCTTTTGTATCGACGTTTTCTCTGTTGGTGCTGGGATCTTAAATATCTTCGAGTGTTTATACTACTTTTTTTTTTAAATTATTCTGCAGTGGTTTAACAGCGTGATTATGAGCAATCCATCTTGTCTCTGAGAGCGTTTTGACGGATACGCCTACACTTTTTATTAAAGTTCCCCATTGACGTGTGGATGATGAAAAGAACCTGTAAACTCTTTCTAGTGTCCCGAAAAAAGTTAAACTTGAATTAACGCTTCCTAAGTGAGTGCACTCCACATAGATTTAACGAATGATTAGCACAAGGCGTTATCTACATGGTAGAGCCATACTGTAGCTATATTAGTAGTATAGTTATAGCAGAAATTGGTCGGCTTGACCGGGGAAGGACCACGCACTCACAGAACACCAGCGTAATATAGCAGCTCAACACTGATGTATTTCGTATGATGAGTGTAGAGAACCGGATACCCTTTTTACTGGAATAGAGGCATTCCATCTTAGTCCTCACGGGTGACAACGCATCTGCATTTTGATTCGCATACGAGGATAGATGTAGATGTCTATGGGCCACAGTAACCACTTACCATCCGGTGGACTGTGTGCGTGTGTGCTCGTTTGTCACCCTATCCTATAAAAAAAACAATATATTCATTCATTTGACGACGTCAAATTTTAAAATAGTGTTGTCATCTATAGCATAAAATGGACCCCCTAGTATTTAGGGAAAGAACATTCGTGTTTTAGTGGGTTTTTTTCGTGTTACTTAATAATAAGTTTATTGAAATACAATATAGAATATACCAACTATGATTAGCGATAAAAATATAAGATTATCGTTCTAGCATATATCTAAAATATTACTTTAAGTTCATAACTGTCTAAACGTTGGTAATGTTTTTATTTTGTGTAAACATTTATCAATGTTAGAAGGAGATAAAATACAAAACTCGGTGCCTCTCTTTCTAAGAAAAATGAGGAACGGTTACAATGTTACAAGCGCTCACTCCCTATGTTATATTATAACCTTCTTGTCCAGTAGAGTAACAACTTATTTAAAAAAAATATAGTTGTTGTTGTTGTTTTTATTATTCGCTCGAGAGAGCAGGCAAAGGAACAATGCCATACAGCCTTGTCTTTATGTATAATTATCCTTCATAGTTCACTGCTTCACAATATGTTGATGCGTCACATTGTGCAGCCCTTGGGAGATTTTGACGGTAACTTAAGCCAGCAGGCAGCTGACAGTTGGCGATGGTATCTAAAGGCGCCCATGCATACAAACAGCTTATCTTGAGAATCCATCACCATCAGAGCACTTGTTTCACCTTTTCCACTAATAGTTCACATGCGTAGATTTCACTTTTACATATCAAAATCCACTTCAAACCACTATTATAATGTAATGATACAAGGATAAAAAAATAAAACTTAAAAAAATGTTGGCTACCTGGATGATATCGTCAAAGGTCAATGTACGTTTTTCCGCCTGCCCTAGAAACATACTATAGTTAAAGTTCTTCTTCCCCATTTCTTGGCCTGAACGGTTTGTGCGTCAGACATGTTTTCCATTTTTCAATATATAATTATCCTTCGTAGTACAATTGTATAATTAGCCTTCATAGTACTCTGTTTCACAATATGTTGGTGCGACACATTGTGAAGTCCTTGGGAGATTTTGGCGGCAACTTGAGCTAGCAGACAGTTGGCAATGGTATCTCAAGGCGCCTAAGCAGACAATCTTATATTGAGAATCACATCACCATTAGAGCACTTGTTTCACCGTTTCCACTAATAGTTCACATGCGTAGACACTTAATATACAAAATCGCACCACTTTTACACATCAAAGTCCACTTCAAACCATTATTTAAACAATAATACAGGAGCTGCAAACCGCTGCCGGTCAAGTTCCCACCAAAACTCCTTTTAAAATATGGCCTAAATCTGTCAATGTCCGGTCTTTGGTGTTTGTGGTGATTGATGTTTAAATTCACCGTGAGATTAGGACTCAGTACAGTACAGTCAGCTTCATAACTGGTTTCCAAATAGGTTAGAATTAGGGATGTTACACAAGGATAACCAATAATTTTTAATCTATTTAGAGACTTGAGAATAGGAGCCAGCTAAACGTAGTGATTATATTCTCTTTGGAGCCAGCTTTTATTTGACAAATAGGAGTTGTTTACAACTAATAATATCAAAGATTCTATTTAAATAAAACTAATTTTACGGATTTTATCGCGTATATTAACTTATTTTATATTCCCGACGTTTCGAGCACTTTACAGCACCCATGGTCACGGGGGGGACTGAGGTGTATGACGTCCCAATGTCATAGTTAACCACGGCTACCTCCAGATTAAAAATTATTAATTTTTGTTCCGATCCACGCAGTATGAACTTACAGTATCATGAAGTCTTGCAGTTGTATGCTTGGGTTGGGATTTAATTTTATTAATTATGGGATCCCAAGCAGATGGTAGCACCTAGCCATCTTCTCTATTGAAATTAGGATGTTTCTTGATTTCAATAGCCTCGCGAATAATCCTTGGAAGGAATCGGTGTTCTTTAGCGAGGATTTGTGGTCTATCAAATCTAATGTAGTGACAGGGGCGATCCTGTACGTGTTCACAGACTGCAGACTTCCCGGAGCGTCTATTCTTCACATCAGCTATGTGTTCTTTAACACGGGTTTTTATAGATCTTTTAGTTTGTCCTATATAAGAGAGACCACATTCACAATCAAGCTTGTACACTCCTGCATCTTGCAGAGGAATGTTACACTTGACTGATGGTAAAAACTGACTAATCTTCTTCGGCGGCTTGAAATATGTTTTAATGGAAGCCCGCTTCAAGATGTAGCCAATCTTGTCAGTGACACCTCTGACATATGGCAGTACAGCAGGCACTCGCTCGACTGTGGCCGGCTTCACTCGTTCACTGTGACGTAGGCGCGGGACCCGAAGCTTATTGTCGTGCAAGACTTGCTTGACGTGTTGGAGCTCGGCGGCCAGGTGTTTACTGTCACAGATCCCTCGTGCTCTCTGAAACAAAGATTTACCCACGGTAGCTAACTGTGAAAGATGGTGTGAAGGTGGTTGTGTTCTCTAGCTGATGTGAAGAATAGACGCTCCGGGAAGTCTGCAGTCTGTGAACACGTACAGGATCGCCCCCGTCACTACATTAGATTTGATAGACCACAAATCCTCGCTAAAGAACACCGATTCCTTCCAAGGATGATTCGCGAGGCTATTGAAATCAAGAAACATCCTAATTTCAATAGAGAAGATGGCTGGGTGCTACCATCTGCTTGGGATCCCATAATTAATAAAATTAAATCCCAACCCAAGCATACAACTGCAAGACTTCATGATACTGTAAGTTCATACTGCGTGGATCGGAACAAAATTAATAATTTTTAATCTGGAGGTAGCCGTGGTTAACTATGACATTGGGACGTCATACACCTCAGTCCCCCCCGTGACCATGGGTGCTGTAAAGTGCTCGAAACGTCGGGAATATAAAATAAGTTAATATACGCGATAAAATCCGTAAAATTAGTTTTATTTAAATGTGTAGTGTTCGCGTAAATATAAGAAATCATTATCAAAGATTCTAGTTTACGATATAGGGACTGAGGTTTTAGTTGTAGTGTTTTCGAAACAAATCTATCAGCTAGAAACTTCTTCGTAAAGAAAGAGGGGGCTCGACACATTTTACTTGTAAGGCATTTTAGGAGTTGATTTCATTGCGCATATGATAACACATAAACATCTTGTTTGGATAACTTCAAGCTCACTAAGGGCCGATTTCTTGCAGGGCTCTAGGAGGAAAGAGCCATAATCGAAGTGACTGGGGATGATGGCATTGTATAAGATTTTTTAACACTTGGGGTGAGAACCTCACCATACGCCTGAAATAGATCTAAGAATGTTTACGCCTTTCTCACATTTGTCACTGGTGTAATTAAAGGTACCAGTCATATGACAATCTAAGTAAACACCTAAAAATTTTACTTTGTTAACAACTGGCATAGATTCACCATTATGTGACATATGTATCTATAGGAGGAATGATACATTTTCTTCTAAAAGTTATTATTTTGCTTTTAGGAGTTGAGAGAGAGCGAGAGAGAGCGAGGCCATGGTCAGTGAGTCATTGGTTAAGATAATATAAACCTCTGTTAAGATGATGGAAGGAATTTAGGATATCAGGAGCTGTTACGTAGATAGCAAGATCATCTGCATATTGTAATGTGTCGCAGAAAGATGGAATCGGATGCTCAAGGTTGTACGTGTAAATATTATAAAGAATAGGGCTTAAAACCCAGCCCTGTGGTAGACCGTTCCAAATTGTTCTGGGAGAGCTTAACGTTCCTTTAATTATAATTTTGATAGATCATTCTATGAACAGATTGTAAATGAAGTGTACAGTCTTCGCAGGTATGTTCAGATGAAGCATTTTCTGGATGAGCACCGGAAGAAGAAGACTATCATTGGCAGAAGATATGTCCAGGAAACAACCCAACGAGAATTCATGTTTTGAAAAAGCGGTAAAAAAGAAAAAAGAGAGGATAGTTCTTTAATTAAGTGGGTATTTGAATGCGGGAAGTATACTGAAATAATGTTGATTCCTGCTATTTTGCCGGATACGGCATTAATGTTTTGGCTATGTGGGGGGAATTTAATATGAGAAAAAGAAAACGATTTTTTATAAACAAGGTACAACCACCATAACCATCATATCTGACTTCACGGAGGCAGGTAAAGACTTGTAAGCAGAACTTGGAACCAGATAAGATCCATGTTTCTGATATTGATACTACAGAAACTGAATGTTTATTTATTAGGAAGATAAGGTCTGATATTTTTAGGGAGCAAGCTTCTACAGTTCCACTATAGAAGATGGAGGCCTTTGGTTTGAGTCACTTTTATTATCTATTATACTAGCTAAATTAAAGATTTTTTCTGCAACAATCTTTGGTAGTGAGTCTGACATTTTCAAAATTAAATTATTGAGTAGAGAAAGTAGGCATTCAATAAGATTTTCATTTGGAGAAATTTTGTTGTGCGGATTGGATAATGCACACCCATTTGGACGAGAGGATGGACCGTCTACAACTATTCTTTAGTGAGGCTGTTGGTCATACCCCATGGAAATTCTACGGATGGGACGGGGCGATTGAAAAATGTTTTTTCTATACACTTGCGATATGGAGGGGAGGTAGTAGAAGTAGATAAAAGCTTGGAAGAGACCACTTCAGAGTAAGACTTTTGAAGATAGCCCAAACAGACAGATGGGACTTTGGCTGAAGCTTCTGTATAAGATACATTCTGTTCTGACATCATCATTTGATAGATTTCTGTCGATGGTGTTCCGGACAATTTTTGTTATTAGCAAAATGGCTTTTGAAACATAACAGACAAGTGGCTTCACTTTCAGGAACAGAACAGCTTACTCCAGTATGCTTTTGGGCACATCGAAAGCAACGTGGTTTAGAGCGGCATTGATTTGCTACATGACTAAATCGACAACATTGTTGGCACTGTATGGTGGGGAGTTGATAAGTTTCAACGACAAGCGATGTGAAAAATGCATATACATGTTTGGGGAGTATCTGACCTTCAAATGTATTGAGTAATATAAGTATTGAGTTGGGTCCCTACTATTGGTGATGATGACCCTTCAGAAAAACTCTTTCTTTGAAGACAGTGAGCTTTTAGGATTTTATCATAACCAGGGAGAAGCTCAATAACTTCTGCTAGTTTTTCCATTGACCAATCCATAGGGACACCGCGGATGACACTCATTCGGGAAATATTATAAGGGTGGAATGGATGCTATCAATTTTTCTTTTGCAAGCATTGGGTTATTAAGAAATCTGATAGCCTCATCTGCTGAGCATAATTCAATAGAGATGCGATTTTTGCCAACGCTTTTGACTCCCCACCCCCACCCTTTTTAGTGTTTCGAATATTATTTTTTGACAAACATAAACCTATTTTAATTGGTCGTAGTGATAGCCCTATTCTAGGATCTGAGTGGTACGAGAGATGTGGACAATAAAGGGGCCTTGATCGTTTGGCTCATACATTCTAAAAATTTGATCTAGACAGGGATGTTTATATATGGTATTTATTGAAGCTATTAAGGTGACACTAGTCGAAATTATTTCCATAGAAATTTCGGAGGAGTTTTACTCCGCTGTTTGACAGTGTACATCCAAAGTTAAACATGATATCGTTTTGTCTCATTATTAAATTTGTCTGTACGGAAACAGAATAGAAAAATAAAATATTATTAAAAAGTTACGAGCTACCAAAAATTCGTTTTTATTGCCAATTTTAACACAACTTTGGGCGTAAATTAGTAATAAAAGAAATGTAAAATTTCCAAAACAAAGTAGGTACCGACACAGCTCAATTATCGAAGAATTCAATAAATTTTATTTGTAATTGATTTATGCAGTGGTGTTTTCATAAAACCCCTTCTTCCAAAGGCATTTTCGTATTTTTTTACGCGCGCATGTTATTATGAATTATCGTGCATCTCACTGAATAATGTTTCCCCCGGTGCGGTGCGGGAGGACGACGCTTACACACACTTGCACGGCGGGCGGTGACGCGCGCTTATTCGAGTTTTATTCGAAACGAAGTTTTGCTATTTTGTAATTTGGACGCCAAAGACAAAAGACGGCATGGAAATTCATATAATTGAAAGAGATGATGCGTTTTGGACGACAGACAAAATTTTAAAATTTTCGTCTGTAATATAATATAATTATAAAAGTAAAAAAAATTAAAGTCTATATACGATTACTATTATATAAAATTGCAACAATTTCATTGGCGCCGACGGGGATCGAATTTTTTTATTTTGTAAAATAACGTTACCCCCACACTACGGTTTTCTCCTGTATCGTGGAGGCAGTTTACAAAAATCCAGACCCGGACCAATTATTTGTAGGCCATACAAATACTTGTTCCGTGCGGGATTCGAACACGCGGCTCCCAGTGCAACAATTCATTGCTAAGCCACTGCGCCACGGAGCTGTCAAATAACCGTTATTCCGTTTATTAGATACCGTTTATTCAGGTATTTCGTTCCCGTGGGATAATTTTCGAGTTACACACGTTCGAAGCCGAACTCTTGAGTGATCGCTGCATGACCACTCGGGGAAAACTAAACATAATAAAATAAGCAAGCTATATTAGGTATATAGAGCCACAGCGCCTAATAATTTCGCGGTTTCACCCGCGTCATCACGTGTCCGAGATGCGTGGCATGACATGACAGCTAGTTCAAGCATTTTATAATTGCTATCATATATTTTATTTGATAGTAATGTACGGAAAAATTATCATAATTAATGGAGTTCTTTTATTTTATCTGTAGGCATATTATGCGCGGTTTTTTTTCTGTATTAAAGAAAAACGTACACGATACATGAACAGTGTGTAGGCAAGAAATGATTCTTGATAAATTTGCTATCAACCTCTTATACTTATTAATCAATTAAACTTTTAAAATACCATAGCAACGTGAAATGAAAGAGTTTAGAAATAAAGATGTAACTAATCATTGTTACGCTCACCCGGGAGATAGAGAAAAGTATTCAATTAATTTTGAATTTATTTTAGCTACTAGCTGTTCCCCGCGACTTCGTCCGCGTTTAGTTTAGGGCGGTAATTTTGTTGCACGGACACCTAATAATTTTTCTAAAATTTAAGCAGTCTAAGTTACTTCTTATAACATGAGCTATCTACTAGTGAAAGTCCCTTCAAAATTGGACCAGCGGTTTTGGAAATTAACCGGAACAAACAGACTGACAGACATACAAAAATGTTAAAAATTGTGTTAATGTTATAAGTACCGTATATAATTTCATATGCAATTAGTAAAAAGCTGTTATTTTGACATTACAAACAGACACTTCAATTTTATTTATTTGTGTAGATATAGATAATGATTGAACTAACGGCTAACCTAACCTCGCTCATAGAAGCTTTCAATACTGGCTTCTCAGTTCGCACCGGGCTAAGGGTTATGCATTGTTTGCGCGTCAAGCCAGGTATTGAATTATTTTAATTTTACATTATCTCTTAAACTATGTACTATATTAACATGGTATAAAGAACGAAGTTTATCTTCATAAAATTGTCTTGATAATGAAGTAACTTTCGTTCGTAAGGATAAATATGCCATGCCTAATAGTTAAATTTTCATATTTTTGTCACAAAATGCCTAATTGTGGCTTATATATAAGAAATAGACATAGGGTATCGCGGACTTTTTTAGACGGAGTAAAGATCTATATTTTTCTATATATATTTATCATTTTGGGAGCGCTTTTTCTTCTGACTTGCTTAACAAATATAGGCTAGCTGAGATTATAACCTAATGCTATATAGCCTATACCATTCAACGATTTTTCAAATCGGACTGGTAGTTCCAGAGATTAGCAAGTTTAAACAAACAAAAACACTCTTCTGCTTTATTGTATTATTAGTATAGATGTAGCATCGTGTTCGTGTAACTTCGTTTTTGTTGAAACGGTTCGGAACGCCGTACGAACAAGACCTGCGTGAATACTAGTGTCGATATGCTCATCACTGATACTATCTCTGTCGGGCACGATGCCAGGTGAGACAGCGTGCTTTTTGGCCGCGCCCACTAGCGAGTTCAAGCTCGCGACTTGTGCCACCTTAAATCATCTATAGATTTTTTTTATATAATATTGGCTCAAATGTTTGATACTCAGCATGTCTTTTTTTACCGCGGTCGCACTCTTTATTGTCACTTAATTCAAGGCATATGTCTTCATCAGGAGGGTTGGGGGTACACCCCGTTTCGTCATCCATAATTGGGTATATTATTAGATCTAACTATATATTATAAGCATTAAGTCTACTTACAATAGAGAATATCCACCACCACAAAATTTTAAGGCAAATAAAGGAAAAGTAACATAATACCGTAAATCACTCACAAGTACGTGTTTACCGTTCGACCTTTGGTAAAGTTAAAAAAAAAACTACACTTTTCTAACAAATTAACAACTTATATTTAATATTAGCAAAAAAACCAGGAATAATTACTTCTGAAAAAAAAACCAACACATTTTTGGAATTCGGCCTGGAGAAAATCAAAACTTATAGAGAATAAGTAATTTACGGTGACGAATGCAGTTAGAAATTTTCGTTATTCCTCAATGCTGCTTTGCATATGCTTACCATTGCTTATTGATGAATCCCACTCGCCCTACGTTTCGCTTAATTACCGTGATAATATTGTACACTGAACTGAGTAATGTGAATTGTTCCGTTTCTTAGCATTCTGAGATCTATTTACTAAATCGATTTTATTATCCCCAATAATCGATTTATCGATCCAATAACTTATAGTTATAGTACGTTTCTAGGGCAGGCGGAAAAACGTACATTGACCTAAAGTATTATGTTAGCTTCGAAACAAAACGACAGGTATTGCTTCCATACATTTCATTATCGATTATGTGCGCTAAGCGTGTCTCATGGTACGGGGTGGGGTGAAGGAAGCGGTCATTCAGAGATAACAAACCTGTTTCGACACGGTTTGCGGTCTCACGTCGTGCGTATTTGCGAGAGCGGGCGGAGCGGGACTCATCATAATTTGAGATTTAAAATTTTTGGTTATACTTAGATCTTGTTTTCATTTTTATTAAGTTTGTTTTGTTTATTGTATTGTTACGTTGTGTATTAAAGTTTTTGTTATTATTTTGTGACGTTTTGTATATGTAGAAAGGGTAATTGAGTATAGTACAGAGACTGATTTTGTAGTTAGGAATAATATTAATTCGTTTACACGAATTAATTATTCAACGAGTCAAGGATAAACTAGTAACAGAATACGACAAGCGCACCGTTCCATGTCAGAGCCAAGACTGTCTTAACGGCGGCCGCGCCGTCCGTTTTATACAAGCAAAACGGGCGCCACCGCAGGTGCAATGGTGTAGGTGTGCGGAACACGTGTTATTTACAAGAATTCTGTCTAACTGCACCGACGGCTACCGCGCCGCACGTGCAACGGTGCTGATCCCGTCACGGCCATACTGATATGCGTGCGTCCTCGCACGCGCTCCATCACAATTTTAGTTATCTGTAGACAAAAAAAATATCGTTCGACTATCCTGACATAACAGCGTCTGGTCCGGTCTATATTGACCCTTCAGACTTGGGTGACAATCAGTTTTGATCCGGCAGTAAGCCCTACAAAACTTTAATCAACTTTATGCGAGATCGGAATGATTAGTCTGTAGCTATTCTATTTTCTCTTTTTTTTTTCAAGTACTGTTTCCGCTAGTCCGGAATCACTATTCCCTATAGCCATATAATTGGACCGGCACAAAGCCCTGCAATGATAGTAAGAACTATTTTTTTTCTTACTCTTTTTTTTTAAGTACTATTTGCTAGTCCGGAATCACTGTTCCCTGTAGCTATATCATTGGACCGGCAAACGCCCTGCAATAATAGTAAGAATCACTTTTTTTTTTACTCTCTTTTTTTTCAATTCAGTATAGAACAATTACAGACTAGCCATACCGCAAACATGTCCCTATCACAATCACACAAAAGTGTATCGTGAGGGACGTAGTGACATGATAACACCTAAGTATGCAAACCAACAGCAACACGATACATCCCAGTGCAGAACAAACCAGCCTCTCAGCGACACCATCTTCCTTTCTTGCACTAGAAGAATTACTCCGCTAGAGTGATGCAACCTCTCTGTATTTTCTAGACACACAGACAAGGCTACCTCTGACTGTCGCGCGTCCTCGTGCGGTTGACAGTGAACAGCATACAGTCTATCAGTTATCACCACCTGCTAACAGATATTAACTCTTGTTAAATATTACAACGGTCGATCATCCCAGACTTCATTTAAGTCATGAATGCGCCGATATGGCTACCTCCAGGCAAACGCACTCCAGCTTTCCGTTCTGCTGCGTTCATGCCACATTCGCGGCAGTGAGCCATCGCGCCGTACTAGCGCTAGCGAATCATCGTACTGCTTTGCAAAATTAAAAGAAATTGAGATCAATGTATTGCGAACCATGGAATTCCGGGCTTCCAAAATTCATCACATATTCTTTTATGAAACGGCAACTGTATGACATTTGAAAACATTGCAAAAAACGGAAACTATGTATAGAGACAGATACCACAACATATTTCAAAGGGAAGGAGGCAACTGCGCAAAATTTACGAAAGCCGACCAAGCCTCAGACGTCCATTTACAGCGCCAAAGCACCATTTGTTCGGTGGCCGCTTGAATTGCCTTGCCGTAAGATCAGCCGATAACTTACAGACTGTAGCGATGTAGGCTCAATCTAACCAGCGCTCGGCCGTACCTGACCATGTTCGATTAGCCGTCATAACATCTTCCTCATTGATCATTATTGTTGAGACTTCTACGAATCCCTCGACATCAAACCCCAACCTTGTCGACCACACAATATTCGGAGCAAACTGCAACACTGATCAAACATTTGAACACAAAAATTCCACTTATTATTTATAATTCAATAGCATTATAAAGTTAATCTTTTATTTTGGTACATCCATTAAAACGTTTTGTACTTCAAAATATAGCAAATGATAATCATGTTTCGCGGTAACTATCAAATTACAACAAAACTGGAACAAGTTAAGTTTTCATTGAATGCAAACTATAACTCTTCTAGAAAACCCCTAACATTTTTTACGACATTTGTTTACATATTTAGGTACGTCAAGAAATAATGAAAATACTTGCGGGTACTTTTAATACAAATCGAACAAAAGGATTTATCTTTTGGATTAAATAATTTCACTTTATCTTTTCTCTACACTTTAATGATACGACAATATCGTAAGTAGGACATCAAATTTCATTACGGTATTTAACACAAAAACAGATTCAACAATGCGGAGTGCATTATAGTCTTTGGCAAATGTAATAATCCTGATAATATTCGAAGATTATAATATGTGGGCAATAATGGGGACTTTATTCCACTTCTGATGTAGAAAGGGTAATTGAGTATAGTACAGAGACTAATTTTGTAGTTAGGAATAATATTAATTCATTTACACGAATTAATTATTCAACGAGTCAAGGATAAACTAGTAACGGAATACGACAAGCGCACCGTTCCACGTCAGAGCCAAGACTGCAATATAATGTACTCTGTGCAAGACTGTCTTAACGGCGGCCGCGCCGTCCGTTTTATACAAGCAAAACGGGCGCCACCGCAGATGCAATGGTGCAGGTTTGCGGAACACGTGTTATTTACAAGCATTCTGTCTAACTGCACCGACGGCTACCGCGCCGCACGTGCAATGGTGCTGATTCCGTCATATATTATCAGCGGTATGTAATCAAGTCCATCGACATCAAAATCTTATAAAGATTTTACGTCACCATGAAAGAAGCGGAAAGTGTCACAGAGATAACAAACCTAAATCAAAACAATACCACTTTTAATATGGCAGACGTCAAAAAACTATTTCAAGAAGGGCTATACAATATTGACCATATAAAGTGGAAAAACTGCATTAACCACGTCATAAAACAAGAAAACAAATTATATTAATTGGATAATGCCATTGATAAAACTGTAGATAGTTTTATAATCAATATGGCGAACTCTTCCACGTCGTCATTGTCAGAAAATGGTATTCTGAAATAGATACAGAAGAATAGTCTGTCAAGTGTCCCTGACAATCTACTATGAGAAGTTTAAGTATGCTTCAAGGTTGACTGCTAAAGAATACTTAGCATTAAAAGTTCGCCTTTTTACCTGACTGCCAAGAAGTGGTTATGTTTTGTACAACTACCTACCTATCTAATTACTTATTAAACTACTTACCTACTATTAACGTAATAATGAAAATTATATTAACTCCTGTGATTTATAAATAATAAATTTAAATTAATGTTAATTTCCTTTTTAATTCATATAAGTACAGGATACTCTTCTTTTTTCATAATATAATAATAGACAGGGCCGAAGAACTTCGCACTTGGCACTCTGATGATGTATGTAATGATACAAGGATAAAAAAAATAAAACTTAAAAAAAAAAGGTTGGCTACCTGGATGATATCGTCAAAGGTCAATGTACGTTTTTCCGCCTGCCCTAGAAACATACTATAGTTATAGTTCTTCTTCCCCATATCTTGGCCTGCACGGTTTGTGCGTCAGCTATGTTTTCCATTTTTCAATATATAATTATCCTTCGTAGTACAATTGTATAATTAGCCTTCATAGTACTCTGCTTCACAATATGTTGATGCGACACATTGTGAAGTCCTCGGGAGATTTTGGCGGCAACTTGAGCTAGCAGACAGTTGGCAATGGTATCTCAAGGCGCCTAAGCAGACCACCTTATATTGAGAATCACATCACCATTAGAGCACTTGTTTCACCGTTTCCACTAATAGTTCACATGCGTAGACACTTAATATACAAAATCGCACCACTTTTACACATCAAAGTCCACTTCAAACCATTATTTAAACAATAATACAGGAGTAGCATACCGCAGCCGGTCAAGTTCTAGCCAAAACTCGGTAGTTATAGTTATAGTCTAGTCTCTACTGCATTCCTGTATATACTTATTATACTCTTTGCTCTACTGTCAGGTGTCAGTGTTAGTCTTGTGCCTGCTCGGTCATTTTAAAGATCGCTCCGTACTAGTTCATTACGGACAGTGAACTAGTTCGTTCTATTAGTTCTATTAGTTCTATTCGGTCATCAGTACTACTAACCTGTTTAAATTGTATCTATCTGTATGGAATGGTTATCTTAGTCAGTCACCAGGGGCGTAGCTACCGCCGTATCAGCCGTATCAATGATACGGGGCCCCCGGGCTACAGGGGCCCCCAACGTGTGTAAGCAAAAACTCCAAGGACTTCTAATGGGACAGGAAAGGCTATCACTATTCTCTAAAGAAGTAAAGAATTTAGTAAAACTGAAATCGTCTTCAGCTATGTTCGCCGAACAAAAGGCACGAAAATTAAATTGTTTGGCTAGCTTAGTTCCTAGGAGTATTTATTGTAAGTAATAACTCATAAGCCCGTGTAGTGGCGGGTAAGAATACTCACAACCCCATATCTTCCCGTGGGTGTCGTAAAAGGCGACAGACGGAAACTGAGGCAGAGGATGGGCAGCAGCATCTTTCTGATAACAGCAAAACAACAATAAAAAAACTGCGCTTGCCAACCCGCTCGCCAAGCGTGGCAACTATGGCAATATACCCCCATGAAAGTAACGAAGAGATGGCCCCCAGTCCCCGGCAGCCCCGCTATTCCTGGCTAAGGTGGCGACCATGGTAACAGCGAGGCAGGGGGTGCTAAGAGTCTCCGGTGGAGGTTCTGTTGCCACCTACGACGACTCGACATGGCAACTTATAACGCACGCACCCTGAGGACTGACGAGAAGGTCCTGGAGCTAGAAGAAGAGATAGACAAGTTGCACTGGAATGTCATAGGATTATCCGAAGTCTGAAGAGAGGGGGAGGTCACGGTAATCCTCGAATCCGGCAATTTGTTCTATCACCAGGAGGGCGACCATCTGTCCCAAGGAGGTGTCGGATTTATCGTCCACAAGTCTCTCGTTAACAACGTTGTAAAGATTGGGAGTGTGTCGACGAGGGTTGCGGACCTTATACTCAGAATCACCGAACGGTAATCGCTGAAGGTTATACAGGTTTACGCATCAACCTCGGTACACGCCGATGAGGAGGTGGAAGAAATGTATGAGGATATCTCTAGAACAATGCATTCCTCCAAAACCCACTATACGGTGTTAATGGGAGACTTCAACGCAAAACTAGGCACAAGAGAGAACGGTGAGCTGAAAGTAGGGAAATTCGGAATAGGGCAACGGAACCCAAAGGGCCAGCAGCTGGCGAACTTCATGGAGAAAGAAGGACTCTTTATGATGAACTCTTTCTTCCAGAAGCGGCCCCACAGGAAGTGGACCTGGTCGAGCCACGACGGTTCGACAAAAAATGAGATTAACTTTATTATGACGACCAGACGACAACTATTCAGTGATGTCTCAGTGATCGCGAGGGTGAAAACCGGCAGCGATCACCGAATGGTGAGAGGCACACTGAACCTAAACGTTAAGTTGGAGAAGTCACGTCTAATGAAGTCAACGCTCCGTCCTTCTCGTGCTCTAATCCAAAGTCCAGAAACCTTTCAGCTCGAGCTACGAAACCGTTTTCAGTGCCTAGAAGATTGCAATACAATGGACGATATGAATGACAAGCTCGTGGAAACTGTCCATGCGGTCTGAGCTAAGTTTTGCAAGACCCGCCGCAGAAGAAACAAAAAGTCTCCGATCACACTCTAATCTCAATGGCTTTTAGACGGGGTATATAGCTGCAGTCTTCAGTAGATTTGACAGCGTACAGGCAACTGAACATACAGATCTCCAAATGCATGCGGCGGGACTTGTGCAACTTTAATTCTGCTCGTATTAAAGAAAAGATCGAGCAGAACCAGGGCTCCCAAGTCTTTGCAAGAGATCTGTCTGCCAGAAAGAGCCAACTGTCGAAGCTGAAGACCGAGTATGGCAGCGTCGTTTCCGGGACACCTGAGGTTTTGAGTGAGATTGAGAGGTTCTATTGGCAGCTGTACACATCATCGTTGGAGCCACACGTAAGTGTGAGTAACGATCCAAGAGCGAGTCTTATCCGACACTATTCCGATGATATCTCGGACGTCAGTCTGAGCGAGATTAGAATGGCTCTCCAGCATCTTAAAAACGGCAAGATCCCAGGCTGGATGGAATTACAGTGGAGCTTCTGAAAGCGGGTGGAAAACCGATACTTGATGTCCTTCAGAAGCTCTTTAATTCCGTCCTCCATGGTGGCACTACTCCGGAAAGGTGACAACGCTCTCTTGAAGAACTACAGACCGAGTTCCCTTTTGAGCCGCGTCTACATGCTGTTTTCGAGAGTCATTACTCCCGAACAAGCCGGTTTCCAAAAAGGCTTTAGCACCATATACCACATACATACCCTTCGGCAAATTGTACAGAAGTCCGAGGAGTACAATTTACCACTATTTCTGGCGTATGTGGACTATGAGAAAGCCCAAAGACTTTCAATCAAAATTACGTCGAAATTCGGGCGGTGCTGCAGTCCCTTCAGCGATGCCAAGTTGACTGTCGGTATATCGAAGTGCTGAAGTGCTTGTACAGTAGGGCTACGATGGCTATCCGAGTACAGAACCAGAGTACGAAACCTATCCAATTGCAGAGAGGTGCAAGACAGGGTGACGTTATATCCCCGATACTCTTCACCGCTGCATTGGAAGACGTTTTCAAGCTTCTGGACTGGTAAGGATACGGTGTTAACATCAATGGCGAGTACATCACTCACCTTCGATTTGCCGACGATATAGTCCTTATGGCAGAATCGCTGGAGGACCTAAGCACTATGCTTAATGACCTCAATAGTTTTTCCCAACGGATAGGTCTTAAGATGAACATGGACAAAACAAAGATCATGTTTAATGTCCATGTCACACCTATGTCGGTAGTTGTTGGTAGCTCTAAGCTCGAAGTTGTTGACGTTTATGTTTACCTGGGACAAATAGTCCGACTAAGTAAGTCCAACTTCGACCGAGAGGTCAATCGAGGGATTCGACTCGACTGGGTAGCGTTCGGGAAATAACGGCACATCTTCTAGTCAGGTATACCTCAAAACTTGAAAACGAAATTGTGCAACCAGTGCGTGTTGCCAGTGATGACATACGGAACTGAGACGTGGTCCTTCACTGCTGGCCGGATGAGGAAGCTCAAGGTTGCTCAGCGAGCTATGGAGAGGGCTATGCTCGGAGTTTCTCTGCGTGATAAACTTAGAAATGAGGATATGCGCAGTAGAACCAGAGTCACCGACATGGCCCAACGAATTAGTAAGCTGAAGTGGCCATGGGCCGGACATATAGCTCGAAGAACCGGCAACCGATAGGGAAAAAGGTTCTCGAGTGGCGGCCTCGTACCGGCGGATGAAGTGTAGGGCGTCCCCCCACTATATGGAGTGACGACCTGGTAAGACATGCAGGAAGTCGATGGATGCAGGTGGTTCAGGACCGTGCTTTGTGGCATTCCTTGGGTGAGGCCTATGCTCTTTAATGGACTTATGAAGGGCTGTTATGATGATGATGATGATGATGAACTAGTGGAATTAGTACTTTTGCCGTTGTCGTGATAATTGACGATAATTTATGTGTACATAGAGAACTGAAGACCATTTTTATGTATATGTTTTTTATTCCTTTATTCGTTTTTTCATTCCTTGGACTTATGAAGGGCTGTAACGATGATGATGAATAACTTAAAATCAATATATAATAATTTGAATTCAATGCAAGCGTTTTTGTTCCTTTTATGAAATCTTTACTCTTCATTGGGGCCCTCCAACAAATTTTGATACAGGGCCCCTCGAAGGCACGCTACGCCACTGTCAGTCACTGACTGAATCTGTCAACAGTCAGACTGACATTATACAATTTAAACAGGCTAATGCAGTCAGTCTCATTCGGTCGATATTTGCTCGAGTCGTAAGATTGTTTGATAAAAAATATTATTAACTTAAATTTGACATAATATTTGATTTCCCTTCATACTTGTACAGGCTTAGGACTGTCATTCTCAAGGAACATACTACTCTCTAACGAGAGTGGTCATTCTAGTCAATAGCATAAAGATAATATTATACCAATTTTTTTGTATAGCAATAAAATATTTATCTATACCTACATAAAAGACAATGCCCATCTGTGCCCCAGAAATGCCCAGATAAAGTATATTACAAGATTGCTCTAATAAATAAAAACTAGAATTATGTTGTTAATTTTAAATCATATGAAGCACTGGATAAAAATTTTTAAAAAATAAGATGTTTTGTTGACATTGCAGTTCATATCATCGCGTAGATTGAGGATTGACAGTCTATGTATATCGTTTCAGTCATTAATTCATGCTTTATTTATTACGGTCTGGAATCGCGTCCTTTGGCCCATCTAAAACTCAACATGATTGATATTAGTCATAAAAGTGATTACTAAATAATCGAATAATAATATACTGCTTTACAACAAAACCAAATAAAAATATGATTTTATAATAAACGTATATTTAGGTTTGAAATAAACAAATATTATAATTCAAGCAAAAACCTAATGACGTAATGGTTTAAAAGACTTAGCTCCAAGTCAAAAACATTCCAAAAAAACTAAAATTAGATGGGATGTGGGATGACGTCTTTACATGTATTCTGTGTGTACAGACGGGCATATTATTGATGTGATAGGTCCATATTATGCTGCCACTCAGACGGATGCCGAAATTATGAAAGATTTATTTAGTGATGAAAATGGGCCCACTCGAACGTTTTACAGAGAGGGAGATGTATTTATACTCGACCGAGGGTTCAGAGATGCAATCCCACTGTTGGAGGCCTGCAATTATAATGTGCAGAAGCCTGAGCCATTAAATGAGGGAGAACACCAGTTAACAACTATTCAAGCGAATAAAAGTCGATTAGTAACTTTATGTCGATGGGTTGTCGAAGTAGTTAACGGGCGTTTTAAAAGAGATTTCAAATTATTTCGCCAGGAGTTTTTTAATAGAGCTCACGCACATTTAATGAATGATTTTAAAATTGCAGCTGCACTAATTAATAGATTTCATCCTACAATTCAAGATCGGCCAGATGCTTCTCTTATAATAGAAAGGGCCATGAGGTATCAACATACTCCGAATTACTTGGCAGAATTTGTAAGAAATTATAATTTAAATAGGCGATCAGTCATGTTTAGACGCATCGATGGGAGCTTTCCTCAATTAAATATATTCCCCGTATATAGTTACTCTGATTTAATTCTTTTCGCTTTGGGTCCGTGTGGGATTCGGAACCGCAGCCCCAGCGCAACAACTGAATACTAAGCCACTGCGCCATGGAGCCGTCATTGCATTTATAATCTCATCAGAAACACCGGTTTGTCATGAGTAGTATTTGGTCTCTTTCCATATTATTATTTACTCGAGTACTTAAAGCTTTGTATCTAACCAAATTGTTTTCACATACGTATTGACACTATACAATAGAGACAGACTAGATAATCCCAAATAACTGACATGTATATCTAAAAACATACAGATAAGTATATAAAAGAATACTGATCTGGCTTAGCTTATATGATGATCATGATCATGAAGTTCCTAGTGAAAAACTAATAGCAATGTTGTCTAAACGATAAAATGTGTAAAAAAGCCAGTAGGCAGTTACCATGGTTAATGTCCAATATCTTTTGAACCGGTGCTTTATATGACATTTAATCTAGATATCATATAAACACTGTTAACAAGTTATCATATGACATAGAGCTGAAATTTGGG
This sequence comes from Parnassius glacialis, assembly GCA_033319125.1. Lineage (NCBI taxonomy): Eukaryota > Metazoa > Arthropoda > Insecta > Lepidoptera > Papilionidae > Parnassius > Parnassius glacialis. The sequence continues at coordinate 11,314,700 of JAVANC010000012.1, forward strand.
CATTGCATGGCATTGCTGACTTTCAGCTCCATACTAATATGGGCATGGTCCTTTATTGGCCACTGTGTACCGTATTATGGTAAAAGGCTAAGCAGAGAGCAAAGATTTGTATTAGGTGTGTATTAGGTGATTTACGTAGCTTCCTATAGATTAGAATGGCGTATTTAAAAATCAAATATGTATGTACAATAATTAATGTTTTTTTTTTATATACGTATATATATTTTTATATAATATTTTTTTACTTTTTTAGCTTTATTGCAATAATTATTTTTTTATTTTTTTTCACTTTTGTTGTTTTCCATATTATAATAAAATTAAAACATTTACATATTATTATGTAGAAAAAGCATCTGTGTAACTTTTGAGGGCTTCAATAGTTTTCGTCTGTCCGTTACGATTTGCCCAGCACTTGAAAACACTCTTTCGCATGAAACTGATGTGGCTTGGATACAAAGCCTTTTCAGGACTAACTCATACAAATGAGGATATATATGCTTACGGCTGTGCCACCATTTGAGGGGATCGTTTTTCCTATTGAGTGGTTCCTCATGCAGATATTTGTCTAATTCCCTTATCCCTGCAGCCACAGAGCTTTCTGGACGAGTTGCCTGGCTCATTTCAACATCGAACTCTTCCCAAATACTATTATTTGTTGTACCGGTAGCTACCTGTGGTTCCTGTCGAGACTGACCTTCTACCACATTTGAGTCGGCTACCTGGACTCTAACTTCTGCAACTCTGCGTCTTATGTTTTCGATGGCTCTGTTGTATGCTTCTGGAGTCCGAAAGGCTTGTTGCTTGAACCGTGGATCCAAAATTGCTGTATCAGCATATAATGCGTGAGACTCTAAATCATGAAAACGGGCGTTAATATTGTTTTTTAGTCTATTTAAAAAAATGGGGATTTCAGGATGTTGACTGATTTGGGCCAAGCAATTTACTATATGCTTAGACAAAAACTTAGCAAATATTAATACTTTTGATAAGCTTACATGTTTTTCAGAGCTTATTTCTTGGGTAACTTCATAAAAAGGTCGAAGAATTGGTACAATTTTTTCAATTAACTCCCACTCTGAAGTCTGAAGGCTGAGGTCACTTCGTATTAGGGCTATGGTGCTGATAACAGCATCTTTGATTTTTAATATACGTTCTAGCATATCGTAACAGGAATTCCAACGCGTTGGACATTCCTGCTTTAGTTTTAAAAGTGGCAAATTCATTTGCCTTTGGGCAACTTCTAATTTTGTTTGTGCCAGAGAACTTCTTTTAAAAAATTCCACTACAGCTTTAACTTTAACAATCACATCAGCAATTGTTTTTATTCCGTCCTGTATAATTAAATTCAATAAATGAGCGAAGCAACTTACTGATCGCCATTCTCCTAACCTAACAGCTGATAAAATGTTAGCAGCGTTATCACTGACTATACAACATATTTTGTGTGATAGCTGCCAGTCTTGCATTATTTGTCTTAAAAATACAACCAAATTAGCACTGGTATGCCTCTCATTGTAGTTGATACAGCCTAACAAAACCGATTGTATTTCTGTGTTTTTGTTAATATAGTGAGCTGTAACTGCTATATAACTTTGGTTAGCACTGGATGTCCATCCGTCAGTGCAAAGGCACACTGCGTAGGCTTCTTTTAAATTATGGAAACAAGAATCAAAAACCTCTGTGTACAATTTGGGTATGAGCGCCTGTGATAAAGTTTTTCTTGTTGGAAGTTGGTATCCCGGGCAGGTAGAGACTAAGTCAATTAGTTTTTTAAATTCTGGTTCCTCTACTATTCTTAATGAATGGTGACCCTTAGTCACCATAGCTACCACTTGCCTATCAATTTGTTCGGTCTTTCGCGAAGATGGTGGTCGCCGAATGAAGTTCGCAATTGATGGCCCACTTAGCGGCTGCCTAAATATAGCTGGTGTGTCTGAGTTTGGATTTTGCCTTATTATTGTGCTGTCTTGTGGCTTTTCTACAAGAGCAGAAGGCTGCCGTACTATATTCAAAGATATGGTCGGGTGCTTAGTGGCCATATGTCTTTTTAGATTTCCTAGAGAACCACATTTTGTACTTAATTTCGTCGAACAATAATTGCAAACAGCTTCGTTTGTCCCTTCTTTAAAATGAAACCACAAGTTGCTTCTTTTTGGTCTTCCTTGAGACATCATTAAAGGCAATGATATATCAATAATAAGTAGGTAAGTATCAAAATCAAAATGAAAGTTCAAACTTTAAATCAAAATAGTGTTAAAAAAATAAAACAAGTATAAACAATGAAATGTTAGTCACAAAACAATGTAGTTACAATAACAAAGGAATAAAAATAATAACAAAAAGCTACACTAGTTATTAAGTCAATGCAAAACACTCCTATAACTATAAAAACTCCTATAAAACAGTAAAACACTCGTTAGTAGTTATGCCGGACGGGCGTACTTTTAAAAACATGTTAGTTTTCGGGATTAATTATTATTATATTAAGCAGTATCCCCAGAATGTTCTATAACGTGTCGCGCTCTGATTGGTCGACTTTATTTTTGTACAAATAAGAGTTATTTTCTTAACTATTACAAAACCATGCTATAATACTAAAGGTTGTAAACATGTTGTAAAATTACACTATTGCACATTTCACTTAGATTTGTCACTAATACTTTTCATAATTACACTTTAAATATTGTTTTTAATCACTATTTTTCGTTATAAAATAACTTCAAATTTCTTTAATTCGAATTTTTTTTTCTTATTTCTCAGACATGTACGTTTCCTCACAATGTTTTCCTTCACCGCCGAGCACGTGGTAAATTAGCACTTAAAATTGCAATTAATAATTTCATTGGTGCCAGCGGGGATCGAACCCGGGTTGCTCGCGTACTGTGAAATTTATAGCGAGCGCTAACCATCTGAACTACGACGACTCCCAATTTATTATTATTTAAAAAATATATATTTTATTTATTTAAAAAATTAAATTATTTAATAATTGAATATTATAGTTTATAATGAATAAAATTATCATATTTCAGTCCATTCAAAACAATCCACGATCAATTTCTTACCCAACTAATTTGCAATTTTATATTAAACTAGCTGACCAGGCAGACGTTGTTCTGCCCTTTCCAACGACCTTTCCTATAAAAATCCTTAAACTCGCAATAAAAAAATGTTGAGGGTCATTTATCGGGATAAAAACTATCCTATCTCTCAAGTTGGACCAAAATGCACACAGTGTGCAAAATTTCATTGAAATCAGTTCAGTAGTTTAGTAGTTCATCGCGGACAAATAATGTGACACGTAATTTTTACATATATACTAGCTGACCAGGCAGACGTTGTTCAGCCCTTTGCGAATAACAATTTGCTTTTCCAAAAAAAAAAAACTGAAATTAGCAATAAAAAAATTGAGGGTCACTTATCGGGATAAAAACTATCCATCTCTCAAGTTGGACCAAATTGCACACAGTCTGCAAAATTTCATTGAAATCGATTCCATCTGTTGAATACTTACAGCAACACGTGGTAGTTATACTACTTAATTGTAGCTTATATTAAACGTTTGTATTTTTAACATAGCGCCATCTATTGATTGAGTAAATACAATCCAGTCAACAGATATCGTCATCTGATAGAAGTTTGGAGCTAACAGATAATTGTCTGTCAAATAATAGACAAATAATTTGCAATAAAATAATATTGTGTTGCGACTATAAATTGAGATGTAAGCTATCCTATCTTTTACTTGGACCAAACTGCACATTGACCATAAATTTCATTGAAATCAGTTCAGTACTTTAGGAGTCCATCGCGGACAAACAACGTGACACGTAATTTTTATATATAAAGAAGATATAAAGATTACCCGTATTATGCCATCTAGCGTTTTCTTTACGTACCACCTTGACAGTCAATTAATTTTCATTCGATAAAATGATACCTGTAGAATGGAGTAGATGGCGGTTTACAAAGCTAATGTAATTCGAATGAAAATATTCCTTAAAAACATCAGTACATGTATTCTTTTCATATATTATATTAATATTTAGGCTTCACATGTCTAAAAATAAGCATTGTAATAATTATTTGCTATAAAATTAAACTTATATTCAATATTTTATTTAACGCCATGTCTACCTTGAATGACTAATGACCGATTCTGGGATGAATTGTTTGCGTGCGTCGTTCTCTGCTTCATAGTTCGCAGTTCGCATGCACGGTTTAGCGCTGGCGTCTTGCGAGTGTAGGTGAATGAAAAGAACTGTTAGACCGATTAACAATCGGCATTCGGAAACGTTTCTTCTAGTACAGTGGCAAGATACGTTTCCTAATCGTTCATCGTTCGCGAACTACACAAGACTAGTCAGTGTCACTCTCACGCTGTCAAATGGTCTATTCTGGTTTCTGGTTCAATTTTTTTGTGGACTTCGTTCTTTAGTTAGAAGTTGTAATTTCGTCAATTTCTTTATAATAAGAATTTCTTATTAGTTATAATTAATATTTAAATACCACAATGGCTCGAGTTTTAGTTGGAGTAAAAAGAGTTATTGATTATGCAGTCAAAGTAAGTCATAAGTACAAAGGTTACCCAGTTTTCAAGTTCATTAATTTTTAAGGAAATGGAAATTTTTTTCTTCTTCTGAAATACTCGAATCATTTCCTTTCTCAATTTAATATACTGCAGTTTTTGTTTCGTCCCCTATAGCACGCCAAATTTGATACCTATGGCCTTCACAGCTTAATCATTACTGAAAAGTAAATAAAAACCAAAATGTTGACACTAATTTACCAATACGTAAGCATGTTGATGATCCTAAAAACTTCAAGTACAAGTTAATCTTGCACCAGATGGAAAATTATGTCAGCTGTACATTTTGTATTGTAGTGAAGTGTCACTTCAAGCACAGAAACTCCGTTATTTCATCTGCATGATTAAATAAGCAATATTTACAAATAGAAATATGCTAAGAGGGCACAAAATATGAACAATTTTTGTTCGATATCTATTAACTTTCCAGAAATTAAATGAGGTCTGTGTTCAGTTGTAAGATATATGTAATAGGAATAGGTAGGTCTGGTTGGATTTAAATCTGTCCCTCTTATATTTGATGGATGTACATCTATCTACAATTAGAATAATTATCAGATAATACCCATTGCTCGGATTGGAGAACCAGGATAAGTATGCCTGTGCTGCCAGATGTAAAAACCCATTCAGTACTAACAGCGTCATAAAAAGTGATAGATTACATGTTCATATATTATGTAATTTAGCACATCAAAAAAGCTCTGGGTTTAGTGTTAAGTTTGGTATTATTTTCTATGAATTGTTAAACAAAATAATCACAAAAATCATAAAATACTATACATATTTGTTGTTATTTTATACATACATACATATAATCACGCCTCTTTCCCGTAGGTAGGTAGGCACAGACCACTTCTTTTCACTTGCTACGATCCTTACATACTTGTTTCACTTCGTTCACTTTCATTATTACCTTCATATATGCTCTTCGGTTTAGGGTACTCTTGACCTTTTATCAAGTAAAGTAAATTACATAAAATAAATTTGTTTTTGGCAGAATTCCTTTTCTGCTTGGGAGTTGCTCTGGATAGGAATTACCCTGTTACCAATTTATTCAATCTCATAAAAACCATAAAATGTTCACAATACTGAATTTAAGTTAAATTAACCCGAGCATGTAACAATAATACAGATAAAAAAGGCATTGAAGTAAGGAATGTTGAACGAATGTTATTGAAATCAAATAAACATTAATCGGTTATTCTGATGTATGTAAAAGCTAAACCATATTGCAATATCAGAATTTAATGTTAAATTATCTGCTAGTCGCTAAAATATTCAGATCACCGTTAGATTCATCAAAAAAGCACTTTTGCGTTCAAAGCAAACAAATGGTAGCACAAATATAAGCTGCCAGAGCTGGAACACATACCGAACACTAGTGTCGTGCAAAACTGAATTGCAAAACGTAGAAGGTGGATCGGAGACTGCGCAAGTGATACACCAGTCTGATTCTACAGTCTGGATCATGGTTAGACAGCCGATCTCATATGTCCAATGAACACAGAATCGTAATGGGTGCATCCAGACTTGACTGAATTATCATTAGACCTATTCGTCTCTAGTATGTAGTATTCTCTAGTATTACTTCTAATTTTTAAACAGGAAGCCAAAAGTTAACTTAGATTGATCTAAACCACAAAAAAAAAACAAGATCGAGACAAAAGTTATTAGATATTTATTTTTAAACGAGTTACATACTTATTTTGGAAATCAAATTTTTATTGTATAATGTACTCAAAATTTTTTGAAGTAATTGTTTAATGTTTATGTAGATTAGGGTCAAACCAGATAAGTCTGGTGTAGTCACAGATGGTGTTAAACACTCCATGAACCCATTTGATGAGATTGCTGTGGAAGAGGCAGTTCGAATGAAAGAGAAGAAATTAGCCAGTGAAGTTATTGCCGTTTCATGTGGCCCAGCACAATCACAGGTATTGATTTTAGAAAGTATATTACATTAATTTTCACTTACCTCAATTGTTTAGTTATATGTTTAGGTCTCTTAAAGTGAAAAATCAATAAATTAAAAAAAATCCTAAATATTTATGTTGCAAGACTAACAATTACCAAGAAGTAAAGAAGATAAAAACAAAGAAAATGCAAATTTAAAACATTTTACTAATAATATTGATCTTTTCCAATGTTTTTAATCGACTTCAAAATAGGACGAGGTTCCCAATTTGACTATATTTTTTTTGTGTGTTACTTCAGAACTTTTTTATAGGTGAACCAATTTTGACGATTCTTTTTTTATTTCAAAGCTGGTGCTCATGTGGTCCCATTAAATTTCAATGAATTTGAATAAATTTCATAAAAAATTGATCATGATCTGACTGGTAGTTTTTGAATTATCCTTAATAATGCGTATTTAATTGACTTCGACTACATTGATGATGTTTTCATTTTATTTATATTGAAGTAGGTTGTACAAAATCTTTAATTTTATCACTTATCAAATAATCACATTAATTGGTAACCTTACGTCTATAGTGTTGTCTATAAACACAATAGACCATTTTTATTCTTATTAAACTAAGCTAACGTAAAAACTTATTAAATGCAAGGAATTTAAGTTGTAAAGGTAAATTTAAAAAATTTGCTGTATTCCTCAGGAAACTTTGAGGACAGCCTTAGCAATGGGAGCTGACCGAGCTATCCACATAGAAGTGGCAGGAGCAGAGTATGAGACCATGCAACCAATTCATGTTGCAAAAATTTTGGCAAAACTTTCTAAGGATGAAAAAGCTGATATTGTTATTGTGGGAAAGCAGGTATGTAACATAAACTGTGTGGTCTGTGTGATTGTGATATTAAAATTGTGTGTGAATTGTGTGCAAAAAAAGGCTACAATAATAACATATTTATATTCTGGCTATCCTAGACAATTTTTGACTTATGATTTGATTAGTTTATTCTTCCATTGTGCAAATCTTTATCATTTAATTTGCCTTGTTAAGTCAAAAAGAACTTTAAAAAATTATTGCAAAGATTTATTTTAAGGTCAATTTTGTTACAGGCTATTGATGATGATTCCAACCAAACTGCTCAAATGACTGCAGCTTTGTTGGACTGGCCTCAGGGAACATTTGCCTCCAAGGTTAGTTTTGTTACAGAACACTATGTAAATGATAACCTCTGTTCATAGTAGTGTAGTTTAAATAAAATTATCAAGAATGATCCAATTATATTTATATAATGATTGTGATAAGAACTTATTTCATACATCGTAGAATACTTGTTTGTTGTTTGTCATGATTCAAATATTTTGCATTTTAATTATAATTTCTTTTTTTAACTTACCTAGCAAGACTTAGGGAAGTAGACCTCATTTAAAAAAAAAAAATTATAATCAGAATTACTCGAAATCATTAGGTAGCTTTAAAATATTTTAATAGTAAAAGCTTCTTATTCGCGCTTCCTTCATTCGCGTTTTCACTATTCGCGGATTAAAAAACTGCGACACAATTCCTATATTCGCTGCTAAAGATTTCTTTATTCGCGGATCTAATCGGTACATACATATTAATAAAAAGGATTCCAAATAGGTATCCAACCCAATATCCTTTGTAAATGCGTCGTCAAATGGATTAATAAAAAAATAAAATATGTAGACTGCTGCTATCTTCTAATGCATCTGGAGATTGTGTCATTAAATCATTGATGCTTTACGGATCGTTAAATCCTCGTGCTATAAAAAATTAAAACAAGGAAGACCTGCCAGTGTTTTGGCGTGCTACGAGGGTGGATTGAAAAGTACTCGGCCTAACACAGATCCATTCAATTCTAAAAATCAAATCTACCCACATTATTTAGTTCAGTTCAGACTAGTTCATTGTGTGAAGTTCGAAACGTGTGCGATAATTAGTTGTGATTTTATAAATTTATTAACAAAGTAATCGGACATAATTTCCTCGAATGGAGCAAATCGAGCAGCGTGCCGTCATTAAGTACCTCCATAAGAAGGGGCTAGCATCAAAAGCCATCCATGATGACATGGTCAGTACATTAGGCGATTGTGCTCTGTCATATTCATCCGTCAAAAAATGGATAGCAGAATTTAAGCGTGGTAGAGAGAGTGTGAAAGATGAACCCCGCTCTGGAAGGCCTTCGACGTCAACTACTGACGAAAATATTAAAAAAGTACTTGATTTAATAATGGGAGACCGCAGATTAAAAATTAGAGAGATAGCCGAGATTATAGGCATCTCTTATAAACGAACTCAAAACATCATTGTCAACGAGTTGGGTTTCCACAAGGTGTCTGCGAGATGGGTTCCGCGACTGCTTTCAGTTGAACAAAAAAGGACGCGATTGACTATTTCACGCGACTGTTTGGAGTTATTTGAAGCCGATGCAGATGATTTTTTGAATCGTTTTGTTACTATAGACGAAACATGGGTTCATTACTGTACACCGGAATTAAAACAACAATCAAAACAGTGGAGAAGACCTGGTTCACCACCCCCTAAAAAGGCTAAGTCGATTTTGTCGGCAAATAAGGTGATGGCTTCAGTATTCTGGGACTCGAAAGGTGTGATTATGATTGATTATCTTGAAAGGGGTCAGACTATAAACTCTGATTACTACTGCACCTTACTACGTCGTTTACGAGAGGAAATAAAAGAAAAATGTCGAGGAATGCTCAGAAGAAAAGTCCTGTTTCATCAAGATAACGCCCGTGTTCACACGTCAGTACAGTCAATGGCTGAAATTCACAACTGTGGCTTTGAACTGTTACCGCATCCGCCGTATTCACCTGATCTGGCACCATCAGACTTCTTTCTGTTCCCTAACCTAAAAAAGCACTTGGGAGGTCAAAGATTTTCGACAAACGACGAGGACAAAGCACCTGTAGACGCATATTTTGACTCTAAGGAAGAATCATTTTTTTCAACGGTCTAAATGCTTGGAAGGGGAGGTGGCAAAAGTGTATTGAACTTGATGGTGATTATGTAGAAAAATAAAAATATAACTGATTTAGTATGTGTTTATTTTCTTGGTTAGGCCGAATACTTTTCAATCCACCCTCGTAATAAGAAAGCGCTATTTTTTGTGACTAGTTCCGGAATCGTTGTTTCTGAAACTAAAACTTATCTAACAAAAAATTAGACTTTAAAGCAGTTCTAGTTTTGGACACTGCACCAGGTCATCCTCGCGAACTTGAAACTATGTATCCAAATATAAAAGTAACATTTTTACCTCCCAACATGACGGCTTTGCTTCAATCTATGGACCAAGGAATAATCCAGGGCTTTAAGCTCTATTACATTAGACAAACCTTCAAACTCATATTGAATGTGATCCTGATATGAATGTTATGGTATCCTGGAAGAAATTTGACATAGCAAAATTTTGTTTATTCATTTATTTTTTCGGTGCATTCATCGAAAACATAAAAGAATTATTGGAAAAACTGAAGCCATGCACATTGAAATCATGCTGAGAAAAACTGTGGCCTGCTCTGACTGCGGAAAACGACGAAGGATCTGTGCAAATTCAAACTTTGACTGCAAACATAACCAAAATTGCGAATAGAATAGGACGACATGGGTTCGAACAGATAGAATCAAGTGATATTCAGGAGTTGCTTGAATTGCAAGATGAAGATTTGACTGAAACCGACTTGGACGAAATGTTAAATTCACAGCCCATTGAATAAGAGGCTTCAACAAGCACTGGAAACGTGACATGCAATTTGAAGAATCTTTGTGAAGGTTTAAGAATGGTAAATGAGCTTTGTGATTTCTTTATGAAAATTGATCCATCAATGGAACGAAGTCTTATTTTTAAGAGCAAAATTGCTAATGCCACTACTGAATATCAGTCTGAATTGAAATTTAAAAACTGCCAAGCAAGAAAAAATTACAAAATTCTTTAAACCTTTGCCTAAGCCTGAAGATAATAAATAATCAATATGGTCAAAAACTTCAATTAAATTGATTTTTTATATATTTGTTTTTATTTTGTTGCCTAGGAACGTAACCCCTATAATCCCATATAAATTACCATTCCATATTCACGGTTTCTGTATTCGCGGCATATTTACGGAACGTATACCCCGCGAATAAAGAGCTTTTACTGTATATATTAAATTAATTAATGTATGAAATTATACATAAAATATGGGTTCCTAAACATAATTTTTGGATTGGATTTAGTATCGTTTCTCAGGAATGTTGGGAGTTAGGTTTTTTATTTGGTAGAGGTTTGGTCCCCGATTATAATAATACCACTTGCATTAAAAGGTAATGCACTGTTATCGAGAAAAAAAAAAACTACTATAACCTAAAACGTATAAAAACTGGAAAAACGTATGCAAAATTACTGTGAAAGTTGGATAGCATACAGAAATTTGTGCAAGTGCGACAAGGCGTAAGGTCATGTGCCATGTCAAAAACCTATGTCACATTATTTATACTTCTATGGTATTTTTATTTTTCTGTGGTCTATACTCTTTGTCAAGTGTCAAATCGCAACATACAAATTTTTATTTCTTGCGTGAACGTGTGCTCTCCAGTATTATTGTAACTTTTCAATCTTCGTTGTTATTTTTTTACCACCCAGAAATACGCCACTGCCTTCGCGGTTATCTTTTAACCACCGAGAAATATGCAGTGGCGGTTAAGAATATCCACTACCCCATATCTTCTCGTGGGTGTCGTAAGAGGCGACAGTGGGAAACAGGCAGGATATGGGCAACAGCATCTTCCTGATAATAGCAATAGTACAATAAAAAAAAAACTGCGGTTGCCGACTTGCTCACCAAGTGTGGTAACTATGGCAAACATGAAAAGACGGCCCCCAGTCCCCGGCGGCCCCGCTATTTCTGGCTATGGTGGCGACCATGGTAACGGGCAGGGGGTGTTAAGAATCTTCCGTGGAGGTTCGGTTGCTACATAAGACGGCTCTACCTCGTGCGTGCGTTGTATGTTGCCATACAACGCGCGCACGCTGAGGATTGACGAGAAGATCCTGGAGCTGGAAGAAGAGATCGACAAGTTGCGCTGGGATATTATAGGATTATCTGAGGTCCGAAGAGAGAGGGAGTACACGGTAATCCTCGAATCCGGCAACTTGTTCTATCACCGGGAGAAAGAGGTGTTAGATTTATCGTCCACAAGTCTCTTGTTAACAACGTCAGTCTCTCTCAACTCGGAATCACCAAACGGTATTCGTTGAATTTCATACAGGTTTACGCACCAACTTTGACATATCCCGATGAAGAGGTGGAGGAAATGTACGAGGATATCTCTAAAGCCATGCCAATGCATGCAATAAAGCCATGCAATCCTCAAAAACCCACTATACGGTGTTAATAGAGATTTCAACGCAAAACTAGGCACAAGAGAGAACGGTGAGCTGAAGGTAGGGAAATTCGGAATAGGGCAACGGAACCCAAGGGGCCAGCAGCTGGCCGATTTCATGGAGAAAGAGGTCTCGTCTATTGAAGTCAATGCTCCGTCCCCCTCGTGCTCTAATCCAAAGTCCTGAAACCTTTCAGCTCGAGTTACGAAACCGTTTTCAGTGCCTAGAAAACTGCATTGCAGTGAACAATACGAATAACAAGCTCGTGAAAACTGTCCCTTGCGATCGGAGCTAAGTTCTGCAAGACTCGTCACAGTAGAACACAAAAACTCTCCTAACACACTCTAAATCTCATGGCTGCTAGACGGGAAATCAAGCTGCAGTCTTCAACTGGTTTGACAGCATACAGGCAACTGAACAGACAGATCCTCAAATGCATGCGGCGGGACTCAAGGCTCCAAAGTCTTTGCCTGAGACCTTGTCAACTGTGTTTTATGCAAATAACGAATTTGTATTTGATTTGTCTGCCAGAAAGAGCCAACTGTCAAAGCTGAAGACCGAGTGTGGTGAGGTGAGGTAAGTCTCACTCAAAACCTCAGGTGAGGAACACCTGAGGATTTGAGTGGGATTGAGAGGTTCTATAACTGTACACGTCATCGTTGGAGCCACACGCAAGTGTGAGTAACGATCCAAGAGCGAGTCTTATCCGACACTATTCCGAAGATATCCCGCACTTCAGTCTGAGCGAGATTAGAATAGCTTTCCAGCACCTTAAAAACGGCAAGGCCCCAGGCGAGGATGGAATTACAGCGGAGCTTCTGAAACCGGGTGGATAACCGGTACTTAAAACCTTCAGAAGCTGTTTAATTCCGTCCTCCATGGTGGCACTACACTGGAGGCGTGGAGCAGAAGAGCGGTCGTCTTGTTCGTCAAGAAAGGCGACAACGCTCTCTTGAAAAACTACAGACCGATTTCCCTTTAGCGGTGCCAAGTTCACTGTCGGTATCTCGAAGTGCTGAAGTGTTTGTACAGTAGGGTTACGATGGCTATCGGAGTACAGAACCAGAGTACGAAACCTTTCCAACTGCAAAGAGGTGTAAGATAGGACGACGTTATATCCCGAAACTTCATCGCTGCATTGGAAGACGTTTTGACGCTACTAGACTGGAAAGAATGCGGTATTAACATCAATGGCGAGTACATCACTGTCTTTCGACTTGCCGATGATATATTATTTATGGCAGAATCGCTGGAGGACCTAAGCACTATGCTCAAAGACCTCAATAGGGTCTCCCAACGGATAGGTTTTAGGACGAACATGGACAAAACAAAGATCATATGTAATGCAAATGTCACACCTATGCCAGTAATTGTTAGGAGCACTAAGCTCAAAGTTGTTGACGAGTATGTTTATCTGGGACAAATAGTCCGACTAGATAAGTTCAACTTCGACCGAGAGGTCAATCGACGGATTTAAATCGACTGGGCAGCGTTTGGGAAATTACGACACATCTCATCAGGTATAACTTAAAACATGAAAACGAGATTATACAACCATTGCGTGTTGCCAGTGATGACTTATGGATCTGAGATGTAGTCCTTCACTGCTGGCCGTATGAGGATGCTCAACGTCGCTCAGCGAGCTATGGCGAGGGCTATGCTCGGAGTTTCTCTGCGTGATAAACTTAAAATGAGGATATCCGTAGTAGAACCAGAATGAGCGACATAGCCCAACGGATTAGTAAGCAGAAGTGGCAATGGGTCGGCCATATATTTCGAAGAACCGACAACCGATGGGGAAAAAAGCTCCACTAGATGGAGTGACGACCTGGTAAGACATGCAGGAAGTCGATAAATGCAGATGGCTCAGGACCGTGCTTTGTGGCATTCCTTGGGGGAGGCCTATGTTCAGCAGTGGACTTATGAAAGGCTGTAATGATGATGATGATGAATGACGATGAATGACCCAGAAATATTTGAACATTCAGAAATCCTTACAGTTGTGATAGGATACAACCCCGGTCGCCCCTCCCCCTCCCACTTCCAGCCAAGACGAAAAATTTTATCATTTTGAGGTTAGGTCTATGGGATTTTGTGTTTGTCAAGAACGGTGTATAACCTTTTGATGGGAGTGGTGTCGGGAGTTAGGAGATAACCTCTCTCCCGTCCTGTCAAACGATTCTAAATTTTAACCTAATTTTTTCAAGTACCTAATGGAATAAAATTTTGTTGATTGTCTTGAATTAATAATTTTATGTTACTGCTTAGTGTTTATATACATTTACCGCACTCCATATCACAACCAAAAATGTTTAAACTATCGTCTTAGGTTTATTTAATAATAAATAAAAATTCAAGTTAAGTTTAACCATGTGGCATGGTATAAACCATGGAAATAAAATTGCCTTAAAACTCCATTGAACACTGAATATCAATATCTGCAGGTTGTGTGACAGTGGCTACAATGTTAAGTGCTTTGCATGTGCTTGGCTATGAATGAGAATATCTTATGGAAATCTGCATGTTTGTCTAGTGTAAAAAGCCGAAACGTATTGAATGAGCACAATGGGCTCTTCCTGCTTTAGAAAATTACAGTGCCCAATAGTAGAATATATTTTGAAGATTGTTATACTATTATTATATTATATATTTACTTTTTAAGGTGGAAAAAACAGACTCTGGCTTAACAATAACCCGTGAGATTGATGGCGGTTTAGAGACAATCAAGACCAAGATTCCAGCAGTGATTAGTGCAGACCTCCGACTTAATGAACCTCGCTACGCTACTTTACCTAACATAATGGTAAATTGCTTTTTTTATTTTTTACCTATATTCAAATCATTAATTCGTAAATACCTAAATAGGTTGTCTACTTTATATTTTTTCATCAAAGGTTAGTAATTAAATCATATAAACTACATAAACCTTCATATTCACTTTTAATAAAATTGTACAGCAAAGTCAAATTTTTATCATCATCAATCACATTTACAGCCTATTAAAGTACACCGCTAAAATACGCTACTCTCCCTTAGATAGCCTCTTTTGGGGGATATTTTCCATAGTTGCAACGCTTGGCAGGCGGGTTGGCAACTGCAGTTTTTTTTATTTTATCGTTATTTGGAAAGAAGCTGCTGCCAATTTGGTTTGTTTCCCTCTGTTGCATCCTACGACACCCACGGGACAATATGGGGGAGTGGATATTCTTACACCACCACTTATAGTCAACAAATTTTTGAAAACTGAAATGCTTTCTAATAGAAATCACAAAAAAAACGTATGTGTGTACTTACGTACGCACGTAAGAAGTTATACTTCTTTAGCGTAACATAAAAAAACTAAAATAAAACACGTTTTATAGATTCATATATACGAAAACTTGACAGTTGACAGACAATTACCAACTGTAGTTGTCGCTTTTAGGTTTCCGCGCGCATCGTAACAACTTCATGGTGTCGGTTTTATCTGTCGGTGTACGCGCATGGTAAAGAATTTACTCTCATCATTTTCCTCAAACGCGCCAAAAGAAGTATTAGTATATATAGTAAGAACTTCAAAAACTGCCTTGAAATACCTTTGAAGACTTCCAATGAAAGTATCCTAAGACTTCCAATAGTCACTCCCAATTTTACTGAAATATGAATGAATGAATGAATATACTTTTATTGTGCACCACGATACAAATGTCATAACAAAAACAGATTATATATGTACAATTTGGCGGCCTTATCGCTACATAGCGATCTCTTCCAGGCAACCAAAGGTGTAAAGGAATACAAACAATAAATAGGTAGGTGGTAGGTGGTGCAATATAAATATACAACATATAATATACTCATATACACACATACATATATATATCAATATACATATATATATATATATATATATATATATATATATATATATATATATATATATATATATATATAAAATTCCTCAAACAATAATATAAAGCTGATAGATACAATAAATACATAATCACACAATCTATCCTAACAGTGTCTGAACAATTGAGACAAGTAATGCTATTTAAGTAGTCACTTAAAGATACTATTTTTCTATATAAATAAATGTAAATATGTATGTATGAAATATATATATATAATTATGATATCACTTTCAAAGGGAGATGTATTTTTATCTATTATTGTATAGTATCTATTATCTACTAGCTGGTACCCGACGCATGGCTACAGTAGAAGAAATAATTGTGGAATTATCTTTTTTAAATTTGTAAGAGTTACATATATTGTTTAATTAGAAACGATAATGATATATAAGTTTCAAATAAATTTGTCTGTACCTTAGCTTAGAATAAGTAATGTTAGCAACAATCGACATCGATATACTACTCGTTTTTGTTTAGTTCTTTTTATTACTTTACTAGGTCTAAAAATATAAAGAAAAATATTATTAGTAACTATGGCAAATATTCCCTACGTTCACCAGTGGACATTAATGAATGTATGATGGATAATTTCTTGAGGAAGCAGAGAGGAAAAAGGGGTAATACGTTCGTAATCTATTTATTAGTAGTTGTGATCTAGCGACAAAGGAAAGCAGACCGCGGTCGTGCCGCTGTTATTGTACTATCGTAGCAGTGCCCTCTGTGGACGCTCTCACAGAATACCAGCGTAAAATAGCAGTTTAAGGCTGCTGTTTTTTGTATGGTGAGTGTAGAGAACCGGAGACCCCTTTTACTTAAAATTAGGCATTCTATCTTAATCCTCACGGGTGACAACGCATCTCTGCATTTTGATTCGTTGAGGATAGACGTAAATGTCTATGGGCCACAGCAACTACTAACATCAGGTGGACTGTATGCCTGATTGTCACCCTTATCTATACAAATAAATAAAATTGAAGTGTCTGTTTGTAATGTCAAAATTGCAGCTTTTTACTAAATGCATATGAAAATATATACGGTACTTAAAACAAAAATACAATTTTTAAAGTTTTTGTCTGTCTGTCTGTCGGTTTGTTCCAGCTAATCTCTGAAACGGCTGGACCAATTTTGATGGGATTTTCACTGGCAGATAGCTGATGTCACAAGGAGTAACTTAGGCTACTTTCATTTTAGAAAAAGGATTAGGGTTCCGTGAAAAAAAATTAAAACTCCAAATAACACGCGGGCGAAGTCGCGAGGAACAGCTAGTTCTATATTAAAAAAAAAAATTTCATAGTGACCTTTTAACGATATATTTTAAATTATACAACGATAGTACAACATTCCGCATTATTCGACTGCGTTTTTATTGTAAGGTGTGAGATGAAGCTTCCATAAACTTTCATTGATATAAATAAGTATTCTAAACCGAACGAATAAAAATGCCTAATTTTACTAAGTCATTCATAGACTAAATGAATTTTATCAACAACGTTTTTTGTTTCGCTAATGGCACTTGAATAGGGCACTTCACCTCTCTGGAATGGAAAAACTGCAACATCATTGTAAAAGAAAGAAGGCGAAAATAATATAGCTATCTTATTATGTAGCATGTTAAACGTCATATATATAAAGAGATCAGCTATAAGAATTTTGTTCTTATTTTAATACTCAACGCTGGTAATTACTCTGAGGTCTGTACGATACACGCACCACCTACTGTAAGTTAATTGTTACTAAGCCTTATAAGCTTCGCGCAAGTGCAAGCAATAAATTGACAAAGTTTTACCGCAATCTGACCTGATAAACGATATAGCAGCGCATAAAATAAGAACAAACAATTTTTTTTTATATATTAAGACTTCATAATAGGACCTTCATAGTCTAAGGGATTGATATCCAGCTAGTCTAGTCTTTTGTAAATTTAGTTTAGGGTTTCTTTATGCGATATGTCATGAAAGTCAAGAAGCCAATAATCTAATGAGGGTTAATAATTTTCTGCTCACCAGATGTTGTTAGTTGACTGTCATTTAATTGAGAAGTTAGTTTTTAATAAAAGTTTATCTCTTTCAAAAGTATTATATTAATACACAAAACAATGCCTCAGTGGTTTGGTTCTTTAATTATTTGCACATTATTAACTTTTTTTAAATTTTCTACTTTTATGAAGATCTGTGGTTTGGTTTATTTATTTTTAATGCTATTAATATAAAATATAGCTAATACCACAGGAAGCAACATTAACCTTTCCATTTTCCGAACAAATTAACTTCCACGCAATGATGTCTGTCTAATATTATACCTCACTTTTAAGTGGCGCCGCCCTGGTAGCAGAAAAAATCGTAGACGCCCTCACTAAACACTATGAGTGGCGAAGGTAGGGCTCGAAACTAGGGCAAGCCCAAGACATGGTTTTGTTGTTTTTAGCAGTTTTATAAAAATACACCAATCTTGATCTGTCTCCAGTCTTCAGTTTCATATTCAGTGCTGTCGCTATATATACTACTGCTAGATAGATTGTATGACTTGAAAAAAGCTGTTTGGGTTGGTTGAGCGAAAGAAAAATATTTTTACATACATTACATGAACAAAAGAAAAGCATGAACAAAGTACAAACTATGTATAAAATTAAAAAAAATATTTATATTCTCAATCGAATCGTCTCTTTTTCTTAAGGAAAGATTTGATTACGTCGTTGGTGAAAACATATGCATATATATTTCTCAACAAAGTTTAAAGATTTTGCCTTTTCCTCGCTGATTAGCACTTTAACACACTTCAATTTATCACAAGTAACACTATTATACTCCATTTTCACTAAAAATCTTTAAAAAAACGTTAATTTTCAACTCGCAATATTAATTCGCTCAAGTAAACACACAGAGTAAACATTGAAATGTGAAGTGAAGTTGCTAATGTATCACTATCGCCCGGGCGCTCCCGCGCTCGATTAGCTTCACACCAAAAAGTCGGGCTTTGGTTCCATACTAATTGCTATATAAACAATCGTAGTTATATTTCACTTTTTTTTATAGGATAAGGGTGAAAGACGAGCACACAGTCCACCTGATGGTAAGTGGTTGCTGCGGCCCATAGACATCTACATCTATCCTCTGTTACAGATCAAAATGCAGATGCGTTTTCACCCGTGAGGACTAGGATGGAATGCCTCATTTCCAGTAAAAAGGGCCTCCGGCCACCTGCACTCACCAAGCGAAACGCAGAGGTAAACCTCTACTTGACGCTGGTATTCTGTGAGGTCGTGGTACCACCCCGGTTCGAGTTGGCCCATCCATGCGACAGCAAAAGCTGCCGCCTGGCTCTACCACTGTTAAAACTATAGAACATTTTGCCACAGGTTAGAAAGGTAGCGATCGTCTTCTCGAAAGCCCGGTAAAAAGCCCACGCGTGCGAGAGAGACGACTAATCGCTCAACTCAACTCCTTTTTATGACAGCAGTATCGCGCAGTAAAGCAATCTGCCAAGTGTTGACGTTACATAATAAGGCTACGAAGTCACGACCTGTGTACAACAGAGGAGCGCTTTGAAACAGTTTAAGTTATTTTATTAGTTGATATTATTGATTGAGCCAGTTTGTTAGGGCAAGCCTGGCTTCACGGCTTACATGCAAGCTTCGCTATCGAACGCTATACCCTCGTAATCTAATGGCATCAGCAGCTTCCTAAGCTTAACTTCTCATCTTGTTAGCCAGAACCCTTACTGCTTTCAGTCAGCAACTGTGACTCACGTCTCATTGATTGCCAGTTTTTAGTTTCATGTATAAAAGATGTTTTTTTGTTCTTTAATGAATTTGTGTGGCACCCACTTATCGACATTTTGGTGAGATGAAGAATCTCTGACAAAATAATCTGAACTCCCATTGTGGCGGTTTCCGGGTGGTTTTCCAACCTCAAACTGATTCTTCCTGTAATGCGTACAATTCTATTGTATGTTGGCTATATGCCAGAGCTCCCTAGTTTTTTGTAGATTTGCTTTGAAATCCACTAATCTTAATATAAATTTTGTGCTATAAGTCGTCGATAGATTTAGTTAAGATAATTTCGATTTAAATGTAGGAATAATACGGTAGTCATCATCATCTTAACATGAACCCAGTTTACAAAAAAATATCGCGTTACAGGCCACCTCTCACCACACTTTGAACAACCATAATATAACAGTGCAAATTACTAATATAGAATGAAGTTATACACTAGTCTATTATTGTTTTACAGAAAGCAAAAAAGAAACCTCTAAAGAAAATGACTGCTAAGGATTTGGGGGTTGATCTAACACCCAGAATAAAGGTTATCAGCGTTGAAGATCCTCCAGTGAGGCAGGCTGGTTCCATCGTTCCAGATGTAGATACCCTCATTGCTAAACTTAAGGAGGGAGGTCACATATAAATACACCACATCAAACAAAATCATAACATGTTTAATGTGTCAATTGTTAGAACGAAAACACTTTGTACAAGATTTTTATATACGGAGTTATGAAAGTGTAGTCTATCACAATTTTATTTGAACATTGTAAATTTTACATTGTCATGTTGAAAATTATAATCCATTTCGATTTAAAAGGTGTTTTATATTACATTCACAGTCCCTTGGCTTTTAGCTTTATTAAACACTTATTATAAAAAGAAATATACATTTACCAAAATTAATGTACTTGATGTTTGTTATACTTTAACTGACAAGTTATTGAAAATGTTTTGTGTATATATACTTTTTTTTTAATGAGGAAACCTTTTTGTATTAATATTCATGTTCAAATGTCTGTCTGTGACCCCTGCAACCATTTCAAACTTTATTTATTACAAAGCTTTTTATACAATTAAAAAATATATATTTACATGTGTCAAATATCACTATAAACTTAGAAATTAATGATCTTTTTCTTAAGTGATGAAATGGGGTACAAAATTTATTGCTGTCTCTGCTTTAAAATTTGGCTTTTGTAATACAATCCAGGTCTGGTCATATTAACTTATATTCAGCGGTAAGAAAACTACATAAAGTTAAAACTAATTACAGTCTCAACAATTTATGGAAAGAATGAATACGTGTCTATGTAATTTATTAAGTAATCAATACAAGTCTTCACCACTATAAGGCACGTACCAGACTATTTTCCCTTCAAGGCAACCAGTGACGAGCAGATGGTGACGTGGACTGAATTTGGAACTGACGACGAGGTCCTGATGAATGCCGAGACTTTGGCCCACGTCGACCATGGGGGAAGGGCCGCGGGACTCTTGCACACAGTGGGACAGTTCACTGCAGTCTTCGTTCAGTGCTAGGAGACGCATGCCGCGTCCAAAAGGCGAGCACACAAGGCGGCCGTCTGCTGAGTAGCACAGTTCCTGCAGATTCAATTACAAAGTATTGAAACAATAAATTTACAAAAATTAAACATAAAAAGTAAAAACTGATTTTAAAGAAAAAATAATTATTAATAAAACATTGAAGCAGACTTCAATGAACTAAAATGAATAAACTTATTTTTATAATAGAAATCTTTATTCAATATAGATAAAAAAATATTCTTATTAAAAGTAATGTTTCTCTGATCACTGGTTCAAAATAAACCTCTGGTCCAGGGAAGAACAAGCAAGATACACACACATTCTTTCCACAGTAATATTATACATACATACATATAATCACGCCTCTTTCCCGTAGGGGTAGACAGAGACCACACTTGCTACGGTCCTTATATACTTGTTTCGCTTCGTCCACTTTCATTATTCCCTTCATACATGCTCTACGGTTTAGGGTACTCTTGACCTGGCCTTTTTTCAAGACGTCCCTAATTTGGTCTTGAAATGTCCGCTTAGGTCTATCCCTTCCAACACTTTCATTCACATTCACCTTATACACTTTTTTCGTCAATCGTTCTTCATTCATTTTCGCGAATTATAATATATAATAGTTTGCGAATTATTTACAAACTCATTTGAGAAACAGCTTGGAATCAATTCACATTCGAAGTCGATGCTAACATATAGTTAATAGAAGAATTAAAAGCCCAACTTCAGAGTGTGAATTTTTACTTTTTAGCATTTTGAAGGCTGGTTTATTTTTTCATTGTTTCGTGTTGACTGAGGAATATCACAATGTCATGGTTGTCTATATAGTTACGGTCTAAAACTTCACGCACAGATCTCTGAACTAGCATGCATGACTTCAAAGACGTAGATACCCGATAGACGTAGATATAGATATAATATAGACGTAGATTTTTTTATGTTCTCATCGTCATTACAAGTGCGCTACTGAACATGGGCAAACTCTAAGAAATGCCACAAAACACGATCTTGAGTCATCTGTGCCCATCGACTTCCTATATATCTTACCAGGTCGTCCTCCATTCACCTCTCCTTCTACCCCCTTCATTATGATTCAATTAAAAATTATGTCAAAACGATTGCAACTATGATAGGTGCAATCTTTGCAATATACAGGTTGTGGCGTAAAGAGTGGATATACATTTAACTACGGCTTCAACATTACAATTGATCAGAAAACAAAAAGAACGTACCTAGTAAGTCTCACGGTTTTTGAGTTATGGGACAATTACGAAACTCTTACTCTTGTCCAATCTTTTCGGTGTCAAATTCACAAATGAAGGAATTTTCTCGACCTGTTTTGTTTTGTAGCATTCTTTAATAACTATACTATCAAATACTGACTGCCATTTTAATGCCACGTCTACAGATTTTTTTTAATATTTTTCAAAAAACTTAAGTAAGATACTTATTACTTACCGATGAAAAGTGATTCCTTAGTTTTTACTAACATTTCGTGAATTTTTTGTGCAATATCTAAGAACACACCCCGGCATATTTTATTAAGATATTTTTTTTTAAATCAACACAACACGTGACAACTCTACAAGCGCCTAGCAAGCGACTGATTAAAGTGCGGTGACATTACCGCAGTTGAATGGAACAGCGTAACTTAGTGCAGTGTCGCCTCTAGTACGTAGTACATGATAACTCAATGATTCATCATCATCATCATCATTACAGCCCTTCACAAGTCCACTGCTGAACATAGGCCTCCCCCAAAGAATGCCACAAAGCACGGTCCTGAGCCACCTGCATCCATCGACTTCCTGCATATCTTACCATGTCGTCACTCCATCTAGTGGGGGGACGCCCTACACTTCGCCTGCCGGTACGAGGCTGCCAATCGAGAACCTTTCTTCCCCATCGGTTGTCGGTTCTTCGAGCTATATGGCCGGCCCATTGCCACTTCAGCTTACTAATCCGTTGGGCTATGTCGGTCACTCTGGTTCTACTGCGGATATCCTCATTTCTGAGTTTATCACGCAGAGAAATTCCGAGCATAACCCTCTCCATAGCTCGCTGAGCGACCTTGAGCTTCCTCATCCGGCCAGCAGTGAAGGACCACGTCTCAGTTCCGTGTGTCATCACTGGCAAGACGCACTGGGTGTACAGTCTCGTTTTCAAGTTTTAAGGTATACTAGATGAGAAGATGTGCCGTAATTTCCCGAACGCTGCCCAACCGAGTTGAATCCGTCGATTGACCTCTCGGTCGAAGTTGGACTTACCTAGTCGGACTATTTGTCCCAGGTAAACATACTCCTCAACAACTTCGAGCTTAGTGTTCCCAACAACTACCGGCATAGGTGTGACATGGACATTAAACATGATCTTTGTTTTGTCCTTGTTAATCTTAAGACCTATCCGTTGGGAAACACTATTGAGGTCATTGAGCATAGTGCTTAGGTCCTCCAGCGAATCTGCCATAAGGACTATATCCTCGGCAAATCGAAGGTGAGTGATGTACTCGCCATTGATGTTGATACCGTATCCTTTCCAGTCCAGAAGCTTGAAAACGTCTTCCAATGCAGCGGTGAAGAGTTTTGGGGATATGACGTCACCCTGTCTTACACCTCGCTGCAATTGGATAGGTTTCGTACTCTGGTTATGTACTCGGATAGCCATCGTAGCCCTACTGTACAAGCACTTCAACACTTCGATATACCGACAGTCAACTTGGCACCGCTGAAGGGACTGCAGCACCGCCCAAATTTCGACGGCATCAAAGGCTTTCTCATAGTCCACATACGCCAGGCATAGTGGCAAATTGTACTCCTCGGACTTCTGTACAATTTGCCGAAGGGTATGTATGTGGTCTATGGTGCTAAAGTAACTCAATGATTACACATACATAAATGTAGTACAGGATTTTTACCGGTTCTTTAATAATGAGTGTATAATTGATACCTTAATAAAACCTCTGCCCTCATTGGTCTCCTCGATGTAGTAAAGCAGTCGCTCTCTATTTTGTCGGATGTAATGTCTGGTGGCGGCTTCCTCATCGCACGTGAGCTCACTTTCCCGATTCCTCGGCGGCGGCGTTTGGCCGGAAGTTGATGGACTTGTACTGAATAAAGAAAAAAAAAATTTATTATATGGCAGTTTTTATTTCTGCCGTATTTTAAAGATTTGTAATGAATATAAAGGTTCGAATTGCTTGCAGTACCCAATACCCATGTGTAGATCTTCATACGTAAGAAGCTTACATCCAAAAGTAGATTATTTATGAGTGTATGGTATGAACCAAAAGAAAAAAAAATGCAAAATAAATACAACGCGCCAAACTTGTAACAATGTGTCTTTTATTATTTTTATGTCTATATGAGTCTGTAATTAATGGATTGATTGATGCATTCAATCGTATTCAATTTGTTTAATTCATGTGGTTCTCGTGAGCATATACTAGGCAAAGTAGTAGATTAATAGATAATGGAATAAAACTTATTTTACGGATTTTATCGCGTTTCATTTAAACTTTTTTAATTTCCGTTTCGGGTACTTTACAACACCCATGGTCACGGGAGGGACTGAGGTGGTACTTTGCATTAACAAGCAAGATCACAACAATCGCACTAACTACATCTTTTTTACGATTTTGTCGCGTCCTCCACCTGTAACTATTAGGCTATAAATCTTTATAAAAAAAATCAATCTAACTTTTACGGGCTCGGTTGATAAAGTGAAAATTTCAGACGTGGCTTGCCGAGGTTACACGATAGATGTAAGGTGAGGTGGTAAGTAAGGGGAGTGTAGAGGGAGATAGCCGTGTTGTGTGATGATAAGGGAGCGGTATAGTGTGCACATACGGTACGGTAGACGGTGTACGTGTGTGCGGTGGGGTAACGATTTGGCGAGGTTTTGAGGTTGGTGAGGGCGGATTTGTGATATGTTGAGGTAACGGGTGTTGTGAGCCAATGAAATGTCGAGTGGTATTTTGATGTTTGTGGAGTTGAGTGGCAGAAGTGCGACTGGGTGGGCAGAGACCTGTCTGTGGCGCTGTGTGTCAGCGGCAGCAGGCGGGGCGAGGCGCGCGTGCGGGGCGCGGCGGCGGGCGCGGGCGCGGGGGCGGGGGCGGGAGCGGACGCGGCGGCGGGCGCCGTGATGCCCGTGTTGATGCCCATGATGCGCTGCATGTTGAAATTGCGACCCACCTGCCCCCTGCGTGTGGTTACGCATTTATTAAAAAAAACAGTCTGATAACGAACCGTTACGCTACGCTTAGTGGTGGAAAAATGAACTTAGATTTAGATTTTAAAATTATTGTTTTCAGAGATAGTGAGTAGAAAAAAAATCGATAAATAAAGGGGGGGGGGGGGGGGGATTAGAACTCAAAACAAGCGCTCGTTTAAGTATAACGTTCGAAGCAAGCAAGCGGCGTGTTTTGTAATTTCCGTTAGTGAGTCGCGATTCTGTTCTCGTGAAGTTCACCATCGTGAGCAACAATACTTGTATTGCTGATGACATGCAAACTTAAGCTATTTTGGCATGTTTACACTATATACATTATTGAATTTTAATTACGTTAAGCTTAATGTGTAGTTCGTTATGATGTATTATTATTTAACGTGTTTTATTTAGCATGACAATGAACTATTGTATTAATTTACAAATGTATATTATTTTCCCCATTGCGTTTTGGAATGTTTTTAAACCAATGTAAAACTCAAATACAATTTTTTATCGACATAAGATTTTTGCGTCCGCCGATAAAACATAATGTTAGTTTGATTTCCTAAACAATTTCGCCTTAATGTTTACTATTAAAGGAAGTCAGCAATCAAAGCAATAAACTTCGGATAGTAAAACAAATAAATGAATTTGAGTGAAAAATAAACAACGGCCTACGTTAACAGTTATTACACGAAGTGACGACGAAAGTTAGGATTAGTCGTTCGTATTAAAAACCCAGACCTAATACAGCAGATAATATTATATTATGAGTACTATTTTTTTTAATATGATTAAATATAACCATAGGTAATCTATAGAGGTCTGTTAGTTATAGTGAGCATTCACTACACATTTAATATATTTTCATTATTCCACAACACGTCAGTGCGTACCGTCATTCAAATATTGACGACTTGATCGAAAGGACGATCCGAAAGACAATGAAAAGTTATACTTTGCTGTTTAAATCATTAGATTACGAATATAAAAAGTAGATAATTTAAAATTAAAAATTTTGTACAACCGACTTAAATATAAATTAAGAATAACTTAAAAACTCCATCCGCGGCTGGTCGTTGCTGTTGGTGATAAGAGGGCTGGTTCTTTCCTTGCTCAAAGGCTAAGTATAGCCATTCAGCGGGGAAACGCAGCCAGCGTTCTTGGCTCGATACCGCGGGGAGTAGGACTATATGATATTTAAGTTTCTAGTTTTAGCTTTTTTTTATATTAAATTGTATTGTCTAGAACCTAAGTAGACTACCTACATCTGGTTTGTATTATACTTAAAAACTATTGGTCAGACTTTAATCCAATTTATATGGGACCTCATGTGAAGCACCAGCTTTCAAAAATAATCATGGAAATTGGTTCACCTAGTAAAAAGTTATGAGGTATTACACATAAAAAAATATACAGTTGAATTGAGTACCGTCTCCTTTTTGAAGACGGTAGAAAAAAGAAAAACTGCATATTGTAGTGTATGACTGAAAAAAAAGAAATATTTGCTTAACTAGTTCTCTTTAGCTCATATTTTCTATTTGGTTTTAGGAACAATATTTGGCATTTTCAGGAAAAAATTCTAATAAGAAATACTAAGTTGTCGATTACTGTTCACCTAACTCTGCGCTCACCACAAGCCCGAATCTGTAGTGAAAGTATATGGATGTGAGCTATGAACTTAATAAATAACGAGTCAGATAAAAATTTGACATGAAACATCGGGTGCTGGCAAATTCATTGCGTATGCCACGTTGGCTCGTGTGTTTACCCCCACTATTGGCAACACGTAAATCTGACTAGATTGGATTGGGTGATTTGTGCGCGCATCGCATCGCATATTCGTTAATAGTGTGAATATGACGGTATTAAATAATACTGTTTGATTCGACTCATAAGTTAATAAGAAAAATACATAAAAAGTTTTACCCAAAACTCAGTTCAAAATGTTCAACCAAACATCGTAGCTTCCTCTCTATGAGCAGACAAAGAAAGGTTTGACTACAACAACTTTCACGCCTCTAACCCAGAAGTATAGGCAGAGAAAACGAACTATCAATTGACACGATCCTGATACGCCTATCTCGCTTCTTTCACATCCATATACCTACCCATACATGCTCGTCGGATAAGGGTACACTTAGTTTGGCCCATTTTCGATATCGCCAGTATCGTATAGTAGTATCGCCAATTTGGTCAAAACTTTCGTTTAAAGCGTCCTTGTAAACTCCGCCACTCATTTCTGCATCATAAATTTGATGTATCACTCTTTCTTCATTCTTCTTTCTATGAGTCCAAACTACAGAAGCATTTCTTTCTTAATCCCAGTCACAACATTTTTCAAACCACACTTTCCTCTAATCACACAATTTCTCACCCTATCATTAAGAGTCAACCCTAATATAATTCTTAATAACCGTATTTCTACAGAGTAAATTTTTCTTTCATGTTTTTGCCACACCCAACTTTCATTACCACACATTAAGGTATCTTACATATTATGTCTTTTCTTTTTAATCACCCTAGACGATACAATAAATCGAAACATCTTACCTTATATACAGTTCTTGGACCATTCTGTGCTGTTTGATTGTGATTGACGCTTCCCAAACGTCATTCTGTATACTTGGAAGGCCCTGGAAATAATAAATCACGTGAGGAATTACTATGAACTACGAACATAAATGATAAGAACAGTTTGAGGTGGTTGGAGTTCATTTTCCTTATTGAATCATTTTGGGAGCTTAGAAAGCTCACAATTAGTGTACCTCATTACTTAATGAATCATTAGCACAAATAAATACATTATGTTAATCATTTAAATAAAAAAATGGTTCCTTAATCTAATGAAGTTTGAGTACCATGAAATTTCATAAATGGCATTTATAAACGATATGGCGATATGTTGAGAATGGGCCAAATCAAGAGTACCTTTAACCGACGAGCGTTTATGCGTAGGTATATGGATGTGGAGGAAACGAGAGAGGTGTGTCAGGATCGTGCCAAATAGAAGTCCATAGTCTCTGCCTACCTCAATTTGGAAAAGTTATACTGTGTAACTAGGAATGATAATACAATCATTAAAATTGAATCATCCATAACTTTCAAATAAATTAACAGTACAAGCGCGGTGGCAAGTGTAATTTAATTGTACTATGCCTATAACCTTCGCGCAAGTGCAAGCAATAAGGCATGGCAGCGCATAAAATACGAACAAAAAATCATTAATTTTTATATATTAGATTTGAGGTAGTCTTAAACATTAGTCTAAAGATGTTTAGTGCATCAGTTTAAGAGAACATTAATCTTTAATGTAGGTTTTAAAACATAAAGATCATTCCTGCAACCGAGTGAAAGCAAGAGAAACTTTAAAATTTGCTTGACCTATAACAAGTCACATACTATCAACCACTTGCTAAGTTTAACATTTACACCATCCACAACTTGAGAAAAGACAACGTCCAGGCGTTGCTTGTCAAGAGTCTGATGATGAACTCACCGGTCCGAGTCTAGAGGTAGCTGTGGAGATGGGTTGTGCGGCGTCTTGCGGCGCCTCATTGCGCGCTGAGCTGCTGCCAGCTTCTGTATCAGCACCCTCACTCTCGCCCTCTCTTCTTTGGTTTGTGCCTTCCGTTCTAGAACTACATATTTTAAGCATATATGTTATATTTATATTGTGTAGGATAGATAACTGACTTAAAAAGTATTGTAACAACTTGTATAACATCCTCCTACTGTTGGGCTTATTGCAAATGAAGTGGAGCGGGTGGCTCTGCCGCAGTGCGCATTGGTGAACTAAGGCGAATGAAATAGTGTATCTATATTTCTTCACACTCATCAGTATGCACTATTACGGTTATTTTTTAGAAGTTAGGGTGATAAGCGAGCGCACTGTCCACCTCATGGGGATGCTGTGGCCCACAGGCACCTACGTCTATCCCCGATTAAGAATCAAAATTATATTAACATTACTAATATTCACTCGAACTCACGACTCTGCACCACCCTACCGTAAGTCCCACCACATACATACGGAATTCCGTTTCTATATTCCGATTCGGATTTCGAACGCAGCAAGTCCATATAAAATCTATGACTCGTCACACACGTACGGCAGTTTTCCGTTCGAAATTTTGCGGGCAAAACGGGATTCCGTATGTGTTTGGCCGACCCGTTGGGAATTCCGTATGTATGTGGCCGGACTTAGTCTATTGTTGCTTCAATTACATAGGTTTTCCAATATCTATAATAGGCTATTACTATTGTGCGTGCAGCAGGCAATAACCTGTGTCCCTTGCCGTATGGGCTGACTACTCACTAGTGAGTTCGAGGTAAGAGTTATGATTTACGTGTGGGGCTCACGACTGACCTGTGAGCGCGGGCGGCGTGCGGGCGCAGGTTGCGGAAGGGCAGCAGGCGCGCGAGGCGCAGGCCCCGGCGGGGCGGCGTGCGGCGGGGCGCGGGGGCCGCCACGCTGTCGCGACTCGACTTGTCTGACACGGCGTCGTTCGGCTGGATGTCATGTATGCACGACCACTGCGCGGAATACGTTGGTGTAAGAAACGCTTTATACAAAGGCGTATAAAGAAACAATATTATTTTTTTTAACAAAACAGCTGGAAACACCTCAATCCTTCATTTACATTAACTTACAGTTCACCTGATGGTGAATGGCTACTACAGTCCATGGACACTTGCAGCCAAACACACGCTCTATACGATTGAATGTTAAAGTTTTTTTTTAAACGCTGTTTACGTAAAAATTTTTTTGTGAATACTTGTTGAAATACTCGTCGAAATAAGTTTTGTTTAGTATATTTAAATGTGGTATAAAAGAGTTGAAAAAGTTTTAATGTAAGGAGACGGTCCATTTCTGGCCCAGTCTATGTACAATATACCGTAAAAATGAGAAAAATTCAGGGATTTTGTTAAAAATAAAATGAGAGAATAAATCAAAATAAATAACTTGCAAAACATAAAAATGCAATCCCAAGTTTCTGATGGTTTTACAAGATGATGCCCTTCAAATCATAAAAAAGTAAAAAAGACACGGTTATTTGTCAAATGTCATTTCTGACAAATGATATTTTTATTTACTTCGAGCTTGGTTGTGTAGTTCGAACTTAATGATTTACGTGAGATTTTGATTTCGTTGATATCGGACATCTGTATTCTGTAGAATCACATTTTGAATCAGTAAGCAGGTATGTACGAAAGAAAGATGTTTCCTTAAGCTATTAAACCCATTTGAATTACATGCTTCTATTTATAGTCTGTTAATAATTATTAATTTTTACATAAGTTCATAAGGGCTGCAAAATCTTAATATGATGTAATTATCTTTCAATTCACCTATTAAAACATGTTGCACTGCTTAAAATGCGCTTCTGCAATATAGATAGTTTATTAAAATAATATTGTTTTGTTCTAGATGGATGAATATGCACCAATATGTCCCACAAAGTTTTGCAAACGTATTACAAGAATTATCTATCGGCACAAATCTTGAAAATAAGCTCCAGTGCCCTAATTCCAATACTATCAGTATATTGTATATTTGGTGTCAACGAAGACTGGGTAACAGATAAGTTGTGACCCAATTAATATCATCCCAACAAGACTGTTTTAATAAGAGGCCGTTTAACATCTCGGCATCACTGGGGAAGAGCTTATTATACATATTATATACTGTTGGCGAGACAAGGGACAAGTTGGGATGAGATGATTACAGGTTATTATTGCAGTTGCTCTTCTGGACTACAGACAGTGGGTTGCTGTGCCCACATAATGACCGTTGTCTGGTATTTGTGTTGGGCTCGGTATCAAAATTCCATAACCGCACCGGTCTCAATTCTGGATGGCATTTTAGTAAGAGAGGATTTTGAAGTAGGATAAATATATAAAAAAAAAATTAAGATGTTTTATTTATGTTTAGTATCCAAAACATGACTGACCTAATGTTTCACTTTCTATAATTCATAGCACTGTTAACCTTTGTTATGACATTATCCAGGCTTCAAATGTCTGTCAAGGCTCAAGGCATACTCTGACACGCTGAGGACCTGTTATATGAAAATATTTGTATGCCGGAATCGGCAGAATATTTAGGATGCCAATTCTTTTGTAACAACTGTAATGTACCATATTATAACAAATAAATTATATTATCTATGATTGTACCCTAGCACTTCAGCAGCCCAGATAGACACATATACCTGAACAGAAATTGGTATTCAGGATTATTCTGTTTATCCAACTTAAAACAGCCACTCTAAGGTAAAATAAGTTAAATATATTCTATAAGATTAGTGCAATAAAGTAGTATCTCAGGGTGGATTTTTTAGGGTAGAGAAACGGAGTTACCCTCTATTAACATATAATCTCGGCTTTGAGCTATCTGGCACTAAATTGAGGTGAAGTGTGCGTTAGTACACACTAATGAATGCAATGAAATAATTTTGTGCGTAGGGACCGTTGATTTATTTCTACAATCTTCAAGTCTGGAATTAGGTAGTACTTTTTACATTTGTTTTCTCCTGAACTGCATTTATGATATGCAAATATGAACAAGAACGTTTGTTCTTTTAAGACCAAAAAATCACATACACAATCTATAATACACTTTATTCGTGTTTTGATCAAAAATACAATTTTTTGCCCTACTTTCCTACTAGTTTTGAGACATTTTAGCTATTTTACATAATAAATCTACCTGATAGGCTAATATGAGTATATTTCAGAGATGACAGCTAACGTCAAATCAAAACGATATCAATCCGCCATTAGTGTTGCTTTTATTGGTGAAAATAAAATATTAATTGCACTGAAATTAAGGCAAATTCGTGGATTTGAATGATCAAAAGTGGTTAAACATTTTATTTTAATTTATTTCCATACTAGTACATAAACTAGGCCTACGCTCCATACAATTTTGGACCGTCTCCTTTAAGAATAATATATATGTATATTACCTAACTATTTGATAAATTATAATGACAAAACGTCGTTTCTACTATAATTGTTGCGGGGATGGATGCTTAATGAGCAATAATTAAAAGGATTCAGATATATCAATTTTTGAGTTACCGAAGGATAATGAAAGTAGGTAAATTTATTTCATTTTTTTGTTAGATAGGTACCTATAGAGAAAAAATAATTAAGTAATAATTTAACTACAAAAGTAATACCTAAGTTACAAAACTTAGTTGAAATTTACTTCACTACTCAAATACCTACTTACATACCTATACTCGTCTTTATAATTAAAATATTTTATGTTATTATAACACAAAATACTGAAATTAAAACTTTGTTTACAAGATTTTCAACTAAGTAGATTACGATCTAATTTCTGTTAGGAATCGTATTTCGGGTTTATTTGTTGTTTACGTATCTACCTATATGAACCAAGCATCGCGATTCCCGACGAATGGCCTTGCAAGTTGCTTGCGTTGGGCATCACAGAACTTACATAGTAGATAATATGGTCGATTATAGTCAGCATAGGTACTTTTTACCTAAGTAACTTACCATTTCACAATGTATTTTTTTACTCTTTAATAACAGCCCTTAGCAACCACGGAAAGTCCGTTGTGACGTAGTAAGGAGAAAATATGCAAAGTAATACGGACGCTCGCGCGCAGCGATAAAGTTTTATTTAGCTTGCGTGCGCGATTTATTTGATTAATAATAACTATGTAGGCTATTAAGACGTCGGCAAGCAGTCAACATCAAAAGAGTGCAACTTCTGTACTTATTAAGTGGCGAAGCTTGCGAAGTCACTTATTGATTTCACGATGTTTGTCCGTCTGTCCCACGATTATCTCGAGAACGGTTTCGAATTTTCAAATTCTGTTTTCAGCAATCGATTACTGATCACCCATGCATCTGAACCTCCTATTTTGAATTTTTTTTCCGTTAGAAACCGCTACAAAGCTGATTGCTTCGCCACTTTGCTATGCTGTTAGCTTGCTAGGTTTATTTATTCTGTGTAACAACTAAGATACTGTTGCCCATCTCCCGTTTCCATTTCCCTCTGTAGCCTTTTACGACAATCACAGGACGGTATGGGCTAGTGGATATTCTTACACCGCCACTACACGGTTAAAAGAATTTAAAAAAAAAGGTTGACCCTGCAGGCCATCCTTGGTACTTCCCGCTTATTTTCGAGCACAACGCTCGAAAATTTATTTCATTTTTGGTTTTTATTTTTTTTTAATCTTTGAAACGGTTCGACCGATTGACTTGAAAATCTAATCAGCGCCGTGTCGCACGTCTCGATCGGTTGGTTCGTTTTAAAGGTATCGTACGACAAAATTTTATTTACATACACGCACGCGAACGCCACACGCACGTCACACAAACTTCGCACGCACGTCGCATGCACGTCACACGCACACTCACTCGCACACTCACACGCATAATCACACGCGCACCCTCACACGTACACACTCACACGCGCACACTCATACGCGCACACACACACGTGCACTCACACGCGCAAACTCACAAGCGCACACACACACCTGCACACACTTGCGCACACCCATACGCCCACACTCACACGTGCACACTCACAAGCGCACATTCACACGCGCACACTCACACATGCACACTCACACGCGCGGAGATCTGATTAAAACTCGCATTGAGAATGCCGAATCTATCTAATCGGACCGAAATCTACAACTTCCTACATCGAAAATTTTTAATTTTCAAAGGGAGAAATTAAAAAAATGGATGAATGAAGCATGGAAGTAATAAAAGATTTTAGTTAAAGTGAATTTGGATTCTCAAAAGATTTCAGATAGCCTTCATATGCAAGAAGTAATATCTTCATAATTACAGGCATGAACAATAAAGAGGCTGAATAGGTAAAAACAAATATCAATGTAACATCTTCTCTCAAAAAATATATTTCACTATTGAAATTTCTTTGATATCTCGTCTGCATATGTAGTTCTTCATCATTACAGCCCTTCACAAGTCCACTGCTGAACATAGGCCGCCCCTAACAAAACATGGTATGTTAAAATATGTAGTTCTTGTGCACAGGCAAAATACTCAAAATTCTGTCTCTCAACTTTCTTTATTTTTAAATCTATCAGAATCAATGTTGTGAAGAAAATTATCGTGAGGTTATCGACAAGTCTGAGAAATAAAAATATTTTGAGATGTGAAGACCGCCAACATGCTCTGTAGAAACACAACAGAGTTATTAGTTCCTAGTCCCTTCAGAAATTAGATTTAGACGTGGTAGAGCCACACTACAGAGCTATTATGGTTGTAGCACAAGTGCGTCGGCTCGACCGGGGAAGGACCACGATCTCACAGAATACCAGCTTAAAATAGCTGCGCAATGCTGCCGTATTTCGTATGGTGAGTGAAGAGAACCAGAGACTTTTTGCACTGTATATGAGGCATTTCTTCTAAGTCCACGGCTAACAACGCATCTGCATTTCGATTCTTATTTAAAATAGATGTACGTACCTATGGGGCACAGCATCCATCTACCATGAGGTGAACTGAGTGCTTGTTTGTCACCCTTATTCGATAGTGATAATTTCT
Source organism: Parnassius glacialis (assembly GCA_033319125.1). Classification (NCBI taxonomy): domain Eukaryota; kingdom Metazoa; phylum Arthropoda; class Insecta; order Lepidoptera; family Papilionidae; genus Parnassius; species Parnassius glacialis. The sequence continues at coordinate 11,349,573 of JAVANC010000012.1, forward strand.
TAATCTAAGAATACAATATTTCTCTAATTAAAAATTATATTTATTTTCATTTCCAGATCACATTGTTTCTATCAACCAACAATCTACCATGACCTTTAAATTATTATTGGGAAAAGATTCTCCTATTGCAAATTCTAAATTGAATAGAATAAAAGAAAATAAAGGAAATAAATAAAATAAGAAATGAAATAAGCAATGAAATAAGAAATAAAATAAGAAATGAAATAAGCAATGAAATAAGCAATGAAATAAGAAATGAAATAATAAATAAAAAAGAAATGAAATAATAAATAAAAAAGATATTAAATAATAAATAAAAAAGAAATGAAACAATGAATAAAAAAGAAATGAAATAATAAATAAAAAAGAAATGAAATAATAAATGAAAAAATAAATGAAATAATAAATAAAATAATAAATAAGACAATAAATAAAACAATAAATAAATAAAATAAGAAATGAAATAATAAATAAAATAAAAAGAGGTGTAAACAGGTGGATTATCTATTAGCTGAATTTGCATTTTATTAAGTAAAAAAAAATATAGATTTCTTATACTAACCTCAGATCTATCACCATGGCTTATATTTCTACTTAAAGCACTCCAGCCTTGAGGATGAATCTGAAAAACAAGTAATAAAAGCATAAAATTAACTCCAAATAAGTGATATTATCTTTTTAAATATAACACAATTAAGTTGACAAACATTAGTATTTTCTTTAATTACTTCTATGAACATTATCCTATTACTCTAATTATAAACAACATAACACGCATTAGAAGCAATTACAATAAATAGGAAAAAATACAAATAAAAAATTAATTAAAGTGAAAACCATTATTTTAGACAGAATTGTTCTTTATCCTCGTAAAATTGCACGCAACAGCTAGCGACCATGCTAACTTGGTCTGTAAATATGTATGTTACAATTGGGTGATTCTTACTGAATAAACCACTGACAGTTTATTCAGTACAGTACAGAGAGTTTAAGCAGTTGCAAATTTAACGCAGCGAGATATAATGTGACAAGAACCGGACGGGGAAAAATCGGCGGAAGCGACACCGACGCAGATGGCTATAATTATTAGGTTTTTACGTGCTTTCCGAGAAACGGGAGTGAACCACCGCCAACTTCCTAACTCTGTGCTACTAATGAGAATTTATTAACAGAAAAACCCAATAAGTGATTTTTAGCCTGACCCGGAATTTACAACCTCCAGACCGACGAGGCTGTCATCATTATAAGTAAAAGAAGAGATCCTAACTTCGTGCCTTGACTGATGCCTGAGCGTGTATGATAGGGCTCTGATTCATAGAAACCAAGGTGTAAACTTCGCTTACAATCACGTAGGTAGCTTGATATATTTTGTAGTGATGGGAGCGAAACCAATTTAATTTTACTTGGTTCATCATCATCATCATTACAGCCTTTCACAAATCCACTGCTAAACATAGGCATCCCCCAAGTTATGCCACAAAGCACGGGCCTGAGCCACCTGCATCCATCGACTTCCTGCATGTCTTGCCAGGTCGTCACTCTCATCTAGTGGGGGGTCGCCCTACACTTCACCTACCAGTACGAGGCTGCCACTCGAGAACCATTTTTCCCCATCGGTTGTCAGTTCTTCGAGCTATATGGCCGGCCCACTGCCACTTCAGCTTACTAATCCGTTGGACTATGTCGGTTACTCTGGTTCTACTGCGGATATACTCATTCCTAAGTTTATCACGCAGAGAAATTCCGAGCATAGCCTTCTCCATAGCTCGCTGAGCGACCTTGAGCTTCCTCATACGGCCAGCAGTGAAGAACCACGTCTCAGATCCGTAAGTCATCACTGGCAACACGCACTGGGTGTACAGTCTCGTTTTCAAGTTTTTTCACATTTTTCACATTTTTTCACATTTTTTGCATTGATTTTTCACCTGCTCAGTGGTGAAAAAAAAAACAAAATATAAAAAGTTAAAACATTACTTTAACTAAAAGTACTATGTGGATGTTTGGTAGGTAGATAACAAGTTTTATAAAATTCACTTACAGAATATACTGTTTATTTCATTCAATTTCATATATAATGGAACAGAACATTTTTATTTGGTTATTGTTTAAGGATTGATGACATACTACCATTTAGATCATAGGTAAACAAATAGAATGGATTATACCTGCAAAGCGCTGACAACCTCTGCATCATTCCTTTCTGGGAAATCGGACACAAACTCAACACGGTTCTCCCGACGTTCACAGTCAAACAGATGGTCGTACATTGCTGCAATAGGGATCAGCTGTTGACTCATCTGCATCAGCCTGTACAGGTTTGGCTGTAAAATAAAAACTTACATGTACACTTAATGTCATACACAAAATTCAAATGGTCAAGTAATGTAATGAGAACATAGTGATCACAACTAAATAATCTCCTTTTCTTGGGATGAAATAATCTAGCTTTTTATTGTTATAAAAAAATATTATATGGCAATGATTTGTGAGTTTTGTAAATGAGTCAGGAATAAAATTATGTTTTTACCTTAAATCCATGTAAATCCCTTGCCAATGTGGACAAGTTCAAGTTATGTATAATAACAAGCAAGCCGCCCGTAGTACACATGACCATTTGTCTTGCATCTGGTGACAGTCTGCACCGCATTAAGCCTGAAGCATGAAATACTCTATGATGGACCACATTGTACTCTGTATAAGAATTTATATCCCAAGTGTAAATGCTTCCATCTAGCCCTGATGTAACTAGTAGCTTGTCTTTCACTGAGAACTCTATGTTCTTCACCCAATTAGAGTGGCCAAGAAGTGAACATATTTTCTTTTTTAAATTTCTTATGTCCCAAAGTGCTATGGTGGCATCGTCTGAGCATGTTGCAAACATTCTACCATCCAAGAATCTGAAAAATAGATATGGGATTTTTCTCTATATATTTAACATCAACATAAGACATCAAAAAAGTCAACAAGAGAAAAGTGGGTTCATTTAATATATTTTATATGAATCCACTTTTCTCCTGTAGATTTTCCTCCTAGTCACACATAACAATCTACTTTAGGAGTACATCTAGGTAAGTACCAACTTCTTACCTATTTGTTGTAAAGCTACAGTGCATGCACTACTGCAGGTATAGAACCAGTACAATTACAGATTGTGAGGCATTTCTTCTTAGTCCTGAGAGGTGAGAGCACATCAGTAGGCTTCTCTGTTTAAAGTTGGTTCTGGGGTCCATATGCTTCAGAAACCACTTCCCATTAAGTGGACTGTATGTTCATATTGTCATTTCACTTTTATAAAAAAACAATCTTAATTTTAGAATTGTAATAGCTGACATTATGGTCTGTAGGTAGTCCGAAAATATCTCTATCTGAATAACTTTTAATAAAGTTTTTATGTCTCGTCTATAATGTGTGCTTGTAGTGGAATTGATTTTATCATTAACTTTTACTTAAATACATTACACAATTCATCTAGGAATTGGTAGGGGAGCATACTGTGTGACTAGGCCCACCCTGAACTAGAATTTACATACACTTTGTGGTGCGCTAAGGCGAATAAATATGTGTTTAGATTTATATACTTTAGATCACATGTTATATGTTTGTGAATCATCATTTTTTCTTTTTAATCGTAAGAATATACTTTAATACTTACTTCACACAGTTAACACAATCTGAGTGTGCTCCATTAACAGAATGAATTCTTCTATGTGTAAGTGGATCAAATATTTGAATGGATTTTTTTTCACAAGCTGCCACTAACAACGACCTGAAATATATAAAAGGAACACAAATAAAGATCAATGACTTAAATAAACTTCTTTTCCGAGTACCCTGCATGGATTTTGTTAATGTGCCGAGCAAAAAATTCAAAATAGTAGTCACTGCTGTCGATAATTTAAATATTATTATGATAATTAACACTTTCATTTGTAAGATTTTCAGACATATAAATTAAGAAAATAGCAATGAACCACATTTGGGTTACAAGACGGAGGGAAAGAGGGTAGTTACTGTTAATAGTGTTTGCACAAAAGAAATGTAAAGTTTAAAAAACAAAACTATGTAATGGTGGTCAAAACCTAAAAATGGTATGCCAGTTTAGTTCAGTTCTGTTGAGCTGTTAAAATGCAATTTGTAGGTTTAAAGTTTTAAAATGTCACCTGGTAATTTTAATAATTCATACTATATATATAGTATGAATTATTAAAATCATCTCAAATATGCTGCACAACATTGAAAAGTAGCATTTCTAACGATAATTAACGTATTTTTATGATTATTTTTCAATAAACATGGTATACTATCTTAACGCAAGGATCATACGCAAAAATATGTTGACAAACAGACAAGCTTTTTTTTTTTTTTTTTATAGGATAAGGGTGACAAACGAGCACACAGTCCACCTGATGGTAAGTGGTTGCTGCGGCCCATAGACATCTACATCTATCCTCTATTACAAATCAAAATGTAGATGCGTTGTCACCCATGAGGACTAAGATGGAATGCCTCATTTCCAGTAAAAAGGGCCTCCGGCCACCTGCACTCACCAAGCGAAACGCAGAGGTAAACCTCTACTTCACGCTGGTATTCTGTGAGGTCGTGGTACCACCCCGGTTCGAGCCGGCCCATCCGTGCGACAGCAAAAGTTGCCGCGTGGCTCTACCACTGTTAACTTTAACTTTACCACTTTTTCAACAATTACCAATAAAATGTTTTTTACGTAATGTAAACATTAATGTAACAATTAATTGCAATAAAATGTGGCAGCTGAGCCAATTTTGAATCCACTGAATAAATGTTAAGAGCTAATAAAAAAAAAAATACCGACATGTTTTGAGACGTTCAGTGAACAGATTGCTGAAATCAATAATATTCCATAATTCTAAATTAAAGTACAATTATTGTAGATGATAAAATTGTTCACTTTTCAGGGTTCCAGTATTTATAATTAATAAGGTACTTTTCATATGACCCAACTAAATAGGATGGTAGCAACCATGCAAATAAAACCTTTTGGTACCCTGAAGTATTCTCGTATTCTGTAGCAAAATGGTGTCTCGTTACTTCTTACACAATTTGTATAGTCTAGTCCTTGTCCATTTACAGTATCGCACAAAATACACATTCAAAAAGTATGTTGTAAAAGTGGCATTACTGTTTAAAAACTTTACAAATAATGACTGAATACCTATTATTCTTTCCAAAATATATGGTATACTTTCTTACTGTAGTATCTTTTTGACTGAAATTTAAGATCTATTTTAATAGACCCAAATGTGCTGTGTCGCTAATGTGGCACAGTGAATTGTAACAGGTAATATCCACATGGGAATCACCACATTGGCAGATATATAGTGGGAGGAAAGGAGCAGCTAAGTTTGTTTGTAATTTTTGGGGGGAGGGTTGATTTCCTTCTACCAGTAAACTTGATAGTTCTCTGGCAATTTCTAGCTGTAATGGTGCCATCTATAAGGCGCAATGTAGTACATTTTTGCTTAGCTTACAGACTAAATGATGATGCACATTTATGAACTCAACTGCTGAGAGAAACAAATGAAGTAACATTGCTGGAATACCCTCTGCAAGGTGCTGAACAATAACATTGCAGCAAAATATTACTGGCAATAATGCTGAGCTTAGTTATGTTTTTTTTAGCCCATTTACAAGCCCTATAAGCACACAGATCATTAAGATGAAATAGGGACATCTATGGAGTTTCTAATATAATTTCTATTATCTGTAGAGATTTAAAAAGAAACTTCTAGGAATATTTATACAGGGCTATTTTGCAATAACCGGCCAAATTTGCAGAAATGATCAGAATAAGTGTTATAGGCAAATGGTGAAGAAATATTTATTAAAAAAATCTCAAACATTTTGTCCTTTTTATCTTTTAAATTCAAAATGTGTGGTAAAGTCTTCTCTAAACTGATTTTACTTCGCACATACACATTCGTAAGGGTCAATCGGTAGGCAAAAACGTTATTGCCCATAAATCACATTCAATTTGGGATAATTTCAAATAAATGTAGATGCCTTATATTTCAAAAAGTACAATAACGGTATATCATCATTTATATATTTGAACTTAAGTTTAAAATTTGGCTACTCTTTGAAAAATAACCCTGTAGAAGTAGGATAACTCATAAGGAAACTATTTTTAAATCATGGCATCTTTAATATTATATAATTTACTACTCAATTAAGCACGACATGTACAATCTGACCTTTCTTCAGATAAATACACAATTAATAATTTAATAAATGAGTATTCAATAATTATTGTGCAATGATATTAAAAAAGGATTTGCAATGATAGCTCATACAAACACAAGTGGTAAAATTACAAATATTGTACAATCAACTTCAATATAAATAAAATGAGAACATCATCAATGTACTCGAAGTTAACTAAATATGCATTATTAAGGATAACTCAAAAACTACAAGTCAGATCTTTATCAAATTTATATGGGACCATATGAAAAGCACCAGCTTTCAAAAAAATCATCAAGACCAGTTCATCTAGAAAAAAGTTCTGAGGTAACACAAATAAGAACAAACAAACAGTCAAATTGAGAACCTACTCCTTTTTTGAAGTTGGTTGAAAATAATCTTTCCATTTCCTTCCTTATACTTTACACAGAATGCTACTTTTATTTTTTCTTTTAAAAGTTTTTATATCTTTTATCTGATTTATGTTCTATAAAAAAATTCATCCCTATCTCTAAAGTAATCTATATTTATTTATTTACACTAAATCTCAATAAACAATAAACATGTAAGTTAGCACAAAAATCAAATGATTACAATGACATCCAACCAGCAATCAGAAGACTAGTTTTAATTGTTTTCATTATACAATATATTTGTCCTAATCTGTACAATTTTACACTTTAACTAGAATCTGTATATGCCCCAAACCCAAATGCATAATTCATGATGCTGTATGGTATATGTATTTAAAAATGAGGGGTTGGTCTTACTTGTGAGAACACGCACATTGTTTCAGTGAAAACTTCAAAATCAAACATTTATCAAGGACAGTGTGAGTACAGTGGATGTCAGAAAAGGAGACAAAGGGAAATGAGAGAAGATATGACCAGCAGCACCCTCCCAATATAAGCTCTAAATAAAAAAAACTGCAGTACATTAATGCCTACTCTGCATTTCTTAAATTTATACCTCAATAGGAGCCCAAGTTGCCACACTTTAGGTGTACTAAAAGTAAAGAACAAAGGAGGATTAATTGTAAAAAAAGCAATAAATATAATATAATTCATTCGTTCATTACAGCCTAGCAAAAGTCCACTGATGTACATAGACCTCCTCTATAGATTATCTCATTGGGAGTTTCTGCAATAGTTGCCACGCTTAGCATGCCGGTTGGGAAATGCAAGATGCTGCTGTCCATATCCTGTTTTAGTTTTCCCCTGTCACCTGTTACTACGCTTATAGGGTACCAGGTAGTGGATATTTTTGTGCCACCACTACATGACTGAAATAAAATGTTAAACAGATGTAGACGACAGGAAGTAACATTATTTAATAATGCTAGACTTCTGATACTACAATCACCAATCCACTCATCAAGTAGGGTAAATACAACAAATCTTCATATTAGAGAGGCAAAATCCAACCAATGATTGACAAGTGTGATGGATACACATTTCCATATTATGTTCTTCTATTTAGTTTATTTTAATTATTATTTCCCAAATATTTATACTACAAATTGTTGTAGCAATACTACAAAATAGGCATAATAATTTAAAATTGTAACTTCTTACCCTTCCGGAGAAAACTCAAGGTTAAACACCCCTCCGGTAGGAACATCATTAGCTTGTTCACAATCCCAAGAAGCAATGGGCTTCATGCCGCAATAAAGACTTCTTGCTATAGCATTCTCTGCTCCTATTGGGTTTTGAAACCCCGTCTCGCGTCTTATTAGTCTATAAGGGCTGAATGCTGAATTTTTGGCCATAAAAGTTGGAGTGTAATTGCTACCCATTTTGCTGATAACGTGAACAGAGTTATTAAAGCTAAATTCTCTTAAAACTTAAGTACTTCCCTTAACAGTTTTCGATAAATGCATTGTTTATCTCAGGCATTACAATTTTATACTATTTTTATTTTTTTAATCTAAAACTATATACATAATTTACTAAAGATCTTGTATGTAATCACAGAATTCACAGATTAACTAGTAGGAAGTAGATTCTAAGTCTAACAGAATATGAATATGAAATAGGTGTTTAATAGGTGTCTTTTTATGCTAAAAATCGAAAAGCAAAAAGTCTGTCATAGATTGTTGTTGTTTTTACTATTCGCTCGAGACAGCAGGCAAATGAACAAAGCCATACAGCCTTGTCTTTTTTATTTTGAATATATAGAATTTTAAAGTGTAAAGGCCGTAACCAAGTCTTATTTTCTTCTTTCCATCTCTTCAAAATCCATAAAGGCCGAAGTCAAGTCTTATTTTGTTTAATTCTTCATATTTTCAAAAACCCGTAAAGGCTAAAGCCAAGTCTTCTTTAAATTATAATCTTTGTAAGTTTCAATCCGTGTAGATTTGTCAATCCAATATTTTCAGGGATCTAATATTTTCAAACTGGGATACCATATTTCATATTTCTTTTACAATATTATGAATAAAATTGCAAAGTGCTAAATATGTCTTAGTATTCCTAAGAACATCTTGCAGGGCACGCGGAACTCTTTCTGAGTTTTCATAAACTTGTATAAGTTTTTCAATGAGTGGCAATCTTTCTATGGCGTACGCTGGGCAGTTAAATATTATATGTTCTGCAGTCTGATCTGCTTCTGCATCGCAGAAATTGCATGTTGCAGATGCTACTATTCTCATCCTGGACAGATGAGCGTTCAGTCGATAGTGGCCAAATCTAAGTCTGCACATTATTGTATAAAATTTTCTGCTATGATATCTCTCATTGCGAGAAAAAAAATATCCTCTGTCATAGATTATTGTATGAAGTCAATAGTTGTTGTTACGATTCGCCAATTATGCCGGGAAAACTTTTTAGACCATACAGTCTAGTCAGATTTGTATTTTGTTCATAAAGCTTTACAGTATACTGATGCGTAACATTGCTAAGTTCTTAGATTTCAAAGACAACATAACCTTAACCCAATGGAGTAATACTACAATGTGACACTTCGCAATCAGCGTATTGTAAAGTTTTGTTAATAAAATACTCATCAGGTATTGCTGTATGGTCTAAGGCCTTTGGCTTTTTTAAGTATATATAAACCACTCATAAACCGGAAATATAGGTCATATATGTCAATAATGGTTGTCAGTAGAGATGTGTCGTACTATAGTTCGGCCGTTCAGAGAATGCGTTCCTGACACCTATCAGTTAGTCACGACTAGTGATGGGCACAACATAACAGTGAGTTCGTAACCGCCGCGTTATTTTTAAGATTATTTTCGTTTTAAATTGCCGGAATCATTTAAAATTTATATTTTCGTAATTTAAGTGGAAACCAAAAAAAGATAATATTTATATAATAAAATTGTTTTATTTATTCTTTGTTACAAACTTACAATCTGTATTTCTATGCAATAAAGTACATTGAATTGAATGTGCGTACAGAATATTAATCAGACTCCGATTCACTTGAGGAGGTGGTGTCTTCACCAGCATCTTCGCCTACATGTATAATTATATTATTATCAATAACAGTATCAATCCTGATATCTCGGTCAAAATGTTCCACAATCAGGTTTTTAGTCTTTTCAACAACCTTTGCCCAGTCATCTCTTGTGACTTCCCCGCAGGCTTCTTTTAATAGGGTCATCATCTTTTGTAGTGTTATGCTACTTACTTATCATTTTACATTAATTTAAATCCATTTTTCCATTCTGTTTCAATGCTCTGCATTCACTTCAAATCGGGATATTTTACATCACCTTTATTTCCATAGGATCCTGTAACGATTTCAAACCATAAGAACACAATCACAAATCATTTCTACTTCGTATTTCCACATTATCAGCACTTCTAAATTGGTGTCAATGAAGTCTACCTTTTTTCGATCTTTTAGTTAGTTTTCCTTAACTCTACAATTTCGGGCTTTGTGTGGGTAGTTGCGTTACCTTTTTTCCTATTTTAATAATATCTCCTTTTCCACTTAAATCTTTCCATTTTCTTATAACAAGCCTAAAACTAAAATTTGACATGTTCTATTACTGATGTTTATTTGGTCTCCATGGAAATTATATTCAAATTTGTTACCGGTCTGTAGTTTCTATTTCGATAATTCCACATAAATACTTTTTCCTCTTGACCATTTACAAAAAATTTGCGTTTAATTTAAATAATTTTTCCGTTCTCTCTAGAAAGATATAAAAGCCGAACAATCGGTGAAGAAATTCAGTCTTGCTTCAGTTCTCGTATCGGAAGCATCTTCTAAAGGCCTTATCCCGGGGCCGCTCAGCCCCGGGATCCTGCAAGCCTCTATCCTGCCTGAAGCCACTGGACTCTACGATCCGTTGCTCTGCCTGAAGTCGCCGGATCCTACAAAACGTTGCTCTGCCTGAAGTCGCCGAGATCCCACAAGTCTCTACTCTACCTGGAGTCGCCGAAACCTACAAACCTCTGTTCCACCCGAAATCACCGGAACCTACAACCTTTGTCCCGCCTACAGTCATCGGATCCTGCAGGCCACTGCGCTGTCTGAAGTTGCTGAGGATCCTGCAAGCTCCTGTCTGGGCTGAAGTCGCCGATCCTGCAATCGCCGCATTCACCTGAGGTCGTCGCCTAGAGACGCCCACGCCTACCCACCTACGCCGTGCGTGCTCGTTTCAGGCGCTGGGAGCACGCTTGGGATCTTCGGACTCAGCTACGACATAAATCTTTTTTTTTATTACCTTTTTTTTTAAAAAAATAATTTGTAAATCACATCATCCATCCTCACATTCATACTCCATTTTTGATATATAAAATTGTAAATACTCTTTTAAAAACTTAAATATATTATTGTCTTGGTCTATTTGGTTGTTTTGCTGATCGTAGGTTAGGTTTTCCTTTTCTTTTAATTGTCGCTTCACGACAGTTTGGCGCCCAACGTAAAAGTCCTCTTTCTCTCTTAATTCTTCACCTTTACTGCGCCTTGTCTAGTTCCTTTTGATTTAATTGCTTTCCCTTTTGTTCTTAACTTACTATTCATCATTCATTTACACATCCTTTTCATACCTTCAAAATTCTAAAACAAAACTTCTTCTAGTTTTTCAACTTATTTGGATTATATTTAGGCCTACAAATAACACTTCATTTACATTCATCACTCTAAGTTACATTCATCACTATAATATTTTTTATTCTAGATAACTTAGAGGTACGATTTTTAATAATATTTTTATTTCTTAAACTTAACTTTACACGTAATTATAACAATGAAAAGGGTTATTAAGTACGAATTCCTTAACAAGGCCGAACTTGAATACGAAGTGAAGATTAGATGTGAGGAACCAGCTAATACTGTTTTGCTTCTAAAAAAACAAGTTTTACGTTTAGTTGCGAATTCTCACCCTGAAGATATTCTGACTTCTCCAATTCCGATCGAGGATGACTTGTCTCAAATTGATTCTACATTGACCTATCTGGACTGTAAAATTAAAAAATTTTTACAAGGTGAAACCAAATATTTACGACTAATAGAAACTTTTATTAACCATGTTTTTTACAGATTAGAGCGAATAGATACTGACTTATATCCAGACTTTAAAGCTAATTTCGAGACTTTGAAGATGAAATATGACGCTATGGCTAAACAATTCCAATCCTTGACTCCACCTTCAACTGAAAATGACGTTCCATCACTTGACCCTCCTGTTGACCCGACTGTTACGGTTGACCCGACTGTCACGGAACTCCCTCTTGTTTCTCAAACTTCTATTCAGGTCCATACCCCGTATCCTCCACCACCACCTCAATCTTTTTCTCCATCCAACGTCTTCAAAGATCTGAAAAGACACACCTTCAATGGTAAAAGCTGTCCAAGATCCTTTCTTCAAAAACTGGAAGAATACTGTATAGCTCGTGGCTTGTCCAAAGACTTGTTGATTTCACAAGCGTTTGAAATTTTCACTGACAATGCTCTTCATTGGTTCAGATTTAAATATAATCAGAATCCAAACTTAACGTGGAACGAACTTTCTTCATTATTAATCAAAGACTTTGGTGGTTTTGATTATGATCACAAACTTTTAGAAGCGATTAGGAATCGAACTCAAGGTCGAGATGAACCTATTGTCATCTATATTTCCATCATGTCTGGAATGTTTTCTCGTCTTTCGAAGAAACTTTCGGAAACAGAACAATTGGAGATTATTTTGAGGAATATTCGCCCATGTTATTCTGTCTTCGTAGCTCTAAAAGACATTGACTCTATCGACTCTCTTTTGGCTACTTGCCAAAACTATGAAAAATTCCTAGACAGAGACAAACAATTTAAAGAACCAAATGTACAACAAAGTCCTCTTATTTCTGAATTCAACTACAAGCATTCCACTTCAAGTTCAGTTGACTCTTCAGATTTTTCTAATAACTCAAGACCTTCTCCTCCCCTCATGAATAAATTCACTTCATCCTACAAATACCCTTCTAGGCAAGTTAATAGTCTCTCTCAAACCAAAGCTCCTCAAGAAAGCTCCTTTTGTGTTCGCTGTCGTAAACAAGGTCATTCTTTAAACACCTGTACTCAACCACGATTCGTCATTTGTTTCAAATGTGGTCTTAAAGGTTTTAAAACTGCAGATTGCCCTACTTGTTCTCCCAAACCTAATACTAGTTCAAAAAACTAACTACTGACTTGAAAAGTAACTTAAACTTTGATAACGACGATTGGACTAATTGGATTAAAACAATTCAAAACTTCTTTTCTTGTTACAAAATCTCTTCTACACTCTACTCCAAGGAACAAGATCTTAATCGTCCATTCGTTAATGTCAAAATTTATAACTTAACTTTATCTGGTTTACTAGATTCTGGCAGTTCAGTAACTATTCTGGGTAATAATTCTCATTTGGAAATTCTTAAACTGGGCTGCAAACTTTTCAAGTCAGATCTTATTACTGTCTCTACTGCTAATAATCAAAAAATTAATTCCTTGGGTTATTTTGACTTACCTGTTCATTTTAATAATCAAACTCATTTAATTAAAGCTTATGTTTTCCCTGAAATATTTCCTTCGCTAATATTAGGTATTGACTTTTGGAGAAAATTTAATCTTTTACCTAGTGTTTTATCTTCTCTTAACTTTACAGAATCTAAATGTTCTGCTATCGAAACTAAAGATACTAAAGTTTTACCTTATGAGCATTTAACTCCTAACCAAAAGAACATCGCTAACGACATCATCCAACGCTTCAAAACAATTTCTTTTGAGGAAAAAGGTATCCTGGGAAGCACACATTTAATCACCCACAAGATTGATACTGGTGATTCTCTTCCAATCAAACAAAGATGTTATAGACTGTCTCCTGAAAAACAAAAGGCGTTAATTGGATGGGGATGGAAGGTCATTGAACAATGCGAAAGTCCTTGGTTATCTCCAGTTCTCATCACTCCGAAGAAGAATGGTGAATGGCGTTTCTGTGTTGACAGCAGGAAGCTTAACTCAATTACACGTCGTGATGCTTATAAGTTGCCACTAATAAGCGAAATTTTGGACAACCTGAAGAATGCCAAATACTTATCAAGCATTGACATTGCAAAAGCATTTTGGGAAATTCCCTTGAATCCTGCGGATAAAGATAAAACTGCCTTTTATGTACCTGGAAGAGGTATGTTTAGATTTAAAGTAATGCCTTTTGGCCTCACCAACTCACCTGCAACTCTACAAAGATTAATGGATATGCTGTTTACTCCTGAATTTGAGAACAAGGTATTTTGTTATCTGGACGACATTGTTATTATTAGTGAGACTTTTGATGAACACATATCGCTTCTCATGAAAGTTCATGAAAAACTATCATATGCCAATCTAACTATTAACTTTGAGAAGAGTCAATTCTTCAAGAAAGAACTGAAATACCTTGGTTTTCTTGTGGACGAGTATGGTTTACGTGCAGATCCAGATAAAATAAAAGCTATTTTAGAATATCCTGTACCTACTTGCAGAAAAGAAGTACGAAGATTCATAGGCACCTGCAGCTGGTTCAGAAGATTCATTCCAAACTTTAGCACTATTGCCTCTCCACTCAACCAACTAACCTGTTCCGGGAAGAACGCTCCTAAATTTTTATGGAATTCACAAGCTGCAGCTGCTTTCCAGAAACTTAAAGAAGCCTTGGTAACTGCTCCTGTCCTTGCTTGCCCTAACTTCGAACTACCCTTCTCTGTACATTGTGATGCATCAAATTATGGCATAGGAGCAATGCTTACCCAACAACAAGATGATAAAGAAGTCGTGATTGCTTACATGAGTAAAGCACTAAATAAAAATCAACGGAACTACTCAACTACTGAAAGAGAAACATTGGCTGTAATAACTGCATTAGAACATTGGCGATGTTACCTAGACAATGGTAAAGAATTTACAATATATACTGATCATGCTGCGCTTAAATGGTTTCAGAATTTATCAAACCCATCAGGAAGACTTGCTCGCTGGACTTTACGCTTATCATGCTTTAACTTTGTCATAAAACATAAAAAAAGGAAAGGATAACGTTGTTCCAGATTTATTATCAAGACATAAAAATCAAGAACGTCCTAATACACGAGAAACTTCACCTCAAGGCGTACATCCCATTACGATTGAAGAATCACCTGATCGTAGACTTGAACACTACAACAAAATTTTTCTCGGATGTTCCAACAATCCAGACGCATATCCCAACTACACTATCAGGGATAACAAACTTTACCGCTGTATCCATTCTCCCGATCGTCTAAACGATGACTTTATTTGGAAAGAAGTTCCACTACCTCAAGATAGACAGGCACTTATTGAAGCTAACCATGGTTCCCCTTCAGAACTCCATCTTGGTATCTTCAAAACATTCAAGAAAATATCATTAAAATACTATTGGCCTGGTATGTTTAAGGACATTGCTGAATTAATCTCGACTTGTGAAACCTGCTTAACCTACAAACACCCTAATCATTCTCCCTATGGTCTTATGGGTAAACCCAAACTTTGCTCCAGACCTTTTCAAACTATATCCTTAGATCTTATGGGTCCATTGCCAATGACTCGAAGACGAAATCAATATATTCTAGTGATTAACTGCAATTTTACTAAATATACTATGATTTTTCCCCTTAAACGTGCTACTTCAGCTAATATTATTAATGTTTTGGAAAATTCAGTTTTTCTAGTTCATGGCATTCCTCAAACTATTATAATGGACAACGCTGTTCAATTTCAGTCGCGAGAATTCCACTCATTTTTAAATTCTTATAATGTTCCTTGTATTTTTCACACAGCTTTATATTGTCCTCAGGTTAATCCTACGGAGAAGTTTAATAGCACAATTATTACAGCTCTAGCATCTCTAGTAGGAGACGATCATAGATCCTGGGACAACCATCTTGCTAAGATTCAGTACGCAATGAACAGCGCTACAAATGTAGCTACTGGTTTTACTCCAAATTTTTTAGTCTTTGGTAGGGAAACAATACCTTGTGGTTCCTTCTATACTCCAACTCAGAACCTCGAGGAATTAGTATTTATGCCTCGTGATATTTACGCGTCTAATGCTGGTCTCCTCTCATCTATATTTCACAAAGTTCAAACTAAACTTCACATAGCTCACGCTAAAAATAGCGCTCGCTATGATCTTCGTCGGTCTTTTAAAGAATTCAATGTGGGAGACACTGTTTGGCGTAAAAACCATGTTTTAAGCGATGCCGGCGCATACTTTAATGCTAAACTTGCCCCTAAGTTCATCAAGTGCAAAGTGATAGCTAAACTGTCACCACTAGTCTATTTGCTTGAAGACCCTAATGGAGTTAGAGGCAAGTGGCACATTAAAGATGTAAAATCATAAATTTTCTTAACTTTTATTTACTATTAATTTGTATATATGTATAAATATCACCATCATTTTCACCTTATTATTTATATTTCTTTTAATTTGTTTGTTTGTTTGATGATCCAGTGTTCTTCAACACATCTTGCTTTAGGACCTCGAACTTTCGTTGGTTAATCGTCACTTTTTATTTTTATTTCAGACACATCTCGTTGGTGATGTTGCTGATCTCTGGCTTTGAGCCCTACCGCTCTGGCCGTTCTTAATCTTTACTTAAGTCATAGCGACTAAAGCTTACTTGAGGTATTTCTTTACCTTTATCTTCACTTGGGAGCAGCTGACTACTCCCTTAATTTTTATCTTCACTTAGGAGCGGTTGACAACTCCTTAAATAAGCCTGAATGTCCTTTTGAAAACACACTTCTAAGAGTGGTGTTTCTTCGACTAATTTTTTTTTCCCACACAGGAGCGGTTGACTACTCCTTAAATAAGCCTTAATGTCGTTTTGAAAACACACTTTTAGAGTGGTAGTCATTGAATGTGAACTCCACCCTTACCTGAATGCAGATGATGAATGTAAGAGATAGTATATCTGATTTTGACTGGTGATGTCTGTTTCTGCAAAGCTGTGTTTTTATGGTTTATTTTAGAATGTATATATCAAAATTTTTGCTGAGTCAAAAATTTTCCAGGGTCGGGGGGAAAATGTAGTGTTATGCTACTTACTTATCATTTTACATTAATTTAAATCCATTTTTCCATTCTGTTTCAATGCTCTGCATTCACTTCAAATCGGGATATTTTACATCACCTTTATTTCCATAGGATCCTGTAACGATTTCAAACCATAAGAACACAATCACAAATCATTTCTACTTCGTATTTCCACATTATCAGCACTTCTAAATTGGTGTCAATGAAGTCTACCTTTTTTCGATCTTTTAGTTAGTTTTCCGTAACTCTACAATTTCGGGCTTTGTGTGGGTAGTTGCGTTACCTTTTTTCCTATTTTAATAATATCTCCTTTTCCACTTAAATCTTTCCATTTTCTTATAACAAGCCTAAAACTAAAATTTGACATGTTCTATTACTGATGTTTATTTGGTCTCCATGGAAATTATATTCAAATTTGTTACCGGTCTGTAGTTTCTATTTCGATAATTCCACATAAATACTTTTTCCTCTTGACCATTTACAAAAAATTTGCGTTTAATTTAAATAATTTTTCCGTTCTCTCTAGAAAGATATAAAAGCCGAACAATCGGTGAAGAAATTCAGTCTTGCTTCAGTTCTCGTATCGGAAGCATCTTCTAAAGGCCTTATCCCGGGGCCGCTCAGCCCCGGGATCCTGCAAGCCTCTATCCTGCCTGAAGCCACTGGACTCTACGATCCGTTGCTCTGCCTGAAGTCGCCGGATCCTACAAAACGTTGCTCTGCCTGAAGTCGCCGAGATCCCACAAGTCTCTACTCTACCTGGAGTCGCCGAAACCTACAAACCTCTGTTCCACCCGAAATCACCGGAACCTACAACCTTTGTCCCGCCTACAGTCACCGGATCCTGCAGGCCACTGCGCTGTCTGAAGTTGCTGAGGATCCTGCAAGCTCCTGTCTGGGCTGAAGTCGCCGATCCTGCAATCGCCGCATTCACCTGAGGTCGTCGCCTAGAGACGCCCACGCCTACCCACCTACGCCGTGCGTGCTCGTTTCAGGCGCTGGGAGCACGCTTGGGATCTTCGGACTCAGCTACGACATAAATCTTTTTTTTTATTACCTTTTTTTTTAAAAAAATAATTTGTAAATCACATCATCCATCCTCACATTCATACTCCATTTTTGATATATAAAATTGTAAATACTCTTTTAAAAACTTAAATATATTATTGTCTTGGTCTATTTGGTTGTTTTGCTGATCGTAGGTTAGGTTTTCCTTTTCTTTTAATTGTCGCTTCACGACACTTTTTCGTGCTGAATGGCGGGGAAGTATTGTGGCGGGCGGCGTAACCTTTAATTTGAGCCCAGATTAGCTCAATCGCATTATATTGGCAATGATACGGTGGAATTCTTAAAACGCGATAACCGTACTCCAGAGCCAGTTCATCGATTTCGTATCGCACATTTGCCGCTTTATTTTCTTTAACTAATTTAATTAGCTCTGGTTTAAGCATCTGCATATTTGCGTCAATGCCTTTTGCTTGTAACCAAGCCACCATTTCTTCTTTTTTATTAGCTTGGGTAGGTGGTTTCTGTATTTGAACCGAGTGATAGGAGGCATTATCCATGAATATTACAGAAGGCTCTGGTAGGCTGGGCAAAAGCACGTTCTGGAACCACTCTTTAAATGTAGTGGCATTCATTTCCTCGTGGTAGTCATTTGTGGTTTTTGATTGAAATGCCAGTAACGCGTTCTCCACAAAGCCGTATTTTGCAGAACCTGCGTGGCATGTTATCAGACGGGCCCCCTTACCCATTGGTACTTTCGACGTCGACGCTTGTGTATTATCCGTCCAAGAACGGAAAACCGTGTGATTGGCGTTTAGCCATGTCTCGTCAATGAACACGACATTATCCCAGTTATCAATATTTTTTGCTTCTCTCAAAAAACTTATCCGTTTTAAAATTATGTCGTATCGTTCTAATAAAATTTTTCTTTTGTCTGTTTTTTTTATACGAAAAACCAATATCTTTTAAGATTTTGGTTAAAGCAGTTTTACCCCCGCTAAACAGTCCAGCTTCTCTTAACGATGCCAAAAGCTTCTTCCTGTTGAAATATTCATTTCTGGAATAGTAACCATATACATATATGATTTCTGATTACATCGGCGTCAAAGATGTCAACATCTGTCATGGGTTTAGTTCTACGTTTCTTCTTCGGAGTACGTAAAATATTATCTTCCGTGCCAGTAGAGCCGAACTTTTCTTTATTAAATTTTGTTATCGTTCGTTTGCTAACTCCAAGCGCCTGACAGACGCGTTCTTGTACTTGTTCGACAGGTAACAGGGGTCCGCCATTTTGCCGCTCCCACTCAAAGTAATCTTGCAGCTTGATGATTAACTCACGGGCTCCACTTTTCAATGTTTGTCCACGTTTAGGCATTATTATGCACCAAAAGTAAAAAGAACGCAATACAAAACACAATCGAAGTCCGATTTAGCGCCGATGTCAGTTTGAAAAGCAGAAACAGTTCATTAAACGAAAGCCGGGTAATCAAATGAAAACAGATCGAAAACACTTGAAGAACGTGGTCTATGCGCACGAAACGACAACAGACGACTGTTTGAGCGTCACAAAATGGCGGCCCATAACGCCATTTGGGGTTACCATTTTCAACCTAAATATAAAAATCCTACTTTCTTTCGCGCGTTCGGTTTGGTCGTAGTTTTATTTTTATATTTAATAAAAGTTATCTTATAGTCCATTATTTTCAAATTCTTAAAAAGAAAAACAGAACGTATTATTTTATAAAGTATAACTGTATAAGAACAGATTACGATACTGTTATTGCCTGTTATTGTTAGCACAGCACTACAAATATAAAGCGCTGACATAACCTTCTAATAGCGCAATATAGATTTAGAAAAATATTGTTTACCAAGTTATTTGACACTCAGTTTGGCACAAAATTATAGCATTCATTGATTATTGATATAATAATGTTGTTTTAATGCTCATCAATTGTTAAAACGGTAAACAACCAGCAAAAATATTTTTATCGTAACTGCAACGCCATTACAAAGTTACGTCGTCAGTTCAATCGCGACGTTTCAGGAACGCATTCTCTGAACGGTCGAACTATAGGTAAATTATATACTAGGTGCACTTAGTCCAATTCCGTACAAATGAGTCATCTAATAACAAAGGCGGCAATATCCACACAAGGTCAAAATTTAACTATGAATGTACTTTTATTGTCTATGGACGTAGTTTTGTAAGGAAATGTACATTACGCATCAATTACGGCATTATCCCATAGAAAATGGAGCTCAAAGTTTGGAGCTCGTAACAAACCCGGCATTATCTTGTACCGTTCAAATCAAAGATGGCAACATTCAAGTGGACCAATCAGAGCGCAGAATTTCATAAGCGTTGAGGTTGTTAACGCTCGTGAAATAGTGTTAGTGTTTTTATTGTTTTCTAATGAATACTGTATTTATTTCTAAAAACTTTGGTTAAAATTGTAATTATGGAGTGTCTAGCATCGCCGAGTACATCGGGGAAGACCAGAAAACGTACGGCTCATCCATAAAACTGGAAACAAAACATAGCTAAACGGCAGCGGTAAGTACACACAGATGGCACAGATTTGATACTTGATTTTATTAGCATGAATTTTTTTTTTGAAATCAGTTTTATTCAAAAGTGCATGTAATTTGGTCATAATTTTAAAACTTTCTTTGAGCAAAGTCTGCATTAACACGATATTCGAATAAGCAAAGTTGTATAGGATTTCATTGCGTTCAAATGTTTTGTGGCCAGATATTTTCTTTTAAAATCTATTTTTGTCAAGTTTTGTTCCAATAGTTATTTGTTAATCGAATAGATATTTTTTTAGTACGAGTGCTGATTTTAAATTCCGAGCTAACGATATAGACAATCGAAATAGAATCACGAGCGTAGTGAGTAGTGCCGTATTGCCAAATTTTACCACGTTGTACCAAGTTATGCCAAGTTATTTATTTTATGTGCTTTTGTTACAGATATTCCCCTAAGGAAAGTCCAAATAGACCCAGATGTCAACACCTCCGGAAGGGTGTTTATAAATGCGAGTCAATAACTATGCGAGACGTGATGAACTTTCATGCGGCATTTTATAAATATCACAACAAGGAAACACAAGATGTTTTTCTTCTAAAATACTGCGTCCCTGTAATTCCCAAGAGAAAAAGATCTAAAAATAAGAAACATCATCCGAAAACCATTCATACAAATTACAGCATTTACAGTGTCTCACAGAAAAAAAATAACAATATGTCAGAAAGTGTTCCTCGGAATTTTAAACATTACTAAACATCGAGTACAGTATATTGCTAAAAAGTTTGTGGAATCGGGTGGACAAGCAGTAAAAGAAAAAAGAGGCGGTGACCACAAGTACCCATTTATTCACAGAGAAAAAAATGCTGTAATGCTTTTTATAAATATGTTTCACGTTGACGAAGCACATTACTGTAGGGGACATTCTGAACGGAGATATTTACCTGCAGAACTTTCAATTAACAAAATGTGGAAAATGTACAACAAACAGCCAAATCTTGAAGCAAATTTAAAAGTCAAAAAAAGTCTGTTCAGAAAAATTTTCAATAACAACTATAACCTCGGTTTTGGCAGTCCTAGAACAGATGTATGCTCGACATGTATTCTACTTCTAGAAAAAATTAAAAGAGAATCAGATCAGGCACAAAAGCAACGACTTATGGTAGAACATAGGGTTCACAAACTTAAAGATAAATCATTTTTTAATTTAGTGAGAGAAGAAAGACCCAATTTAAAAACATTCTCATTTGATTGTGAAAAAAATCTACCATTACCAAAAACACTTGATCAGATAACTTATTATTCCAGACAGCTTTATCTATATAACTGTACTATAGTAGAAGGTTCATCAAAGGCTCCTCTTACAACACAAAATGTATTCGCCTACTGTTGGACCGAAGACCAATATGCCAAAGGAGCTAACGCAATAGCTTCCATAGTATATCACAGACTGATGAACACGAATTTGACAGATATAAGTACGATCAGATTGATAGCAGATGGATGTCCGGGGCAAAATAAAAACTCGATAATGATAGCGATGTGTTCGAAGCAGGGATTGAATACCGGTACCAATTTTAGTTCTGGTTCTTCATTTAGGTTCTTATAAAGGTTCCTCTTTTCGGTACGGTTCCAGTTCCGGTATCAGTTCCGGTTTGGGTTCCGATGTACCGGTTCTAAATACCGGTTCCGAGAACCTATAATCAAATTTCTTCAAATCCGTAGATTGGTATAAAAAATTCTGTACAATTCCATAGATGCTATTTCAAAATATCCGTTCCGTTGAGGATCGACAATATTTGTTTTTGAACTTAGTTGATAAATTCATTCTGTCATGGAAAATTCTTGTTCTATATCTATATAAATCTATAAACACTCACGCCTGTCACCCAGAGGGGTAGGCAGAGTCTATGGACTTCCATTTGGCACGATCCTGACAGACCTCTCTCGCTTCCTCCACATCCATATACCTACGCATACACGCTCGTCGGTTAAAGGTACTCTTGATTTGGCCCATTTTCAACATATCGCCAATTTGGTCGATAAACTTCGCCTATGGCGACCCTTCCCGACTCTGCCGTTCACCTCTGCAACATAAATTTGCTTTGTCACTCTTTCCTCATTCATTCTTTCCACATGACCAAACCACCGAAGCATTCCTTTCTTAATCCTGGTCACAACATCATCTTGCAAACCACACTCTTCTCTTATTAAACAATTTCTCACTGTGTCATTCAGATTCATACCTAACATACTCCTTAATGATCGCATTTCTACAGCATTTATTCTACTCTCGTGCTTCTTCTGCCACACCCAACTTTCACTACCATACATTAAAGTAGGCACTAACACAGCATTGTGAATTGCCATACGTGCCTTTTTGGACACATTCTGACTTTTCACAATAGAGTGTAGAGCCCCATTCACTCTATTTCCTGCATTCACTCGTCGTTCTATATCCTTATCATATCTACCATCCCTGCTAAACACATATCCCAAATACACAAACTCATCTACTTGCTCTACCAACTCCCCTTCTATTCTTATTTCACATATCGTTTTACTTTCTTCTCTTTCAAAAACCATAACTTTCGTCTTACTTGCGTTCACTTTCATTCCCTTTTCTTTTAATGTCCTGTTCATTAATGTAACCATCATTTGCAACTCGGCTGCCGAAGACGCAAGTATGACTTGATCATCGGCTTACAAAAGGCATTTGACGGTTAACTCACCCATTCTTAACCAGCATTCTTCTACTTTCAAATTTTCCAAACAACTGTCCATAAATAGGTTGAACAGCCACGGGGAAGCCACACAGCCCTGTCTGACACCTTTATGGATGCCAAACCAGTCCGAGTAGGCCCCGTTGATCCTGACACAAGCACTAGAGTCCCTACATAGACACTTCAATGCCTGTATCAGACCAGCGCTCAACCCAAATGAGGTCAGTGTTTGCCATAACAAGTTCCTGTCCACTCTGTCATAAGCCTTTTCCAAGTCCATGAACGCACAAAAAACTTTCTGGTTTTTGGCCAAAAATTTCTCCGCAATCATCCGCATGGAAAATTCTTGTTGTAAGTTTAAATGTAGTATAACACCGAATCAAGTTACACATGTAAGAAAAATAAACCATAAAAAATTGATTATAATTAATTTTTTTTAATTATATAATATTTAGTAAACAACAAATAAAGTAACTATACACACTTTAAAATTTGTGGATAGTTACATTAAAAAAATACGTTTCGACCTTGATTATAACGACTTATTAACATGGATTTTATTTTCTGGTTTTTGTTAGTTTATTATTTGGTATATTACGGTGTTTCAGACTCGGGTGATTTATGTCACAATGAAAAATTATAGCTGTGTAGTGGCGGTTAAGAATATCTGTGGGTGTCGTAAGAGGCGACAGTGGGATACAGTCAGGAGATGGGCAGCAGCATCTTCCTGATAACAGCAATATCACAATAAAAAACTGCGGTTGCCAACCTGCTCGCCAAGCGTGGGAACTATGGCAATATACCCCCCAAAATAAATAGCAATATACCCCCCAAAATAAATAAAGTTACTAAGAGACGGACCCCAGTCCCCGTCGGCCCCGCTATTCCTGGCTACGGTGGCGACCATGTTAAAGGCGGGGCAGGGGTGCTAAGAATCTCCGGTGGAGGTTCGGTTGCCACTTATGACGACTCGACCTGGCAACTTATAACGCACGCACCCTGAGGACTGACGAGAAGATCCTGGAACTGGAAGAAGAGATAGACAAGTTGCGCTGGAATATTATAGGACTATCCGCGGTCCGAAGAGAGGTCAGGACACGGTAATCCTCGAATCCGGCAACTTGTTCTATCACTGGGAGGGCGACCACCTGTCCCAAGGAGGTGTCGGATTTATCGTCCACAAGTTTCTCGTTAACAACGTTGTAAAGACTGGCATTGTGTCAACGAGGGTCGCGTACCTTATACTCAGAATCACCAAACGGTATTCGCTGAAGGTCATAAAGGTTTACGTTCCAACCTCGACACACCCCGATGACGAGGTGGAGGAAATGTATGAGGATATCTCTAGAGCTATGCATTCCTCCAAAACTCACTATACGGTGTTAATGGGAGACTTCAACGCAAAACTAGGCAAAAGAGAGAACGGTGAGCTGAAAGTAGGGAAATTTGGAATAGGGCAACGGAACCAAAGGGGCCTGCAGCTGGCAGAGTTCATGGAGAAAGAGGGACTCTTTATGATGAACTCTTTCTTCCAGTAGCGGCCCCAGAGAAAGTAGACCAGGTCGAGCCCCGAAATTTCGACAAAAAATGAGATTGACTTCATTATGACAACCAGACGACAACTGTTCAGTGATGTCTCAGTGATCGCCGAGGGTGAAAACCGGCAGCAATCACCGAATGGCGACAAGCACACTAAACCTAAACGTTAAGTTGGAGAGGACACGTCTAATAAAGTCAACGCTCCGTCTCCCTCGTGCTCTACTCCAAAGTCCCGAAACCTTTCAGCTCGAGTTACGAAACCGTATTCAGTGCCTAGAAGATTGCAATGCAGTGGACGATATGAATGACAAGCTCGTGAAAACTGACATGCGGTCGGAGCTAAGTTCTGCAAGACCCGCCGCAAAAGAACACAAAAACTCTCCGATCACACTCTTAGTATCATGGCTGTTAGACGGGATATGAAGCTGCAGTCTTCAGCAGATTTGACAGCACACAGGCAACTGAACGGACAGATCTCCAAATGCATGCGGCGGGACTTACGCAACTTTAATACTGCTCTTATTGAAGAAGCGATCGAGCGAAACCAGGGCTCCAAAGTCTTTGCTAGAGATCTGTCTGCCGGAAAGAGCCAACTGTCGAAGCTGAAGACCGAGTGTGGTAGCGTCGTTTCCGGGACACTTGAGATTTTGAGTGAGATTGAGAGGTTCTATGGGCAGCTGCACACATCATGTTTGGAGCCACACGAGTGAGTAACGATCCAAAAGCGAGTCTTATCCGACACTATTCCGATGATATCCCGGACGTCAGTCTGAGCGAGATTAGAATGGCTCTCCAGCACCTTAAAAACGGCAAGGCCCCAGGCGAGGATGGAATTACAGCGGAGCTTCTGAAAGCGGGTGGAAAACCGGTACTTGAAGTCCTTCAGAAGCTCTTTAATTACTTCCTCCATGGTGGTATTACACCGGAGGCGTGGAGCAGAAGTGCGGTGGTCTTGTTCTTCAAGAAAGGTGACAACGCTCTCTTGAAGAAGTGCAGGCTGATTTTTCTTCTGAGCCGCGTCTACGTGCTGTTTTCGAGAGTCATTAGGAATCGTCTCGCGCGCAGAATTGATGAATTCCAGCCTCCAGAACAAGCCGGTTTCCGAAAGGGCTTTAGCACCATAGACCACATACATACCCTTCGGAGAATTGTACAGAAGTCCGTGTAGTACAATTTGCCTTTGATTCCGTCGAAATTTGGGCGTTGCTGCAGTCCCTTCAACGGTGCCAAGTTCACTGTCGGTATATCGAAGTGCTGAAGTGCTTGTACAGTAGGGCTACGATGGCTATGCGAGTACAGAACCAGTGTATGAAACCTATCTAATTGCAGAGAGGTGTAAGACAAGGTGACGTTATATCCCCGAAACTCTTCACCGCTGCATTGGAAGACGTTATCAAGCTTCTCGACTGAAAAGGATATGGTATTAACATCAATGGTGAGTACATCATTTACCTTCGATTTGCCAACGATATAGTCCTTATGGCAGAATCGCTGGAAGACCTTAGCACTATGCTCAATGACCTCAATAGTGTCTCACAACGGATAGGTCTTAAGATGAACATGGACAAAACAAAGATCATGTTTAACATCCATGTCACACCTATGCCGGTAGTTGTTGGGAGCACTAAGCTCGAAGTTGTTGACGAGTATGTTTGCCTGGGACAACTAGTCTGACTAGGTAAGTCCAACTTAGACCGAGAGGTCAATCGACGGATTCAACTCGGTTGGGCAGCGTTCGGGAAATTACGGCACATCTTCTCGTCAGGTATACCTCAAAACTTAAAAACGAGACTGTACAAACAGTGCGTGGTGCCAGCGATTACTTATGGAACTGAGACGTGTTCGTTCACTGCTGGCCGGATGAGAAAGCTTAAGGTCACTCAGCGAGCTATGGAGAGGGCTATGCTTGGAGTTTCTCTGCGTGATAAACTTAGAAATGAGGATATCCGCAGTAGAACCAGAGTAACAGACATAGCCCTACTGATTAGTAAGCAGAGTGGCAATGGGCCGGCCATAAAGCTCGAAGAACCGACAACCGATTGAGAAAAAAGATTCTCGAGTGGCAGCCTCGTACCGGTAGGCAAAGTGTAGGGTGATCCCCCACTAGATGGAGTGACGACCTGGTAAGACATGCAGGTGGTAAGTCGATGGATGCAGGTGGCTCAGGACCGTGCTTTGTGGCATTCTTTGGGGGAGGCCTATGTTCAGGAGTGGACTTGTAAAGGGCTGTAATGATGATGATGATAAAAAACTATACAACTAAGATCTTTGAACTTGATCATCTCGAAAAAAAAAAGATCGAGGAAAAGCGAAGAATAATCCGGCAGAATTTTTTTAATAATTATAAAAACAAATGGGATAGTATGGATTAGAAAAATTTGAGACATAAGTGACAATTCAATCATCTATAAAAAGGTTATAAGCGGTTATTTTAACTGCCTATTTTTCAAGAAGAAAGAAGAAACAAACGTACCTAATTTAATTCAAAATATCTAAGCTATTAACATTTGAAATCGATTAACGTCACAAAAAATTGATATTTATGAGTAAGAATGGTTTTATTTTAATACAGATAGCATAGAATTAATTATTAAATATAATTTAATACAGAAAACATTAGAAGAAGAGAGAGAGAATGACATTGTCGGCAAGTTCACACTCATGATAAAAAAAACTTGTTAAGTTTATAAAAATTCCGTTGATTGCAACGTCCAATTCCGTAGTTACGTAGATGATGCCAAATTTCCGTATATCTATAGAAAATCCGTAGAGTTGGCAACACTGCATTGATATGCAACATAAGATCCACCAATACAAATGTGATATTTTACAAACTCCCTCTTCTCACAATCCGCCGCGCGCCGCATCGCGCCGTCCACCCGACCGCACCTCAAACAAGTTTGGACTCGCTTTCGCTTTACTTAGGAACCGGTAAAATAAAGGTTCTTAAAGGTTCTAATTTAGGTTCTGGTTCCTGTTCCGGTATAGGTACCGAAACCCTTAAATACTGGTACTATACCGGTATTTTGGGACCGTTTTCAATCCCTGGTTCGAAGTGGTTAAGTAGTTCGGCACCTGATCACGTGCAAAGAATTGAAATAGTTTTTCCTATCGTAGGACACTCTTTCATTCCACCGGACCGCGTATTTGCTCATGTGGAAAAGGATGTGAGAAAGTTGGAGTGTATATTAAGACCGGAGGATTACTTTGAGATTATAGGCACTTATAGCACAATAGTTCGTATGGGTTCTGATTGTGAAGTCCTAAACTTTAAGAGTGGAATGAGTTCAGTTATAAAGGATGTCGGCTCTTGGCACTTCCAATTTAAACATTGCAAAAGATTTTTAATACAGCGGTCAAAAGAAATTGGTAATGTTGTAATTCAAGGGGAAGTGCACTATACTAATAATTTGGGTGTATTGAAGAAAATAACTCGTAAAAATATAAAGGCCTCTGATTTGAACCCTGAAGTGATTACTCAAAACATTGTGAGAATCAAACCTGCAAAATTGGTAGAAGTAAAAAAAACTATTAACCACTCATTTTGGAACTGAATGGGAAAATGAGGAGGGATTTGATTTTTATAGAAGTGTTTTATCAGAAACATTAAGCCTAGTAGAAGAGGAAGATGCATCACAAGAAGTTACTTGTGAATTGCAAGTCGAGGAAAGATGTCTATAGTTTAAGAGTACTTGATTTTCTGAAGTTTACTTAAGGATAATAATACTTGTATTTTTTAATTGCATGATTGTTTATTTTGTTGAAGTTTTACGTAAAGAGCCATTCAGTATATTATATTTTTATAAAAACCAGCGACTGATTGATAAGTAATAAAAAAGAGTTTGATTATTACTACGGCTATTATTTTAAATTTTTACTTCAAATATCAAGATTGTGGTGACCAGATACATTATGGTGATCATCGGTAACAAACATGGCTATCTCCATGCCTGTCTAAAACAAACACGGCAATATTCGAAACTTTCAAACAAAGTCGGCAATCTCCAATGGTTATTTGTGAATTATGCTTTAAAAAGGCAATATATGTTTAATAAAACAGAGTAAAATGATCATTCTCATTGTACATTCTATATTTAAAAAATATCTAAGTTAAGGGATAAATAAATTTCACAAAATACGTTTTTATCTTTTTACACAAAATTCAACGAAATGGATATTGCCGCCTTTGATATTTAGATGACTCAAATACTCGATCCAAATACCTATTCCACCTAGTCCATGAAGAACGCATAGTTTGGTATTGTTGGAATAGTACACACTTTAATGTACGCTTAGTCTTTACGTACAGCCGATCTCGATACGGGAAGGTAATGAATAGTAAGCAATCATACATTCATACTTTACACAGGCTATGACTGGTCAACGTCAAGATTTATCTACATTCTAGATTGTTGGCGTATTTAAAAAATTTCGATTCATGTTTTATTTATGACTTATCCGATTTTTGTCTTTTTTTCGTTATTTTTTTTTTAATTATTTTTGTTTCGTTTTTTTTTAATTACCTATCTACAATTATTGTTTCTTACATACGTGCGAAAAATCAGTCTTAAGAGTTTTTAAAACTAAATTATATTTTTCAAATGTTACACTCAGACATTTTTGTTGGCATTTGTCCGTAAAATGACCCCAACTGCTGCAATTTTTTTAAACAATAAACACTTTAATGTCTAATAAAAAAAAGTGAAAGTTCTGTAACCACATAACATCGAAATCATTCAATACGGTGCCGAGATCACATTCGTATGCGTCTGTACTAGACACTCGACTGCATCATATGGTCTCCATTCGCATGGAATATTTACTAGTACCTAGTCTACAAAATCTGCCTAGCATTTGGTTGAAGTCCCCGGAACTAGTCCCGACTAGTCTCGAGTATTGACTGACAAAGATAGACTGCGGAATAGTGTAGTTAAAAAAGGACAGAATATATTCTTGCACAACACGAGTACGCGACGTGTTACTTTTATACACATTGAAATATAGTTCAAATTTAAATGACTGACACACGAATGAATTAGGCAAACACGAGTAAGCGGCAAAGCAGACTAGTTAGTAACTATGACAATAAAATACTATCTCGCTTTGCCACGCCGGTACTTCTACTTCTTCGATTCAAGCGGGCCGCCGCATTGTGTCGTGCGGCGCATAGGCACAGTGACACTAGGTGGATCAAGTATTTTAAAAGCTGAAACAGGTGCAACCTAGTCTCGTTTAATACCTAGTGCCTAGATCTGTTCTAGTATATACGCTTATCTCCAGTTGTCAGTTGTCAATTTGTCTGTTATAGTCGGGAGTTTTCATAGAGATATATACCTATGGAGAGGGCATATTCCACTATAGAAATAATAGTTATACAAATATCTATAATATCGACACACACTTGTCAAAAATAGTTTTGTCTCTTTTTAACAAAGCAATGGCTGCAATAGAAAAGAGAGACATCTACAGTTTGTAAAGTACTTATTTTGGTAGTACTTTCGTCTGACGTCATTAGCTCACCCATGCCTGACTGCGCACCCACCCTACCCCAGCCTACAAAAATGGGGTAAATAAAAGAAAAAAATACCAACAGACGTATTTTAAATAGCACTTTCCAAAATTGTTTATTATTGTAATAGCACCCCCGTAGATTGTGAATAAAAAATAGGTAAAGATCGCGCATCTTATAACGTCGATAGCACTCGAAATAATTAAAATTTTGTAGGTTTTGCAACTTAAAAAATCTTCACCCTTCGTGAATTAAACTTCACCACCATCGAAAATCCATAAAATGCAATATTAAGTGCAATTATAATAAATAGTAAATTGCGTGTAAGAGGTTAACTCATAAGTTTCTATCTTAATCTTAATTAATAAATTAAGCTGAAGAAGAAAATTACAAATTTAGATTGAGCGCATTTCAAGATGACTTAAAACACTAGCTTAAAGGTATTTCATTTACTACACTTATTAAATGTTAAGTTAAATATAAATGTTATTAATGTTAAGTTTATGTTAAGAGCGTTTTCGAAAAGATGACTTAATTTTTGTTTTGTATCCATACAGATAAAGTCGTTCAACGTTCGACTTTTCATAAAATTTTATCACAGTGGGTCGAAGAAGGATCATGGATGGCAGATTTAAGAAGTTCCAGACCAGCAAATAGATCTCCTTAGGGTATACCTACACCATGTGATCCAAATCAAACGATATATGTATGGCTTGATGCTTTAGTAAATTATTTAACAGCCTTAGGCTATCCCGATGAGAAATTCACAGAATTTTGGCCACCAACGTACAGCACAAGTATGTTTTTCTTTATTAAGGCGTATGAAATACGCACGCGTTATGTGCACTTTTTTAAAAGCAGCTGTAAACCCATGGTGTTTTATGCACTTGGCATGTATATTTATGAATCAACATCAGGTTTTCTTAATTTAATTTTAAAAGTTCATTATCATCCCATTATTTTTCATGACAATCAATGTTAATTATATGAAAAAACGTATTAACCATCTGCACTAGAATTTACATAATTTTTGCTTAATAGAACATTTTTACTTTTAATTTCGTACAGTTCACTCAAGTAAAAAGTCAAAATGTTATTCATTCAAGAAAAAGAAATCATATCTGTGGGCAAATTTTGAATGACAGTAATAAACCATCTCTCTTCGAGAGATACCTAGCAATGTTCTCATTGAGAAATTTGAGAACAGAGGAAAGTGTTCTTTACCTTTTTGCAAGAGGTTATTATAAATGACAACATGGATGATACCATACATTTTTTTTAAGTTTCAATTCATAAGAATCAATGAATTTTAATTTTTAGGTTTAAAGGCAGGCAGTGCACTGTTCCGGCATGAGGTTGCATTTGTTCTTGGTCAGTTGCAAGAAGAAGTGAGTATCCTTCACTTGAAAGAGTCTCTCGAAGATGCAAATGAAAATGAAATGGTTAGACATGAATGTGCCGAAGCCCTTGGTGCAATCGCTACTCCTTACTGCTTAGACATTCTTAAGAAGTATTTGGACGACGAAAAACGTGTGGTCCGTGAGAGCTGTGTGATTGCATTGGATATGTGTGAATATGAAAAAAAGAAAAAAATGAAAAGAGCTCAGGTGATTGGCAAAGTTAAAAGACATTTTAAAGTTCCATGGCATATATTGGCCTGCATTTTTAATAGCAGCTGGATTAGGACCTCCAAAAACTTTGTTTTGTCATTCGCATTGGACCGTTGATGGTGAGAAAATGTCTAAATCGAAGGGTAATGTTGTATCACCCTTCGATGCGGCCTAACAATTTACGACGGAAGGCCTGCGATACTTTCTTCTCAGAGATTCGGCAACTCATAACGATGCGAGTAAGAATAATTTGTTACAACATTTAAAGAACCATTGCTATAAATTTCGAAGTTTATTAATTCTTCGAAAATTTCCTTAAAAGTAAATGCTGGCTTTGGTCCAACCATTTTTACATAAAATCTTATGTATGTTCTCAATGACTGCAATGATCATATATGACGATGCGGACACGATCAAATAAATCAGTTTTTGTTTATTATTTTGTCAGAGCTTTTTTATATTATTTTTGTTCTTTCTTAAAAATCTCTATCAAGTACTCAAGCGAATGCACCGTCTTCTTTTGTTCGTTCTTTGTTCATTGTGTAATATGTTCATATGAACTAGCGATGAGCGTTGAATCAACGAACTAGTTGAATCAACCGTTGATCTCCTGTCAACGTATTAACGTTAACCGTTTATGAATCAACTAGCTGAATTCGTCAACGACGTTTATGAATTTAACTCGTGTGACACGTTAATGCAACAAACTGAGCAAATTAAAAAACTTGAGATTAAGATTAAGATAGAAACGTATGAGTTAACCTCTTACACGCAATTTACTATTCAAATAGAGAAAATAGAGATAGGCGTGAACTTGCCGCGAAAGATCCTCCGAAGAAAAACCGTAGATTATATGTGCCGCGCATGCGCCAACACTCCATGTGCATTCGGCATTTGATAAAATAGGTTTTATTAAATAATTGCACTTAATATTGCATTTTATGGATTTTCGATGGTGGTGAAGTTTAATTCACGAAGGGTGAAGTTTTTTTAAGTTGCAAAACCTACAAAGTTTTAATTATTTCAAGTGGTATCGACGTTATAAGATGCGCGATCTTTACCTATTTTTTATTCACAATCTACGGGGGTGCTATTACAATAATAAACAATTTTGGAAAGTGCTATTTAAAATACGTCTGTTGGTATTTTTTTATTTTATTTACCCCATATTTGTAGGCTGGGGTAGGGTGGGTTGACTGCGCCGCCATGTTAAGTCATAGACCTAGTATCTTATAGACTAAACATTCAGTGACGTCATCTGCGTGTGAAAGGAATGCACGTATATAGTTAGACATAAGAGTAAGGGAGAAGCAAAACAACATTTCTTGTCTTTTTCTAGGTATGCGTTTTTGATTGTTTTCCCTCCTTTGTTTGACATAAACGATGTCAAGCGTTTGTGAATAACATTCATATTATAAGGAAACAGGTAATTGAATTTAGTGTTTTTTGTGGGTTTTAGTTATTAGGTAAGGTGAAAAAGATGGTAAGTTGTAGCATTTTAGGATGCAACAGCATCAGTCAACGAAAAATTGATAATATAACCTCTCATCGGTAAGTTTGTTTTGTGCTTACATTTGCTACTTATACTGAATTAATATCTATTGTTTTGAATATAAAGTGTAGCATTTCATGTTTTTAATGAACTTTGTGATGTGTTTTGTCATTGAAGTATACAAAACTAGAGAAGCAAACCACATAGCCGCGCGTCGAAAAAAGTGTAACCACTATCCAAACGCGACGACGTAGCTTTGCAATCATTAAAAATTTCAAGTAAACATATATCTGTTTCACTTACACAAGTCGCGGAAAACAATATCGTCCCTAAGATTAGACAAAGATAGACACACAAGCATGCAGTGGCGAGTTGGTGTTGCATACTTTATGAAATTTTACCCAAAATGAGCAATATAAAGGAGTTTTTTTTAAAGTTGCAGTAAATTGTTTTTATTTTAAATTTGTATATTTTCTTATTAGATGAACATAAGTAAGCATAACTAATGAAATAAAAGATGTTTTTATATATTATTTTTATTGTACTAATAAATCAAACAAAAAATAAAGCAAATAAAAAAAAACAATTTAAGGTTTCTTAATCGAGATCTGTGTTGAATATGCATAAGTTGTGAAATCATCAGCAAGCTTTTGTCTCTTAAATTTAGTCTCATGACATTAGCTACAAAAACTTTGGTTATCGATAAATTTCGTTGATTTTCTTGTTTATATAATTTCCATACTACTTAACAACTTTAAAAAGTTTTTATATTTTTTTTTTGCAACAATACTGAGGATAGTTAATGGATTCAGGCGTGACTCTGCGGAAGTCTATTTGTAAGATAATATAAATGGTTTTAATCTGTAATACTAATCCGCTTAAATATTCATAATAGTCCATGCTCTCAAACTCCGCTATGAAGCATCAGTTTGTTATACAATTGTCTTTTGGATTCTTTTTTGTGTGTTTGCGTGTATAATTTACTTTCGTGGTACAATCTTATTTTTAAGTACTTATAAATAATGGCATTAATCAATAAAAGGGAATGATCAACTTGTATTGAAGATAAATGATCTCCCGGGTGTATTGCAAATTCTTTTAATACTTTATTTCCTTGAAGCTCTTTTAATGTTTTTGTAGCTAATGTCATAAGACCAAATTTAGTAGATAAAGACTTAGTTTCGGAAAGTTTGCAATGCAAATTTATTAATATAAAATAAAATAATAAAATATAATTAATAGACCATTAATGAATAAACTAAAATAAGAATAAATCATTATTTTGTATAAAGGTTGAAACATAGTTTTTATTTTTAAACAAACAATTTTACTTGTTTATTTTAAAACAAAATTAACTTATTCCATAAATTATATAGTCTCCCATTAATGTGGAAAAATCACAAAGGCGGAAAAGTGGCAACATTGAAGCTAAATTGCAATATTCGATATTTTATTTTATTTTTTAGTGTTTTAAATGTTAATATGAATATATAAATTAAAACTTACGTGTGGAAAGTGATTCCGCTTGATTTATTATGTTTTTGTGACCTTGAATCGTATTCTTTCACTACGCATTTACCCATTTTTTGTCGTGAATCGTTCGGCTTAACTCGGACGGCGTCACATTGAACTCTGAACCGACGTTCGCTGGGCATATGGCTGTGGCCATATATGAAGTGGCAACGCTTTGGCGCGGCAATTACTTTTCTAGTGTAACATATAAATCAATGTATTTTGTCAAATATTTGGACTCCCAAATTGTAAATTCTTTATGATAATGCTCCTTAATTTGAACGGTCATTGGAAAGCTTAAAGTCGTAACAAACGTGTACTTTTTGATTTGGT
This sequence comes from Parnassius glacialis, assembly GCA_033319125.1. Classification (NCBI taxonomy): domain Eukaryota; kingdom Metazoa; phylum Arthropoda; class Insecta; order Lepidoptera; family Papilionidae; genus Parnassius; species Parnassius glacialis. The sequence continues at coordinate 11,384,543 of JAVANC010000012.1, forward strand.
AGGATTATGGAAACTTTAGGGATATCAGCGAGTACAATTATGTTTTCGCATTTTTAATAATAATTGTTATTGTGATTAGTAGTTATGTCCATAAATATGAATCACATAATGTTATACATATACATACACTTTTATGTTCAGCTTTAATGGAAACTCCTTATTGTCCTACAACTCTTCAATAATTTTCCGTATTACATAGACGTCACAAATAATATGTAAATATCAACCTGAGAACATGTTTGGATTCAAGTATGTACATAAATTTTGGGCAAATTATATATAATTCCACAAAACATAATCAGATGCACAAAACTTTATTGCATTCCATTAATTCTATTATACATTAGCAACAATTACATTACAATATTTATTAAAAAAATAAATAAATATGTCATACTTATATAAAAATAAATATAAATACAGATAAAATAATAAATAAATAAGCCTTAATCTTAAGCTACACAATAACACAACAAAATAAGATAATATTCTCAATTAATGATGTAGAAAAAATTTGATGATAATATACTTACAGTTACAATTAGTCATAATCAAAAGTCAAAAGTTGTAGGTTTGGTGATAGTTGCCTAGTTTGGCAGGAGGATTGGCAACTGCAGTTATTTTGCAGACAAACTATGGGGGAGGTCTATGTTCAGCTGTGGAGGATATTTGTTAGGCTGTAAATGTATTAATTAACAATATCTAAAGCTTAATAAGTACATAATTTTTTATTAACCATTTGGTATGAATAATATTATTATTACATTTACATATACCTGCTATTTAATTAAATCAATTGATATTGTATTAATTGTTATAGGAATTGTATTTATGCACAGTTACTCATACTTGAATTTTTTTTTAAATACCTTGATATAAAAGTGTACTATATATTTAATATGTTAATTTCTTTTAAATATATTATTTTACAGCTTTAAAATAATCAGCTATCCATAATTGTTGGATAATCGCTACTGGTCGTGATTATAGATAACCAACAAAACTTAGCAGTGTATGCTGAAAACATTTTGAGCCTCATTGTTTTAGACGGACTAAATATGCAATTTATAATTTTTTAATTATGTAATTTATAATATAATTAAGATAAAAAATTTTAAATGTTATAATTCCTTATTGTGTCTTGTTGTTTCTCCATAAGTGATATAAGTTTGACCTTGTTGGTAGTTATGATTTTTGAAATTGTTCTGTATGTATTCTGTAATTATTAAAAATTGACTAGCATTGCTTAATTTATTTATGGTTCTTGACATTTTATTTTCAAATGCTGCCATTCTGTATATAATAAAACTTGTAATAATTTTATTGTAATTTATATTTATTTGATTTTCATTGTGTAATTTGATTGCATGGCGATGACAAAATATTTACTTAAAGATAGATTGATTAACCTTATTTACAAAGTAGGATTTTTATTTGTACTACCATGTTTTATGCAAGTAAAGATTGAAATAAAATTAATAAATAAATGATTTAAGTCCTGACCTAAATATACAAATGAATAATTTATTATGCAATAATAATTGTAAAACTGACTCTAGGAATGCCTACCAATGAGACATTTAGTCCATCCTTAATCCCTTTAATAAAGTTGTTATAAATAATAATGTGGAAATAAATGTAATAATTATGATAATTTCCATTTAATTGACATGAATAATGTAATAAAGATATTTTTGACAAGAGGTAGATATTACCTATGTAAGTATAGTTTAGGAGTTGTACCTTATTATTTATACCACTAAAATATATTACATACAAGGCATATAATATATATACTCCCCTCTAATCCGATTCTAACAACCAGCACCCAAGAATTTCTGCCATGCAAACGTATAAATCAAGTTTGTAAATGTATATTTTTGAGAAATTCTAAAGCTATTCAAACCAAGAATTACAACGAATGCTCTAGAAAGAAGACAAAATTTTTGTTAATTTTGTTGTTTATTAATGTGATGAAAAATTAATAAATAATCGTTTGTTTATTTTAATTTTAATAAATTATATTTAATATATAATTGTGTTTTCATATGTTTTACTTAATGTTACATTGTTAATATTTCTAAATGTTGTGTAAGTACACAAAATTTAGTTCCTTTTCCTTTTTAAATTTCAATATATTTTCATTTAAATAGAATATATATCTTTACAGTCTATCAAAAGACCACTGCTGAACGTAAACATGAATATAGTTATTTTCCATAGTTGCAACGCTTGGCAAGCAGGTTGGCAACCACTGTTTTTTTTTTTATATTTAGCTGTTATCAGGAAAATGTTGCTGTTTATCTTCTTTGTTGTTTCCCTATGTCGCCTCATACACGACCCATGGAATGATATGAGGTAGCAGATAATGTTACACTGCATGGTAATTTTTTTTAATTTATTTATTTATTTAATAACAACCTTTTTTAATTAAAATAGAATATTATAATCCATTCGTTTTTATTTTATATACCAACATATTACAAAACCAATCCATTTGTTGATTCTTTACAACGTATATTAACTAAACATTTTACCACCTATATACCATTAGGTAACATGATTAAGTCACCTAACCATAAGTAAGTCACCTGAAAGGGCCTTCCCTAGATATCCTCATAGGATGTCTTTTGCCATAGTTGCCACGCCTGCGTGAAAATATGCGTTATATTGGTTGGCCAACACAGTTTTTTATTATTTTATGTTTTCCTGTGGAAACTGCTGCTACCCCATCCCCATCCTGTATTATTGCTTACGACGCGGGGTAGTATCATCCCGTGTATAGACAAATTCTCTTGTACGCACAACTTGCTGCATACAAGCCACTAACTTAGTAAGACATGCAGGAAATCGCAGGAGTTGGCTCAGAACCGTGTTTTGTACTACAAAACCTAAGTGGAAACCTTTTCCTTTCGGAGGTCTGTGTTCAGCACTGAGCTTGTGATGGACTGGTATGTTAAAAAGTTATTGATTTTTTTTTTGTAAAAACAGCAAAGCTCGACACGAGGAAATTTTTGATTATTAATTAATATTTAAGTACATATTTATCATATTGCTACTTATTAGCGATATCACACCTTGTGCTAGTAGCGTTTTCATTTAGTGCCGTCGAAATCCAAAGAGTTTATTGAATGTCCAGTAAAATCGTCGATGCGCCGTTGAATTCGAAATGATGATTCTGTTTTTACGCCGTTTCCGCCCGTAGTTTTTAGTCACAGAATGTATTTTCAAGAGAAATTAATTAATCTTCTGAATTATAAAAGAACATTTTTTTTATGGTAACAAATAAGTTTTCTATATGAATTTAAGTGCTGTGAATATAAAAAAAAACCCATAACGGGGGAAATGGAACAATATCTGGTAACCCAGGCAAAAGTACCTCCCGCCTATTTCTATCTCAAAAGCATACGCGAATGCTTTATCTAGTCAATCCTCAATCTAAATCTACGTGTTAAGTGCCAAGTTTTGAGGTAGATCTGCTGTCAAACTGTCAAAAAAGCAGTGCAATAGTGTCATACACTCTTATCTATGGCGTCGATAGATATTATTGTAATAAATTAATTTTGTTCAGAAATGAATATATAATAATAATAATAGTTTATAAATCCTGGATATCCTGGATATTTCATCCACCGTTTCATGGTCAAGCCAAATTTTTGAATTTTAAATAAAGAAAATTAATGTACCTGCGAAAATAATTATATTCTTCATTTAACTGAATAAAAAAATTAAATATGATATCCGGCAGGACCGAACATGCTTATATAATTTACCATTTGTATTAAATTATGTGCAGAACGTTCCTATATACCAATTAATAATAAATAAGTATTGATTTTAAAAACAGTTCATTTAATTTTTACCCAACTAATCATTATTATTTTATATTAAAAATACTATAATATGGGATTACAATATAGAATCAAGGATCTCCATCCCATCTCCATACATTTGTTTACTGTACAATATTATTGTACAGTAAACAAATGTGTTTGGTATACAAGCAAAAATATTCATTTTCCCAATACTCTGTCAATAATTATTTTTATTTTGTGCGTTATAACTTTTTAACTTTGTTCACATTGCTATATAATTTAAAATTAAAAATTTTGTACAGCCGACTTCAATATAAGCTATTAAGAATAACTCAAAAACTACACACGAGATGTACCCGCATTCATATAAAAAAGAATCGTCGAAATCGGTTCACCCAGTAAAAAGTTATGAGGTAACACATTAAAAAAAAACAAAAATACAGTCGAATTGAGTACCGTCTCCTTTTTGGAAGTCGGCAGAAATCAAATCGAGTGTGAGTGTGTACTTATGTACGCACGTAAGAAGTTATACTTCTTTAGCGTAACAAAACAAAAATAACGAAAATAAAACACGTTTTATACATTCACATATATTTGAATAACTACCTCGAATATAGTTATCAGTTCTCACGGAAACTTAACAATTGACAGGCAATTACCAATTGAAGTTGTTAAAAATTTACTGTCATCATTTTTCTCAAACGCGCCAAAAGAAGTATAACTTCAAAACTTGAGTAAGCAATTTGCACACTCAGAACATTGTTTAAAACAAGTTGCAAGTTAGCTGCCTGCATACTTAACTCATTGTTTGACTGTGTACCTAACACAAAAAATCTGTAGCAGTGTGCATTGCGTAAGTGTACATATGCGTTGAAGCCTCGTGAAGCATTTTAAGCGAAATTTAAGGGATAACAATCCAAAACTAATTTAACAACCCAACAATATCCATTGCTTCATGTGATTGAAAAATTAATTTGCTCGACAATAAAAACCACGCAATGGATGTTGTTAAACTGTCAAATTGATATGGTTTGCCATTTTAGGTGTATTACGCAATTAGGCTATGGATTTAATTTCTATAATTATATGAAATAAGAACAAACTCATATTAGTAAAAATATCGATATCAGCTGCCCATATTGCTGAGGCACAACCCTATAAAAGTCGGCCATTATATGCGCCAGATGTGTTTAGGTAGTCACGCTAATTCTGTAGGTATGCCCAGTCCATATACTTCTAAGTCAGTGGGAGTTTTGGCGGGAACTTGATCGACGGCGGTTTGCTGCTCCTGTATCATTGTTTAAATAATGGTTTGAAGTGGACTTTGATATGTAAAAGTGGTGCGATTTTGTGTATTAAGTGTCTGCGCATGTGAACTATTAGTGGAAACGGTATCAAGTGCTCTGATGGTGATGGATTCTCAAGATAAGCTGTTTGTTTGCATAGGCGCCTTTAGATACCATCGCCAACTGTCAGCTGCCTGCTGGCTCAAGTTGCCGCTTAGAGTATTCAACTAACAGGAGACGCCATGCGCATAAAGTTCCAAACAAAAAAGTCTGTCACTTCTAGCGGGAGGCGAGGTAACGCACACTAAGCAAATCGTAAACATTGGGCCACGTCGTTACGCACGCACACAGCATAATATGAGCACACGATTAAGCAAAACGCACACAACCTTGAAAATCTCTTATAAATGTCTCATCATTACAGTGCATAAGCTATAAACAACTAGTGCGAGGGCCTTCTCTATATGGATATATCGATGAAATTTTATGCAAGTTACATTAGCAAATAAAATAAAATAAAAATGAACAAATGTTTATTGTGTAATATTACATTCAAAGTAAATTTAAAAAAATACATAAGGTACAAAATAATAATAAAAAATTACCAAAATTAAAACAAATTGAAAAAGTATTATATTATATTTTAACTGGTTTTTAAAGTGAATAAGTTTGGTATATATATGACGAATACACTTTTTGGGATCACTCTTTTTTTGCGAGGTAGCTAATTCTAGTGCTTGCATATTTTTCCATCACCAAGTTTGCCAGTTCAATGTTATGTGGAACGTAATCATTATCGAAATAATGTTCCTGTATGCTTAAAAATATATAATATGCCTAGTCTATGAAATATTTTTACCATTTTTTATGTCATGATCAACCGAAAAGGTTATCTGTATAGGGGTTTTAAACGGTCTAATTTTACAGATTTTACCCAACCTATAGAGTTAAACCGTTTTAAGACTTAGGGTTGAACTACATCTGGCAGCACGGAATCGCACTTTCCTGTGCTTCTATCCTTTTTGGTCACTCAGAAACGTTATTTACTAGAGCAAGAAAGAGAGCGGGAGTGTATAGTTTCACCCTCAAAAAGCCGATTGTAAACCAGTTTCAAAAGTTTATCTATCATTCTTGACAATCCATACTAATATAATATTATAAATGTGAAAGTGTGATTTTTTGTTTATTTGTTTTTGTTCTTCCTTTACGCAGCAACGGAATGGAGCAATTAAAAAAAAATTAACATTTGCTATCTCTTGGCCGAAGTTTACGCTTAAACAAACATACTTTTTTTTCGTCATTTTACTTAGGATTGAAAAATAATTAATGTCGTCGTAAAAAGCGGTAATATTTTGTGTTCTACAGTACAAAAGTGTAGTACTCTGTATATATTTAATAATAATAGATTATAAATATGACACTGAGATTATTTATTTGTCCTTATTTATTTATTTAAGCGCTAATAATTCGTGTCTCATCTGAAAACAACAATTTGGTTGACACCATCTAAGACGATATACTTGTAAATAACATTTTAAAGTGAATAAATATCATTCACTAAACCTTCCATTTCGATTTGTTACATGTTTTAAATTTTATCCGTCATAATGTAAAATAAACCTGTAGCAAAATAATAACTTAAACTCTAATTAATTTCAAAGTCGGTACAGCAGTTTCATTTAGTTTCCTTTTATTATTTGATTGGATTACAAAAACCGATTGGTCAAAATGCTAGGAACAAATAGTGCTTGTTCGTTTAGGTACCCAGGTTATATGATTGCCACATGCTTTTATCCAAACTTGGCGCCTGTAAAGATCTTTTGGAAAACTGTAAAACCAAAGATCTTTTTCAAACATTGTACAAAAAATAATTTTAAATAACACCTTGGTATATTATAGCAAGGTATTAATTATAGTCAAATGAAAACACCGACACTAAAGATTATAGTGAACATCACTATTATTGCCTTGATGATACCATTTTATATACTCGAAATTACCCTTCTTTTCGTTTCATAACGTAACATAATGAAATGAAAATATCTATTTAAAATGTTTTATATACAATAAAACAATTTAAATTGATGTTTTCATTTCATTAAAAACAATTAAAGATTATTAATGTTGTTTGAAATAATATAGTTTTGCAAATAGATCACAACAATATTAATGAATTTAAGACTATTCAATAAGACGATTTTGTCTTGTGTAATAAGAACAAAGAGAAACGGCATTTGTCTACAATTAGGCAAAATTTAATTATGTCCTAGTGGTGCAAAAGTCCTTAATATAGTATTAATACTTTAAGTTGGCAACACACCCTGCTCAGCTATATTAATCAGAATTTTCGTGATTTAATGCTTATATTAATTATTGAAATCAAAATGAATACTTAAAGATGAAAGGTAACGTCGTCTTTTTGTAAATTTGAGGTCTGTGATCTTTTTCTACAAAAAAACACACTGCAACTCGGCATTTTTCTGGAGGTCAACTCACGCTTACGACTACTTGTTAACTGATGCCGTACGCGGCGCAACTAGTTTTATATAACGGGAATGAGCCGCGCTCTCGTACTTTTGACAGCGGGGAACGCTCTCCAATGTCGTCTCCTGTTAGTTTAATACTCTAAGAGTTGCCGTCGAAATCTCCCAAGGGCTGCACAATGTGACGCATCAACATATTGTGAAGCAGTGAATTTTGAAGGATAATTATACATGCCATCGAAAACATAACTTGTAAAAAAGCCAAGTCCCGCAACTCAGTTCTTCTACCGTAAAAAGTTGTGAGATCCATGTAATACAAGTCGGTTAATTTATTCAGTGCATAGATTGATACATAGATTGACTTGGCAATCGCATGAAAACATAATATATCTCACAAGTAATACATAATATATTAAATTAGATTGTTTAGTGCGATTGCCAAGTCAATCTATGTATCAATCTATGGACTGAATAAATTAACCGACTTGGTATTACATGGATCTCACAACTTTTTACGGTAGAAGAACTGAGTTGCGAGACTTGGCTTTTTTTTACAAGTTATGTTTTTGATGGCATCTCATTTCTTTTTGTAGGCAGTTATATCTAGGTAGCTATTTACACCTATTATTCCATTATACATATATAGGTACACTGATTCATTCCTGCAAATGTAACTTTGTAATACTATATGTTTATATGGGATTACAAAGTTATTTATGCAGTTGGTGTATCTCGAAAACTGGACTGAAATTGTAAAACATTTTAATTTTTCTTTGATTTATATATTAAACAATAATAATATTCCAAATTTGAAGTTTCTATGTCTGCTAGAAGTGCCTCAGAGTTTTGATGATCGGTCAGTCAGTGAGTGACAAAATTAAGAAATTTTGACTAGTTATTATTCTTAAACAACTGGTTCAAATTTAATGAAATTTGAAATATACCGAGTCTATACAATGCCTACTTGGTTAGTAAAAATTCAGGCTTCTTGTTTTATCCATAACGAAGTTATAGGGTTCCAGAAATGGCCTGAACTGCTTCGAGAAAAGGATGGTACGGCCGTGCCGCTTTTTTGCTCGACTTGGCGGGGGCACTGCCGTGCCTCCAGATAAAGACAAGGCTGTATGGCATAGTTTCTTTGCCTGCTCTCTTGAGCGAATAATAAAAACAACAACTGTCACAGTCACTTCATTGCACAGAGTACATTATATTTATACTTCATTGCTTCATTTTGTCAACAATCAGAATCGTACTTTACAAGCGTTCATAATTTTACTAATGATTTTGTAATACTTCTGATTAGTGTGTGGTAATTAAAATTGCTTCCTTTAGTAAAAGATAAAATGAATAATACGTCAATCCTATCAGATTTAGAAAATAGTTTTAGCGGAATCGACATGTCCAAGAAAAATAATAAAAAACATGAGTTAAGTATATCTGATCAACTAGCAGATTTTGAGAAGCTACGTATATCAGCTCTAACAAAAGCTGCCGAAATAAGTCCGCTAGTAAAAGAAGTTACAATTGGGCCTAAAAGTCCTGTTAAAAAATCAAGCATAAAAGAAAATGTCCCTGTTCTAAATGACGAGAAAGAAGTAAACTTGTTAGAAGACAAAATTGGTGAGGATCTTCGTTATACCCTCATGTTAAAGAGGTATGAAGGGAAACTAAGAGAAACCTCAGAAGAGCTATTTAAAAATTTAGTTGAAAAAATGATAGCGAAACGTGCTGAAAGTATGAGAACGTTTTGGAAGAAACAAAGTGAAGAATGTGAACGCAAAACATTAGAATTGCGAGCAAGAAAGTTGCAGATGTTAAAGCAATTACAAGAAAATGACAATTTGTCTGTTTTAGGCAAAGCTAAATTAGATGAGCAAAAATGCCAGATTATAAATAAAAAAACAATAGAAAATATGAACCGTATTTTAGAGGAACAGAATAAGGCTACTAGTAGATTTGCTTCTGTTACAGATAGTCATACAAAGATATGTATTTGTTACAATGACATTATGGATATTTTAAGTTCTAATGTCCTTGCAAAAGCTATATTTGACAAATATGTTATATCTATTAATACAGTTATTGGAAATATAAATACTATAATGGATCTTTGTAAGACTGGAACAATTACAGATAAAGAAGTCAAACAGGCTGAAATATTATCTCTTAACATAGAAAACATTAGACAGAAAATTGTAGAGGACTTGAATGAAGTTAAACAACAAGAGATATTAAGAAAACAGAAAGAAGAAGAGGAGGCAAAGAAAAAAGAACTAGAAGAGAAGAAGCTTATAGAAAAGAAGACAGTTGCACAGGTTGAACAAACACTTATTGAACAGCCTACTAAAATAAAGCCCATGTTTTATTCGGCAAAAAATTTTGCTTATTATGAAAATTTAAGAAAGTTTCTGAATGAATATGAAAACAGTTATAAAGATCTCTTAGAAAATGTAAGCTTGAAGAAATTTCGATTTGATTGCCAGAAAGCTGTCAATACTCCAGTAAATGCCCTCTCATCTGTAAGTGGTACACACATAAGAGATAAATATGACAAACTATCTAAGTTATTAAGAGGTGAGAGTGTTCAAGTATTAGATACCTATGTCCAAGCAACACAACATCCTCAGGGCTTGTATTATTGCACAGCTCTGTTAGCCAAAAAGATAGTAAGGCAAGGTGATCTCTTGGTATCAAGCAATCCAGAAGCTGCTTTTCCTCTTGCAGCTGTTGCAGTAACATTATGGTCACAGTTTCCAGAGTTTGGAATGCTTTTAGAAGCCAACTTCCATAGACAGTGTCCTTATTTAGTGCCAATGTTATTGCCCCAGAAGCAAGGCCAATCTGATAAGGAATTTTATATATCTAGAGGTTACACATATAACGAGGAAGGTGTTGTTGAAAAACAGGACAAGTTTTTGAAAAGGATGTCAGGTATATTTAGGCTTTGTTGTGCAATCTGGATAACAAGGACACCAAAATTTCTCAATTCCCCTAATCCTCACGGCTTGCATCACGGATGGAAATGGCTTGCTTCTTTTATCAATCTTAAACCGGAACCAGATATCTGTGCAACACTTCTTCATGATTTCTTCATTGTGTGTGGTTCTGAATTTTACAAGTATTACAAGAAACAGATTATTAAAATCATCAAACTCATAAGTACTGATTATTTAAAAATTCTGGAAAACATTGATGAAGGTGGCCCTAAAACTAGACTGGAAGTATATCTACAAAATGTTTTAAAAACTGGTCACCTTCCTCCACCTAATGGATTGCTACCTCCAAATACTTGGTAGGTAGGTAAAAAGTAAAAAAATTATATTTATATCATGTACTATTGAAAATTTTAATAAATTAAGTTTAATAATATTTTGTATTAATGTATGTGTATGATATAAACTATTTTGATATGTGTAATGAAATCAAGATGATTGATTTGATAGTTGATTATAAGTAAATATCTGTAATTCAAACAAATGTTTTATTTTAAACTAGCCACCCTATTTATTAACCCATTCAGTGCCACCCATCGGCGGGCAGTACGCGTATTCAGAATTAAGAAACCTTTTGTTAAAATTTTAATCAAAAACTATAAAATAAAGGATATTTACATGTAGTGATAATAAAATATAAACTTTATTGTTCCTTGCAACTTATCATTAAAACTATAAAACCGTAATAATATACAATCAATAAAATCAATGCCGGTCAGCTGAGACGAGTTTGTGTGGCGAAGTATATTTTTTTTGAGATTTCGATATAGGTCCCATAGAAGAAGTTGGTGTTTTTGAGCAATAGAATCATTTCCTAAGAGGGTTTTACCCACTTTTTGTAACACCTTCTAGATAACGCAATATACTGTCGGTAACTAGGAAGCAAGATAAGAATGCAGATGATCTACATAAAAGGAACCGATCGGTATTCGTCACTGTGAAAACGGACAAAATGCCCACACCTTTGTTTTGGTCACCATATGCAATTTTTCGGTATGATTTATGATTTAATTTTGGCTAATGACCTATTTCAGATTGTGGTTTAATAGAGATAAGATCATAAACTGTCGGTAAATAGCAAATAGGATAAGAATGCAGATGGTGATCTGAACAAAAGGAGCCGGTCGGTAATAGTCACTTTGAAAACAAAAGCAGTGCCGATACCTTTTGTTATGGACACCAATAAACTTGCATGATTTATGATTTGACGTAAGTAAGTAGCATATTATGGACAAAATAAATATTATAGAGGCCGGCAACGCATCTGCAATTCCCCTAGTGTTGCGGTTGTTCATGGGTGGCGGTAGTCACTTACCATCAGGTGAGACGCATGCTCGTTTGTCCCCTCTCCTATAAAAAAAAATAGTCTACGGAAAAAAGCTTTCACAACTTGAGTTTTGCTGAGTGTTTTGGGAGTTCGTTTGCTGTTTAATTTAGTGCATCCAGTTGAGACTATCTACTCTGCTAAATTACACAGGTAGGAATTAATGCAAAAGAGGTAAGACGTGGTAAAAAAAATTAAACATACAAAAAGGTTGACTACGCATGACAACAAAAACAAATGAAACTGGCACAATTTTTTCACAAATAACACAAAAATATACGCAAACACGATCTACGCAATGCACATGACATGTAAATTAGACATTAAAAATATCTCACGTCAAAATCTAAGGCCTCATGCCAAGATAGTTTATCGGGATGCCGGGCCCGCCCATGGGCGGGCTGAATACCAGTATAAGGCGGCATGGGGGTAATGTTCTAATTTCTTAGGGAGACAGTGAATGGGTTAATGTGGTTTTAGAGAATATATTTATTTGGTGGTTTTTGGACTTAACATAATTAAAGACCATATATTTGGTACGACTTTCCATTGACGTCCGTCGAGTTAGGGGTTGATATTTTTTTTACAGAAAGGTTACATTATTATAAGCACACACGAGGCTGAGGCTGGTCGCCGAAGGTGACCAATAAGCCGAAGCTGAGGAGGCCAGGAGGGATGCCTGTGATTTATTACGCAAATGCGTAGAGGCTGCTCTTCCCGCAGCGCCGGAGACGTTGCAGTCCCCCTATTTTTTTTTATGATGGGGATTTTTTATAATGGTCATAAAATGGGTTTATATCTTTGAGTACCGGCCGGAGTTAGAGGGCCGGCTCGAACCGGGGTGGTACCACGACCTCACAGAAAACCAGCGTGAAGTAGAGGTTAACCTCTGCGTTTCGCTTGGTGAGTGCAGGTGGCCGGAGGCCCTTTTTACTGGAAATGAGGCATTCCATCTTAGTCCTCACGGGTGACAACGCATCTACATTTTGATTTGTAATAGAGGATAGATGTAGATGTCTATGGGCCGCAGCAACCACTTACCATCAGGTGGATTGTGTTCTCGTTAGTCACCCTTATCATATAAAAAAAAATATTGCAAAAATAATTGATTTTCAATATTTTTTTTCTCAATAAGTACGCGTCTTCGAATGTTGAAACATTGCGTGTGCTTATAATAATGTAACCTTTCCGTAAGAAAAATATCAACCCCCCAACTTGACGAACTTCAATGGGTATTGGCATAAATATTGCAAAAATAATTGATTTTCAATATATTTTTTTTCAAAAAGTAGGTAGGTACGCGTTTCCGCATGTTGAAATTTTGCGTGTGTGCTTATAATAACCCCTCACCTGATATCGGTCATAATATGACCGCAAAATGTAAGCCCTTACTTGATCTTATATATTACTATACTCTTTGTACTTGATACTGGTCATATTATGACCGTGTCGCAAGCTCCGAATTCAAGTCTGTTTTCTTAAAATTAATTTACCATGCATCATATTAATGACACTGACACTAGCCTAAATTTATAATTTATATTCAACTATTTATTAATCTTCTTCACTATCTAAAATATCAGGGTTAGTATTACGTATATTGTTTACAGTAGGCAAATCTAAATAAAATCTATGAAAAACGTCGTGTATAAAGAGACTAAAGAAATAAGATAAGTAATCTTTTTTTTCTTTTTGTTAGGACTTTGCAAATAAACAATGAATTATAACTTCAGCATGCTCTTTTATTCTGTTTTAATTAGGTACATATGGGTACATCGCAGAACGTAAACAACACAAGCACAGACCACAATTACTCTTTATCAAGAGAACACAAGATTACAGCCAGTGATTACAGCCATCGCAGCTTACCACAGAGTATATCCTATATAAAAAAAGTACTCTGTGGAGTATATATCATGTTGCCAGTACAAAAATATTTAATTGTACTTAACACTTTTGACAGGCCTCTGTCACTCTTGCTACCTGCGTGAAATAATTACCTACAATCGCAAGCTGCCCCAGGGGTAGATCGCAGTCGGGACTCGCACGCTCGAGGCTATTAGACAGAAAGGCCCTTATCAATCAGGGACGAATATATATTAATTGGACCTCATGCCCAGTCAGAGACTTTACAATAGTAACAAGATGCTTCAACTGCCAGCAGTTTGGTCATTCAGCCAAATTTTGTCGGGAAACTAGCCCTACATGTAACTACTGTGGAGAGCTCGGGCATTCCTCCGGGAATGTAATAACAAAACGCATGCCCCCGTTTGCGCGACGTGTAAACGTTTTAAAAGAAAATGCGACCATAAAACTGGTGATGAAAGCTGTCCAGCACGTAAATTCGCAGAGGACAAATATATCAACTCCATAGAATATGAGGGCGCCTAAGAGCGCCGCGTATTATATTATTTAGTTAGCTCTTAAACACTAGTTTTAGTTTATTTTTAAGCTTAAGTATGGCGAATCAATTACTCAATGACCTAGACAACTTTTCTGTGTCTGACGCTAAAACATGTAATGTTGATGACTGTAAACACTTCCTTCCACGTCCTGAAAATAAGTTAATCTTACTTACACAAAATATTAGAAGCATAAATCGGAATATAACTGGGTTTGAAGTCTTGTTGCATAGACTGGATATAGAATGTGATATTATTGTTCTTACAGAATGTTGGCTGTCAGACCTAACACCCCACCTACCGATTCTAAATGGCGATTTTTTACACAAAACCGAGAAAAACATTAATAGAATAGAATAGAATAGAATAATTTTTATTCAATATACATTACATGTGTAATTGTTATTGAAAGTCATTTTTTACTTTACCACTGGTTCGAAAAAAAAACCCTCTGTCCTGGGAAGAACCAGCAAGAAACCCAGCGGGACAATTTTTTTAAAATAAATTTTACAATATAAATGATTACGAACTATTTACAAAATTTATTTTAGAAACTGCTTGGAAGCGACCACCTCATTCCCAGGGGTTATTATCAACCATGTATTCATTTATACTATAATAACCCTTTTTATACAGTTTCAGCTTAATAAAACATTTAAACTTGGTAATAGAGAGAACCTGTACACTTTCCGGGACCCTGTTGTAATAGCGTATACATTGCCCCAAGAATGAATTACTGACTCTGTGGAGTCGAGAAACTGGCATCACTAGCTTGTGTTTGTTCCTAGTGTTTACAGAATGTATATCACTTTTTTTACTAAAACTATCTTTGTTTTTGTGAACATACATTAAATTTTCGTAAATATACTGAGAGGCCAAAGTTAATATATTAATTTCTTTAAATTTATCTCTAAGAGACTCTCTCGGTTTTAGATTGTAAATAGCTCTAATGGCCCTCTTCTGTAAAACAAAAATAGTTTCTGAATCAGCCGCATTTCCCCATAGCAAAATCCCATAAGACATTATGCTATGGAAATAACTAAAATAAACTAATCTAGCTGTCTCGACACTAGTGAGACCTCTAATCTTTTTTACAGCATAGGCTGCAGAACTTAGTCTGCTTGCTAATTTGGATATATGGGGGCCCCACTGAAGCTTTGCGTCAAGAGTGATGCCAAGAAAAACAGTAGATACAACAGGGCTCAATTCCTCCCCATTTAAAAACACATTGGTATTCAGATTTTTAACATTCGTTGTTGTAAATTTAACACAATTAGTTTTATTTCCGTTCAAATGCAGATTATTAACGTTAAACCAATGCACTAATTTTGATATAGCATTATTCACTTCGTCACATTTAAATGATTGACGTTTAAGTTTAAAAATCAAGGAAGTATCATCAGCAAATAATACTATATCATGACTATCCCCTACAAGGTGAGGTAAGTCATTAATATACACCAGAAACAGGAATATACACCAGTCAAAATGAAGGTTTAGTAATCTATGTTCAAAGATGTTTTTAGGTCCAGATACCGTGTTGCTAACACACCGCAACGTTCATAGTGAAGATAGTCTTTGATTCATGTGTGCGTGAGTACCACGTGACGCGCATATCTTACGCACCATGGCTGCATTAATGTGCGTGACTTTGGTAATAACAGGGCGAATTGATTACCTAAAAAATGTGGGAGATTTTATATTTCATTCATATTGACGTACCTATTGATTCTAAGAGTATAAAATGTGTGTGCGTGGCGTGTGTGTATGGGGATATGGTTGCTTATGTGTTTTATGTAGGTACGAACATCGCACTAAAATATTGAAGATATGTAATAAAACCTATAATTAATGTAACAGTTAAAATAAATAAAAAAGGACAGTAGATATTTATGTATGTAACATATATTTATAATCCATTATTACTAAATAATGGATTATAAATACACTTTTGTACTGTAGAACACAAAATATTGCCGCTTTTTACGAAGACATTAATTATTTTTCAATCCTAAGTAAAATGACGAAAAAAAGTAAGTTTGGTTAAACGTAAACTTCGGCCAAGAGATAGCAAAATGTTTAATTTTTTTAAATTGCTCCGTTCGGTTGCTGCGTGAAGGAAGTACAAAAACAAATAAACAAAAAATCACATTTTTAACTTTTATAATATTATATTAGTATGGATTGTCAAGAATGATAGATACACTTTTAAAACCGGTTTACAATCGGCTTTTTGAGGGTGGAACTATACACTTGCGCTCTCTTTCTCGCTCTAGTAAATAACGGTTCTGAGTGACCAAAAAGGATAGAAGCACAGGAAAGTGCAATTTCATGCTGCCAGATGTAGTTCAACCCTAACCATTAAAACGGTTTAACTCTATAGGTTGGATAAAATCTGTAAAATTAGACTGTTTAAAACCCCTATACAGATAATATTTGCGGTTGATCATGACATTAAAAAATGGTAAAAACATTTCATAGACTAGGCAACACTCGAATATTATGCGCAGTATTATTAGTTGTATTGACAATTAGATTTCGTATTCTTTTACAAAGAAATACACCATAAAATTGTATAGTTACTTATGAAAAGTGATGTTCTTATCCTTATCTTTTTTCCAAGAGTAATTTTTAAATGATTTCACAGCACAAACAGTCATTTTGCGAAATTAAAAATACTGGCGCGTGACGTATGTTCACTGCGAACGTCGCTGGCGTAATGGCGGAACGATCGAACGAATACGCCAATATTGGCGCCTTTGAAATGGAAGCGTTTTAGACGCGCGTACACGGTATCTGGACCTATAAAACATCTTTGTCTATGTTAGTAATAATTTAAAAGTAACTGTCACAGAACCTACATTCCAGGATAGTAATTGCTTAATCATTAGAATTAATTCCGAGACGATTGTTATCGCAATTTACAGACCTCCTTCACAAAATATTGATAGATTTCTAGAGTCCCTTGATATTATCCTAAACAAACTTAGCATGTATAAAAATATATCAAAGCGGCTCTTGTTTAGACCATTTTGTGATTAAATCAAATAAACCTTCCTTAACATTAGTTATTAATTCCTCGCTTACTGATCATAAAGCAATTTTACTAACATTACAATTAACCTTACCTAGGAAAAACTGCATACGCAACTACACTAAAGTCCATATGACGAACCTTGAAAATGACATTCGTAGCATTAATTTTGACTTTGTTTATAGCTCTGACGATGCAAATACGACCTTGAGTTACTTTATAAATTCTTTACAATACGCAATAATGAATAATACATCAACAATAAAACTACGAAGACACAGAGAAGTTGTTAGATATTCTAAAATAGTTTGCATTAATTGTAAGTAACAAAAATTGTTATTTAGTTATTTTATTTATTATATAATATAGTTTAATTATTTAAATATCTAGTGTCATACATTATTAAACCGATTGTATAAGTCATGTCTGAAACACAGGTACTCAACCTAGTTCAGGCAGGTAGCTAATATTATAAACTTGACTTTTCTATTTTTCTTTTGTAGATTCTATATTATTAAGCTACACATAGTTTTAATTTTATCATAGCATGTTATTTTTCTTAGACTTATTGTTACTTTATTTAATTTTAATCATATTTGTTCCTGTTTGTAAACATGTGTAATTGGAAATGAAATAAATATTTATTATTATTATTATTATATTGAATGTTAAAGTTTTTTTAACGCTGTTCACGTAATATTTTTTTGTAAATACTTGCTGAAATACTCATTGAATTAGTTTTTGTTTAGTGTTTAGTATAAACTCAAAAAAGGTAAATCTGACATATTTAATTGTAGGATAAAATAGTTGAAAAAGTTTTAATGTAATTTAAGCATAATATATATGTATATTACCTCTCTATTTGATAAATTATAATGGCAAAACGTCGTTCCAGTATATAGTTGTTGCGGGGATGAATGCTTAATGAGCAATTACTATGAATTAGATATACCTTTTTTTGAGTTACCGAAGGATAACGAAAGGTACATTTATTACATTTTTTGTTAGATAGGTATTTATAGCGATAAAATAATTAAGTAATAATTTAACTACAGAAGTAATACTTACGTAATTTATTACAAAACTTAATTGAAATTTACTTCACTACCTAAGTACCTACTTACATACCTATACTCGTCTTTGGAATTAAAATATTTTATGTTATAATAGCACAAATACTGAAATTAAAACTTTGTTTACAAGATTTTCAACTAAGTAGATTACGATTATATTTCTGTTAAGAATCGTATTTCGGGTTTATTTGTTGTTTACGCTATCTACCTATACGAACCAAGCATCGCGATTCCCGATGAATGGCCTTGCAAGTTGCATGCGTTGGGCATTACAGAACTCACATAGTAGATAATATATGGTCGTTTATAGTCAGCATAGGTACTTTACCTAAGTAACTTACCATTTCACAATGTATTTTTTTACTCTTTACTATCAGCCCTTAGCAATCACGGAAAGTCCGTAGTAACGTAGTAAGGAAAAAAGATGCAAAATAATACGGACGCTTATTTAGCTTGCGTGCGAGATTTATCTGATTAATAATAACTATGTAGGCTATTAAAACGTCGGCAAGCAGTCAACATCAAAAGAGTGCAACTTCTGTACTTATTTATTCTGTGCTTTTGATATCGGTGTGGGCTGTACCGATATAACAGGAATTATAACAAGAATCGACGTTTCAAATTTGAAAAATTGACATTCCGTGTCCAATGTGTCGTTATAGGAGATGACCCCAAAATTCAGAATCATAGCGCAGAAGTTTTTTTAAACTATCGCCTTTCTACATCTTTGTTTCTTAATACTAAAGGGCCCTGTAACTACGAAGAAAACTCGAAAAAGTCAGTACTGCGCATTTCGACAAATTTAAATTTTTTACTGCTCGATCTGATAAGTTGTATCCAATCATGCGGATGATAAATATTTTGTATTCTCAGGTATGTATGTTTGAACATTTTTTAAAATACATGATGCTATTTGGTTAGCTCCTCTAGCAGCTATAGTTTCATACCATATGTAACATACAGCTTTTCCAGTTCTGTTGTCATGAATGGTCAGGTTTAACGTCCACAACTGGCGTTTGTAGAAAGCTACAGAAGAGCTGAGAGCTGGAGTGGATAAACACTGTTGTAAGTCAAATGTATAAACTTGCACAATACTGTCATTTTTATTCACTTGGTATCACATTTTTTCATTTCGCATGCATGATCTGTGGAAATCTTGTGATGTTAGAGCTTACAGCTTTCTAAAAGGTCGGCAACGCATCTGCAATTCCCCTGGTGTTGCGGTTGTTCATGGGCGGCGGTAGTCACTTACCATCAGCTGAACTACATGCTTGTTTGTCCCCTCTTCTGTAAAAAAATGTTCATGTTGAGCAATTAATTCAGTTTTGACTTGCTCTTCCTGATATAGTTGAATTTGCATCTTGAATTTATCACAAGTATAACATGTTTCAGCACGGGGTTTTTTGACAGATAGTCTTAATTTGTGGAATTCTTGATTATATATTATTACTGAATGTAGATTGTCGCAGTTTTCACAAAATAAGTCCTAGATTTTGTTAATAGATGACAAGGCAAGTACTTTTTTGGTGTAGTTTTTCTTGTGTAATAATAGTTTTTCTTGTGTAATAAATAACCCTCATAGGATGAAAATGACAAAATGTGTTACTAAATTTCTGATGAAAAAAGACAAGACATTAGTCTTGTCTTTTTTCATCAGAAATCTTATGTTTGGGTATACTCTTCCCATGGTTATCATATGTTTGAGTGCAACCTACAGACAAAACATTAAACATCGATATAATGCGACGCACTATAAGTTTCTAATAACATAACTCACTTTCTGTTTCCATGAAGTCCGAGAGCGACGTTATAAAACATTACTCAACTTATGTTTTTTGTAACGTCGCAAGAGTCATGCAAATCAAGAGATGGAAAAAGGACGCCACCTGAAATTCAAGCCCGATCAAGTGAACTGGCTTATGTGCTTTAGTCTGCTGATATATTGATATAAATTAATAATTTTGGTTAAAAGAAAAAATAAAGCAATTTTTTGACCTATGTGATTTATTCCGCCAGCCCTGGTATAATGTGTCTAGAAATTCAAGAAACTGCCTTCTAACTGTCTTCTTTGATCTACTCAATATCAGCGCACTCAATGTTTTATGCATATATAACGCTAACATGAACTGCGATAATGTTTGCCGACGTGACTTTCTCATCGACCGGTCACTAGCAGGCATTAAACTCCTGGCTAATGAAAAAATGCATAAAAGATCTTTGCCAACAAGTATTTCTTCCAAAATAAAAGATTTTTTTCGTTTTCTTCTATCCTTATCGCAAAATACTAGTGATGTGATATAAATAAGTTGTTACAAAAGAATCCGCATCCTAAATACGTTGCCGGCGTACAAATATTTTCATATAACAGGTCCTCAGCGTGTCAGAGTATGCCTTGAGCCTTGACAGACATTTAAAACCCGGATAATGTCATAACAAAGGTGAACAGTGCTATGAATTATAGAAAGTGAAACATTAGGTCAATCATGTTTTGGATACTTAAGGTAATATAAATAAAACAGCTTAATTTTTAAATTTGTTTATTTATTTATCCTACTTCAAAATCCTCTCTTACTAAAATGCCATCCAGAACTGAGGCCGGTGCGGTTATGGAATTTTGATACCGAGCCCAACACAAATACCAGACAGCGGTCATTATGTGGGCACAGCAACCCTCTGTCTGTTGTCCAGAAGTGCAACTGCAATAATAACCTGCAATCATCTCATCCCAACTTGTCCGTTGTCTTGCCAACAGTATATATGTATAATAAGCTCTGCCCGAGTGCTGGTGAGATTTTATACGGCCGCTTATTAAAACAGAGTCTTGTTGGGGTGATATTAATTGGGTCACAACTTATCTACTACCCAGTCTTCGTTGACACCAAACATACAATATAGGTACTGATAATATTGGCATTAGGGTGCTGGAGCTCATTTTCATGATTTGTGCCGACAGATAATTCTTGTAATACGTTTGCAAAACATTGTGAACATATTGGTGCAGATTCATCCATCTAGAACAAAACAATCTTATTTTAATAAACTACATCTCCTATATATAATGTACTCTGTAATAAACTATCTATATTGCAGAAGCGCATTTTAAACAGTGCAACATGTGTGTAACAGGTGAACTGAAAGATAATTACATCATATTAAGATTTTGCAGCCATTATGAACTTCTGTAGAAATTAATAATTATTAACAGACTACAGATAGAAGCATGTCATTCAAATGCGTTTAATAGCTTAAGGAAACATCTTTTTTTAGTATATACCTGCTTACTGATTCAAAATGTGAAACTCACGTAAATCATTAAGTCCATAAAACAAAAGCAGAGTCAAAAAGTAGTAATCCAAAGCCCAAACAAAAAACCAAATCGCCAAACCAAAGAAATCCACAATTAAACACATTCACGAGTTCAGAACTAGTTCGGAATAAATAAAAATATCATTTGACAGAAATGACATTTGACAAATAACCGTGTCTTTTTTTACTTTTTTATGACTGAAGGGCACCATCTTGTAAAACCATTAAAAACTTGGGATTGAATTTTTATTTTTTGCAAGTTATCTAGTTTGATTTATTCTCTCATTTTATTTTTAACAAAATCCCTGAATTTTTCTCTTTTTTACGGTATACTGTACACTGATACTGTACTGTATAGACTGGGCCAGAAATGGACCGTCTCCTTTCAAGGAACGAACAAAAAAGGTTTAATTTCTCCTGTTGTATTTACCGTGAGGACTGACCACGAAAATTAGTAAAAGCAATTAAAAAACATTTTTAGAAGGTTTTTTTTCTCGAATTTCATTTGTGTTTATGTAATTATTGCGTAATATTGCGTTCTTTCATAATGCGAAAATTTTGCCAACTTTTGATTTAGAGTTTGTTTAGGTTTAGGTTTTGTTTAAAGTTTTGCCTTGACTGCCTGTTTACCGTGATAAGTGTGAATTGTTACTGCAATAAACAGAGAATGCTGCTGGCTGTTACTTTAAATGAAACTGGGCACACCTACAAACATGTGGCCTAAACATTACGACTATCAAAATCTGTGATATATCTGTGGTGTGAAGTACTTGTATTTCCATGCCGAGTTGTCAAGAGGTATCGGCAAACCGTACAGTATTCGAGATTTATGGAAAAAAATGAAGTTAAGTACAAAAAAATGTTTCTTTCATGTTTAAATTTTTCTTTTTTTCTTAATTTGATTAAGTTTTTTATTTGATCGTTTGCTTTTTCGACTTTTGCAACAATAAAATTAACAAATAATAAGCAAACCCAAATTAATAAACTTAATTGTCACAAATATCCATGATATTTTTTTCCATATATGCTTTTGTGCGTTCGTCTAAATTTATTCTTGAGTGTATATAATAATTTGTAATGTAGTTTAATAGTAATATAAGTAGTTATGTAATTGCAAAATAATAAGGATACGACTACACTTTACATGATTACACAGTAAACGGAAAACTGTGGCTAGTGATGACCGGTTCATCCGTATTAGCGTCGTAAACGGGAACTTTACTTCTTTTGAGTTAAGATCGAAGTTGCAAGAAGTTTGAGTGAAGGGTTACAGTAAGCACAAAAACGGTAAGAAAAAATTTAGTTTTTTCTTCGGTCGGGATAAATTCACACACACTTGCCAGAGGCCTATACTTACTACATGCCATCGAGTAGCTTGAGTTTATTTTGCTCGCATTCACAAAAATTCGAATAACGACGCTTGGAGTTAAGTTCTATTTACTAAGTCCATATTTTGCCTGAATCTGATCTTCGATGATGGAAGGGTTAAAGCGTGAAAACACATGGGAGAGAGGTACGCTCAGAACAACATCATTGGAAAAGAGGCATATGGAGGAGGGTTAGTTATTGTATGGGGAGGTACTCGTATGGGGGCACGTACGTAATTGTTCTTCGTAAGTCTTTATGAATGGGTCACTAACAGCGGCACAATATGTAACTAAGATTTTAGAAGAAATTGTAGTGCCATTTGCACATTTTATCGACTTCAAAAAAGAGGAGAAGTTTACAATTCGTTGGGATCTTTTTTTATGTATGTACACCGATTTTTCGAAGATGCCTGAACCGATTTTAAAAATTCTTTCTTTTTTCAAGGGGTATACTTGCCAGGTGATCCCATTTAAGTTTTATCGAAATTGGTGGCTTAAAAAAATCAACAATAAATTATATTTATATTGAAGTCGGTTGTACAAGATTTTTAATTTTACCACTTGTAGCAGATAGAGTTGTTTTATGCATGATAATGCACGTCCCCATACTGCAGCCGTAGCTGCAGAATATCTTAGAGACTTTGAAATCAATGCTATGGGGTGGCCGACGCGCTCGCACTACTTAAACCCTATAGAACATGTATGGGATAAGCTTGAAAGACAAATTAAGAAAATAAATCTTAACTAATTTGAGAGTTCTTAAAAACGCATTATACGAAAAATAAAACGCTATCTCTAAAGATTTTATTGATAACTTGATTAAGAGTATGCCAAGAAGACTGAAAGCAATTTGAAGACCTAGAGGGCAACATTTAGTACTGGTTGTAACCCACGTTATAGCCTTATAGCCTTTCCTAAGTATTTATGAAAAAAAAAAGGAATTTGCCTTATAGTAATTTTATTGCCTTAATCCATCGCTGTCTTCGGTGGTCTATGCTCTTATAATAAATTGTGTTTAATACTCCATACTTTACACCCAGAAATCCTTTCAGTTGAGTTAGGTTAGAAGGCTGTGGTGGCAGCGAAGCGTTGTGCAACTCCTGCTACAGCCATCGTAATTATTTTCTTTTACCGCTCAGAAATAAAATCCTTATAGCAGTGATAGGTGACACCTCTGCTCCCCCCCCCCCTCCTCCATCCTCCTCATGCCGGAGAGAGATAAACGTTATAATTTTGAAGTTAGGTCTAGAGAATTTTCTTTCGAATTTTTATCAGGAACGGAATATTACCTTTTCATGGGAATTGTATCGGGATGTAGAGGACACTCCCCTCTCTCCACCCCCTTCTATCACTCCCCCTTCCTGCCAAATGATCCTAAACTTTTATCGCAGTGTATTAAAAAAGATTATTATCGCTTGATACTGAGATAAAATGAAGATATGGCTTAAAAAACAAGCATTCGAGCCAAGAATTTTAATTAAAAAAAAGTCAGGTCAGACCATAGATATAGTATAATACTCGTAGATAGAGGATTGACTAGATAAAGCATTCGCGTATGCTTTTGAGTATGGAGTGTAGAGTAGAAGGAGGACCATCTCTGTATATGAAAAGTGTCCCTAAAAACGCGTCCAATAAGGGTGGCGCTGCAGTAGCATAGAATAAATTTAAAAAAAAGCGCCAAAATTAATTAAAATAAGATGGAGAAATAAACAAGGACCGACCAATCCGCTTGGTTTGTACTACGTAAATAGTTGAGGTTTTGTATACTGGCATTTTACTAAGTCATGAAATTTTAAAAATATTTGAATTCAGCTGACTTCACTCCGTCTACAACAGCTATATTCATATCGTAGTTTTTCAGACGCCAGCGCTACTGTGGTAGGTTTTGGAACCTCTATTTTCAGTATATAGTGGGACACTTTTTTAACTTTCGCACCTTATAAGATGGTTCTCCTTCTACTCTACACTCCATACTTTTGAGATAAAAATAGGCGGGAGGTACTTTCACTGGGTTACCAGATATTGTTCCATTTCCCTCGTTATGGGTTTATTTATATTCACAGCACTTACATTCATACAAAAAACTTAATTGTTACCATAAAAAATGTTCGTTTATAATTCAAATGATTAATTCATTTCTCTTGAAAATACATTCTTTGACTAAAAACTAAGGGCGGACACGGCGTAAAAACATAATCGTCATTCTGTATTCAACGGTGCATCGATGATTTTACTGGACATTCAATAAACTCTGGATTTCGACGGCACTAATTGAAGACGCTACTAGCACAAAGTGTGATATTGCTAATAAATAACAATATATTATGTATGTACTTAAATATTAATTAAGAATAAAAATATTAAATAATAACAAAAATTTCCTCGTGTCGAGTTTTTTTTTTTACCAAAAAAAATCAATAATGTTTTAACGTACCATTCCATCACAAGTTCACTGCTGAACACAGACCTCCGAAAGGAAAAGCTTTCCACTTAGGTTTTGTAGTACAAAACACGGTTATGAGGCTACTCCCGCGATTTCCTGCATGTTTTGCTAAGTTAGTGTCTTGTGTGCAGCAAGTTGTGGCGTACAAGAGAATTTGTCTGTACACGGAATGATATTACCCCGCGTCGTAAGCAATAATACAAGATGGGGATGGGGCAGTAGCACTTTCCCGATGAAAACTTAAAATAATAAAAAACTGCGGTGGCCAACCAGCATAACGCATATTTTCACGCAGGCGTGGCAACTATGGTAAAACTCATCCTATGAGAATATCTAGGGAAGGCCTTTTTTAGGTGACTTACTTATGGTTAGGTGGCTTAATCATGTTACCTAATGGTTAAGGTGGTAAAATGTTTTAGTTAATATACGTTGTAAAGCATCAACAAAGGGTTTGTTTTTGTAATATGTTGGCAATGATATTATAAAGGAAAGATACGCTACGTTCATAGTGAGCGGCGTTCAGAATCGTTGCGTTGTTATAACAAATGTAAATACATATACGTGTATAGTAATTTTCAACTACGACTGCGTTAGATAATACGGAACGTAAAATACAGAAAGAGATAACTGTCTGTAGTGTATTGCACTTGAAGTATACGAGTGAATTATAGAGTATGCGGATTTGCCACAGAAGCGACATTGAATATAACAATAGGCATATTACACTGGTAATGATATATTTAATAAAACTATAAACAAAATTGTTATATATTTATTCACAAACAAATTCTAAATAAATTTGAATTCTGTCAATCGCATTTTCGATAAATGATGTACCTACTTATCGAATACCTACATAATTTACTGTTTACGTTTTTTTACTAATGGTCGCGCTACTTCGCAAATAGGAGCCAAATAACCAGACTGATAGGTAAGCCAAATTTCGGAACATCATCATTGTCCTGAAAAAGAAGAAATTGTCTTAATTGTTACGGTAAATTATACAAGAATGATAGTAGTAATTAATTAACCAAAATTGACTGCACAGGTGGTATAGTGATTTAAGTGCCACTAGTAACGCTTCACCAAGTGCTGTGGGTTCGATTCATATACGGGACAAAAATATTTGTGACCCCTAAATAAAAAAAAATACTTAAATTGCCCTTTTACACACAATAGTTGTAAAATTGAAATTGTGAAATTACAGAAGTTACAACCTTTTTTTTTTGTTAAAATAATGAAGCATCGTGATTTTTATAATAATAAATTTTACCGAGTCTATAACAGGTAAATAATATAACATAATGAGAAAAATTATGTTCTATCTAGGTACATTACATACATTTTAATTTTACTAATAAAATATCTAATAGCCCGCTATTACTAATCTCATTCTATATCATCTTAATTTTAAAACGTTGAAAGTCAGAACTTATTATGATCATTATAATATTATGTTAGAAAGGCACTCACTAACTAACAAGAAAACTCGCGATCAAGCTGCTAATAAAGGCTATGTATTGTGCCTACGATTTCGCTTTTGGTTGTTAATCTATGACGTATTCTATTTGTCCTTGTCGCGCTATATTGGCAATCATATTCTCTATCCTTTTCGAACCACCATATTAACAATTCAACATTTATTTGTAAATGAGAAATAAAATCGTGACAAAATATAAATATGTAATATTATTTTATTATACTTACGTATGTTATGAAATTCCTTCACTCTTATTTATGTTCGAACCATAGTTTTTACACTTTCTTAAGACACAACTTGGCATTTTGGATATGTTATTGTCAATATTGTCTCGCCAAGGACACGCTTTGTTTCGCTCGCTGCTATTGGCCGACTAAATGAAATTACAACAATTGTCTTAATTTGTCTGCAACAATTTGCGCGCACTAGTGCGATATCTACCTCTTTTTTATATATAATATCATTGTATGTTGGTATATAAAATAAGAACGAATGTTTTATAATATTCTATTTTAATTTACCATGCAGTGTAAAATTATCTGCTACCGCATATCATTCCATGGGTGGTGTATGAGGCGACATAGGGAAACATCAAAGAAGATAAACAGCAGCATTTTCCTGATAACAGCTAAATAAAAAAAAACAGTGGTTGACAACCCGCTTTCCAAGCGTTGAAACTATGTCAAATAACTATAATCATGTTTATGTTCAACAGTGGACTTTTGATAGACTAAAGATATATATTCTATTCAAATGAAAATATATAGAAATATAAAAAGGAAAAAGAACTAAATGTTGTGTACTTACACAACATTTAGAAATATTAATAATATTACACTAAGTAAAACAAATGAAAACACAATTATATATCAAATATAATTCAATAAAATTAAAATAAATAAACGATTATTTATTAATTTTTCATCACATTAATAAACAACGAAATTAACCAACATTTTTGTCTTCTTTCTAGATCATTCGTTGTTATTCTTGGTTTGAGCACATCGATCACTAAGATCGATGTTTGAGCAGCTTTAGAATTTCTCAAAAATATGCATTTATAAACTTGATTTATACTTTGCATGGGCAGAAATTCTTGGGTGCTGGTTGGATTAGAAAGGAGTATATATATTATATGCCTTGTATAGAATATATTTTAGTGGTATAAATAATAAGGTACAACTCCTAAACTATACTTAGATAGGTAATACTTTTCTCTTGTCAAAAACATTTTTATTACATTATTTATGATAATTAAATAGAAATTATCATAATTATTACATTTATTTCTTAATTTATTTACACATTATTGTTTATAACACCTTTATAAAAGGGTTTAAGGGTGGACTAAATGTCCCATTGGTAGGGATTCCCAGTCAGTTTTACAATTATTATTGCATAATAAATTATTCATTTAAATTATTTATTTATTTCTTTTATTTAAATCTTTATTTGCATAAAACATGGTAGTACAGATAAAGTTCCAACATTTGTAAATGAGGATTCATGTTTAATCAATCCATCTATAAGTAAATATTTTGTCATTGTCATGCAAACAAATTATTACAACTCATAATAATACAGAATCTCAACATTTGAAAATAAAATAAGCAATGCTAGTCAATTTTTAATACATACAGAACAATGTCAAAAATCATAACTAGTAACAAGGTCAAACTTATATCACTTATGAAGAAACAACAAGATACAACAAGAAATTATAACATTTAAAAAAAATATCTTAATTATATTATAAATTACATTAGTTAAGTATATTTAGTCCACCTAAAACAATGAGGCTCATAATGTTTTGAGCATATACCTCTAAGTTTTGTTGGTTACCTATAATTACTATCAGTAGCGATTATCCAACATTTACGGATAGCTGATTCTTTAGAAAAGCTGTGAAATAATATATTTAAAAGAAATTAATATATTAAATATATAGTACACTTTTATATCAAGGCATTTATCAAAAAAACATCAAGTATGGGTATCTGTGCATAAATACAATACCTATAACAATTAATACAATATCAATTGATTTAATTAAATAGCAAGTATATGTAAATGTAATGATAATTTATTAAATTACTCATACCAAACATTTAAAAAAATTATTTATATATTAAGCTTTAGATATTGTTAATTAATACATTTACAGGCTAACATAGTTATGTCCTCCACAGAAGAACATAGACCTCCCACACAGTTTGTCTCCAAATAACTGCAGTTGCCAATTCTCCTGCCAAGCTAGGCAACTATCACAAAACCTATAACTTTTGATTTTTGATACTGACTAATGCTAACGGTAAGCATATTATCATCAATTTTTTTCTACATCAGTAATTGAGAATATTATGTTATGTTGTTGTGTTATTGTGTACCTTAAGATTAAGACTTATTTATTTATTTATTTTTTCTATGTTTATATTTAATTTTATATTAGTATGACATATTTATTTATTTTTTTAATAAATATTGTAATGTAATTGTTGCTAATGTATAATAGAATTAATGGAATGCAATAAAAATTTGTGCATCTGATTTCAGGCAATACATATTTTGTGAAATTAAATATACAAGGTGTCTCAAAAGTAAGTTCACATTTGCTTATCTTATTACGCGAAAGCAACTATTCTGAGGGGCGCGGGGGGTATGTCAGTCGGTAGTCTGGCTCTTGGGAATTTAGTCGCTATGGAGCGTTTCTCTGGTGCGGACCGTGCGTTGTGCGTACGTGAGTTTTACAAAAACGGTAATTCGGCGACTGTAGCGCGTAGAAAATTCTGCAGTATTCGACATATTCGTCACTTAAATGATGCGCCTAGCACTCGTCTCATTGCAAAATGGGTTGAGAAGTTTGAAGAGACTGGGTCAACTCTGGAGAAACCAAAATCTGGGCGACCAAGAACATCAAGAACAGCCGAAAACGTGGACAGTGTTACTCAGTCTATTCGAGATGATCCAAACCTCTCGATTCGGAAGCGTGCTGTTGCTTTAAATGTGCACAGATCTTCATTATGCCGCATTTTACACAAAGATTTAAAGCTGCACCCGTACAAAATTCAGTTAGTGCAAGAACTGAAGCCTCAAGATGCTGGTCAGAGGCTTGCCTTTGTAAATCAGATGATTGAGCGCTTTCCAACGTTCACCAACATCTTGTTTTCCGATGAAGCCCATTTTCACCTGAATGGGCATGTAAACAAGCAAAATTGTCGTTACTGGAGTGCAACCAACCCAAAACAAAAACATCAGAAACCGCTACATTCACCCAAAGTCACCGTATGGGCAGCGATGTCGGCGCGAGGAATTATCGGCCCTTACTTTTTTGAAGATGGAAGCGGACGCACACTCACAGTGAATTCAGAGCGTTATGTGGAGATGTTAGACGAGTTTTTCGTACCCCAACTTCAAAACTTTCCTGGTTACAACCAAAGAACATGGTTCCAGCAGGATGGAGCAACTTCACACACGTCCAACAGATCTCTGCCTCGAGTTCGAGAAATTTTTCCGAACAAATTAATCTCCTGGCGAGGTGACATAAATTGGCCTCCACGGAGTCCCGATTTAACGCCTATGGATTTTTTCCTGTGGGGTTATGTCAAATCAAAAGTTTACGCTAATAAACCGACTTCCCTGGCACAATTAAAAGAAAATATCCGTCATGAAATGGCAGCCATCACGGAGACTACCTGCCGAGCTGTCATAGGCAATTTTAGTGCCCGACTAAATGAATGCCGAGAGCGCAACGGTTTACATTTGGACAATGTTATTTTTAAAAAATAAATTCCCAAACAGTGTACTTCAATATAAAATAACAATTTTTTCAATAAAGCTAAGACTTTTCTTTTAAAAAAAGATTTAA
The DNA here is from genome assembly GCA_033319125.1 of Parnassius glacialis. Classification (NCBI taxonomy): domain Eukaryota; kingdom Metazoa; phylum Arthropoda; class Insecta; order Lepidoptera; family Papilionidae; genus Parnassius; species Parnassius glacialis. The sequence goes on from JAVANC010000012.1 coordinate 11,415,414, forward strand.
ATGTGAACTTTCTTTTGAGACACCCAGTACTTTGCCTAATGTTTATGTACTTGAATCCAAACATATTTTCAAGTTGATACTTACATATTATTTGTGACGTCTATGTAATATGGAAAATGATTGAAGAGTTGTAGGGCAATAAGGAGTTTCCTTTAAAGCTGAACTTAAAAGTGTATGTATATGTATAACATTATGTGATTCATATTTATGGACATAACTACTAATCACAATAACAATTAACATTGAACAATGCGAAAACATTATTGTACTCGCTGATATCCCTAAAGTTTCTATAATCCTACCAAATCAAAAAGTACACATTTGTTATGACTTTAAGCTTTCGAATGACCGTTCAAATTAAGGAGCATTATCATTAAGAATTAACAATTTGGGAGTCCAAATATTTGACAAAATACATCACAAAGTTCATTAAACACAAGAAATGTTACACTTTATATTCAAAACAATAGATATTAATCAGTACAAGTAGCAAATGTAAGCACAAAACAAACTTACCGTTGAAAGGTAATATTATCAATTTTTCGTTAACTGATGATGTTGCATCGTAAAATGCTACAACTTACCATCTTTTTAACCTTACTTAATAACTAAAACCCACAAAAAACACTAAGTTCAATTACCTGTTTGCTTATAACATCAATGTTATTTACAAGAGCTTGACATCGTTAATGTCAAATAAAGGAGGGAAAACAATCAAAAACGCATACCTAGAAAAAGACAAGAAATATAGATTTGCTTCTCCCTTATTCTTATGTCTAACTATATACGTGCATTCCTTTCACACGCTGATGACGTCACGGAATGTTTAGTCTATAAGATACAAAGTCTATGATAATACTATATCTATCGGTCAGACCCAGTCCACAAACTAGTAAGAAGGACCCAGTCAGACCACTTAACACGTAGAGTGCGCGCAAGATAACTCTGCGCGCGGCCAAAATTGGAACTAATCGTTTGCCGCCATCTTACTGTTTATGGCAGGTGTCAAAAGTCAAAACAGATTGTTAGGTGTCGTGTTTTTATTCGTTTTTGCAGTAAATAATCGTCATCATTATGCCGAAAGTGATTAAAATTGCTGGCAGGGATATTATCTTGAAGGTCAAACGTGCTTGTGAAGAAGAACGAGACAATAACGGGCCTACAGCACCGTTTTCCAAAGCTAGAGCCCACGTTTCATATTTCACAGGTAATTTTAAGGGCTGCCATAACAAATAAAACTCCCTAATTTTCTCGATTTGTTCGTTTTTAGTTTTCTCGTGTCATTAATATCATGTATTCATAATGCATTGTTTTTATTATGTTTAAGGCGTTTCTGAACTCACCGTCACCCAAATAATTCAAGAGGGTACATAATGTAGCAGCAGCTTCATCTTCTAAAATTGTGACGCCGGGAAAAACTAGGAACCGGAGGAAAAAAATTATGATTTAGATTTTCATACATGGTGCTATAAAACATTTAAATCAATCGTTTGACGTTGTGAAGAATGAGATTCCTGCCATAAATAAACTTTGGTTGGAATTGCAAGCTGATATTGATGTTAAATATGGCAAAACAAACTTTTAGTAGTAGATTAAAGATTATGGGCTACGAATAAAAAAGGTGCCAGTTTAAATGGATAAATTTATAATTAATGACACATCCGAGTCGTTTGATGAAGACTCTAGCATGGATTCTGATGAAGATGTGAGAATGAAAGGTATTGACCCACTGCAGGACCATTGTTACACCAAATTTACATATAGATACTAGCTATTCAATAAAAGATTTACAAGGTTTCCATGGACTTTTAATTTCGTTCTTTATAATAAATATTTTTAAAATACCTTTTTTGAAAAATTCATTATAGACTAAATATCAGTGTTCATTAGTCATAATAATAGTCATTTCTAACACGAATATAATATCTTCACCTATAATTATGTAAAAAAAAATTTAAGTTAAATTTGACCAACTTTTAGGTTCTCGATAGAGCGAATGCATATACGTTAAATTTAGATGAAAATAAGTGATCTCATTCTAAATCCAATATGGCAAACTTCAAGGATGGAGGACTAGTTATTTTTTTGTGCATTCCAATGATATGGATATCAAATAAAAGGCTTTGCTGAGAAGAATACCAAAAATAAAAGTGAAGCGTGTTTTTTTTTCTCAAACTCGGTCGCATAAATTAAACGTTTTCAAATGTTTTAAGGAATAATTTATATTAACATAAATCCTAGCATAGAAACTTGTGATGTGTACTCTCAAACTTACGGAAGTTAGAAATATATTTCTTGATTGTAACTTCCGTAATATATAATATTAAACAATAAATATAGGGTTTAATATATATTAGGTCTTTGTAAGTTTAAGCTGAACATTACAGTTTTTTTAACTGAGTTTTGGTAATCAATTCGGTCATTTATGTAATTTGATATAATTATATAATTCTAGTAATAAAATTAAATGAAGGAGAAAAATATTAGTTGAGTTGGTAACATTAAGTACGCCATCAGTCGCGCGTAGAGTTATCTTGCGCGCACTATACAGTGTATAGTGCGCGCAAGATAACTCTGCGCGCGACATAATTATATCAAATTACATAAATGACCGAATTGATTACCAAAACTCAGTTAAAAAAACTATAATGTTTAGCTTAAACTTACAAAGACCTAATAAATATTAAACTAATAAAAATTATTTATTGTTTAAGATTATATATTACGGTAGTTACAATTAAGAAATATATTTCTTGATTGTAACTTCCGTAAGTGTGACAGTACACATCACAAGTTTCTATGGTAGGATTTAAGTTAATATAAATTATTCCTTAAAACATTTGAAAACGTTTAATTTATGCGAGCGAGTTTGAGAAAAAAAAAACAAAAAACACGCTTCACTTTTATTTTTGGTATTCTTCTCAGCAAACCCTTTTATTTGATATCCATACTCGTATCATTGGAATGCACAAAAAATAACTAGTCTCCCATCTTTGAAGTCCGCCATATTGTATTTAGAATGAGATCACTTATTTTCATCTAAACTTAACGTATATGCAAAATTTCGGCTCCATCGAGAACCTAAAAGTTGGTTAAATTTAACTTTCAATTTTTTTTACATAATTACAGGTGAAGATATTATATGCGTGTTAGAAATGACTACTGTTATAATTAATGGACACTGATATTTTGTCTATAATGAATTTTTCAAAAAAGGTATTTTAAAAATATTTATTATAAAGAACGAAATTAAAAGTCCATGGAAACCTTGTAAATCTTTTATTGAATAGCTAGGATCTATATGTAAATTTGGTGTAACAATGGTCCTGCAGTGGGTCAACGCCTTTCATTCTCACATCTTCATCAGAATCCATGCTAGTCTTCATCAGAAGACTCGGATGTGTCATTAATTATAAATTTATCCATTTAAACTGGCACCGTTTGTATTCGTAGCCCATAGTCTTTAATCTACTACTCAACGTTGCTCTGCCATAATTAACATCGGCTTGCAATTCGAACCAAAGTTTATTTATGGCAGGAATCTCATTCTTCACAACGTCAAACGATTGATTTAAATGCCTTATAGCGCCACGTATGAAAATCTAAATCATATTTTTTTTCCATAGTCTTTAATCTACTACTCAACGTTGTTCTGCCATAATTAACATCGGCTTGCAATTCGAACCAAAGTTTACTTATGGCAGGAATCTCATTCTTCACAACGTCAAACGATTGATTTAAATGCCTTATAGCGCCACGTATGAAAATCTAAATCATAATTTTTTTCCTCCGGTTCCTAGTTTTTCCCGGCGTCACAATTTTAGAAGATAAAGCTGCTGTTACATTATGTACCCTCTTGAATTATTTGGGTGACGGTGAGTTCAGAAACGCCTAAAACATAATAAAAACAATGCATTATGAATACATGATATTAATGACACGAGGAAACTAAAAACGAACAAATTGAGAAAATTAGGGAGTTTTATTTGTTATGGCAGCCCTAAAAATTACCTGTGAAATATGAAACATGGGCTCTAGCTTTGGAAAACGGTACTGTAGGCCCGTTATTGTCTCGTTCTTCTTCACAAGCACGTTTGACCTTCAAGATAATATCCCTGCCAGCAATTTTAATCACTTTCGGCATAATGATGACGATTATTTACTGCAAAAACGAATAAAAACACGACACCTAACAATCTGTTTTGACACCTGCCATAAACAGTAAGATCATAAGATGGCGGCACACGATTAGTTCCAATTTTGACCGCGCGCTTCTTGCGCGCACTCTAGTGTCTGTGGACCACTGACTTAGAAGTATGGAGTGTAGAGTACAAGGAGAACCATCTTATAAGGGGCGAAAGTTGAAAAAGTGTCCCACTATATACTGAAAATAGAGGTTCCAAAACCTACCACAATAGCGCTGGCGTCTGAAAAACTACGATATAAATATAGCTGTTGTAGACGGAGTGAAGTCAGCTGAATTCAAATATTTAAAAAAATTCATGATTAGAGTAGTTAGTAAAATGCCAGTATACAAAATCTCAACTATTTACGTAGTATAAAACCAAACGGATTGGTCGGTCCTTGTTTATTTCTCCATCTTATTCTAATTAATTTTAGCGCTTTTTTTTAATTTATCCTATGCTACTGCAGCGCCACCCTCATTGGACGCGTTTTTAGGGACACTTTTCATATAAGGAGATGGTTCTCTTTCTACTCTACACTCCATACTTAGAAGTTTAATATCGGAGTTTTGGCGGGAACTTGATCGGCGGCGGTTTGCTGCTCCTGTTTTATAGTTTAAATAATAGTTTGAAGTAGATTTTGATATGTAAAAGTGGTACGATTTTATGTATTAACTGTCTACGCATGTGAACTATTAGTGGAAACTGTGAAACAAGTGCTCTGATGGTGATGGATTCTCAAGATAAGCCGTTTGTTTGCATAGGCACCTTTAGATACCATCACCAACTGTCAGCTGTCTGCTGGCTCAAGTTGCCGTCAAAATCTCCCAAGGGTTGCACAATGTGACGCATCAACATATTGTGAAGTAGTGAACTATGAAGGATAATTATACATTTGGAGAAATTATAATAAACCGAATAAAAATACTCAAGACTTGGCCTAAAGGTCTGGATACCAGGCCATAAACTCCAAAAAAAAAAACTATGGGTCAGACGTTCTATAAATGTCAAAATTGTCCGCCAATTTTGTATTTGTTTTGATGGGATTTCTAATTTGTATTTTCACGTATTTATCTTAATTATTCTATCTTACTATGGTGCTACAAAATACTGGAAAGTTCAGAGCAGACAGAATTGAAAATAAAAAAGACCATGGGTCATCTTCGGCTTCTAGGTATTTTATAAACCTTTCTTGAAGTTGGACAGTATGAGTTGTAGTTATTTTACGAGGCCTTTTTGTTTTCAGAGAAGAATCTTCAGAATCTCGAATACGTATAGCAGTAGAGAATGATAGAATTGATTCTAAATATGGATTTGAAAGAGTACGTGATACAAAAGAAAGAACAGGTTACCTTATCAATATGCATACTGTAAGTAAAACTTTTATTATTCTAATTATTGAAATAATGATATGCCAATATTTGTTTACACTCCGACAGTACCATATGTTTGGAGTAGTGATACAACCCATAAATATCTTAACTTGTTGTGTTTTTCTTTTCATTCTCTATTTTTCTTATATAATAGGGGTAACTAACAAGCACGCAGTTCACCTGATGGTGAGTAGATGCTGTGGTCCATAGATATTTAAATCTATCCTTGATTAATAATAAAATGCTGATGTGTTGTCACCCTTGGGGACTAAGTTGGAATGCCTCATTTTTAGTACAAAAGATCTCTCGTTCTCTACACTCACCATACAAGATACAGTAGCATAAAGTTGCTACTTTATGCTGGTATTCTGTGTGAGTGTTGTCCTTCCCCGGTTGAGTCAGCCGATTTGTACTGCAACCATAATATAGCTGTAGCATGGCTCCTACCACATAAAAATAGAGAAACTGGTTGTCAACCATATGTACTATATTTATTATACCATATTTTCATTATTTGTTCTCTAAATTATTACAAAAATACATCCATCCATCCATTACCGCTTATAAAAGTCCATTGATACAAAATAGGCAACCCCCATAGGTAGGATCATAGGACAGATTTTGCCATAGTTGTCACGATTGTCAGAAGGGTTGGTATGTAAAAATGCTATAGTATGAGCATGATAAATTATTTTAAAAATTATAATATTTGCATGTTTGGGGAAATGAAGAAAACATAATTTAAAATATTAACAATTTTTACAACCAACTTTAATATAAATTGTTAAGAATAACTCAAAAACTGTTGGTCAGACCTTGATCAAATTTAAATGGGACCACACGAGAAGCACTTCAAATAAAAAAAGAAACATCAAAATCGGTTCACCCAGAAGACCGTTATGAGGTAACACACATTAAAAACAAAGAACAAAGTCAAATTGAGTACCTTTTCCTTTTTGAAGTCTGCAGAAAATTATAAAAGTTGGACAATATAAATTATATATCTCTATAATAACGTAAAATACAAAATAATCAGCATGTTAAATCTAGACAATAAGGTTGATTGAAAATTGTAACCATTTATAGATGCATGAGTTCAATAGGCATATGTAGTGACGGTAAGACAAATGATGACAAGATGAAAACAAACAGGTTTTTTTATATTGTAATAAATCTTTTCAAAATATTAACATATAAATGTATTAAAATGATTAACTACTGAATCAAACTTAATAAATAACATTTTAATAAAAGGTGTTTAATATGAAATTTGTTGGAATTGGCATGTGGAATAAACCAAGAAAATTGTTGCTGAATATTTATTAATTTATATGGAACTATAAAGTTGAGCAGCTTTTGCTGACATAACATTCATTTTTGGAATTGGACAGTCTTTACTGTGATACTTCACTTTTAAGCACTATTCTTTAAGTTTGTAACCAGTTGTTCAACAAACTCATTGTTTGCAAATGCATTCACATATTTAAGTATTGTTCTTATTCAAAAGTTAGTTTATATTAAACAAGAGGGTACAATAGAACAGAAAAGTTCTCTGTAAAAACTAATGTATAAGGTAATTTTTAGTCTTTTCAATGTTATTCTAAATAAACACTCTGAAATATAGTAAACATATTGCAAAGTATTTTCTATCTGATGCAAAAGTGTAAATCTACTCAATATATTATGAAGTATACAAGTAAGAAAAAGGTCAGAGTTAATTCCTCATATATCTTGTATTTCAAGTGCCTAAGGGTTGAGAAATTGGCTTAAAAACATGACTGATTGCTATCTTTTGATCTTAAGGACAACTAAAAAGTATTGTGGCTTCATTAGCTATTCTTGTGGTAAAAATATTGGAATAACATAGAATGATAGATTACTTTCATTCAATAGATTATTACATAACACTTATTCAAAGATTTTTTAATTTATCACTGGTTTGGAAAATACTATTGTCCTGAGAAAAAACAGCAAGAAACCCAGAGGGAATATTTTTTTAGACATATAATTTTATAATAATTCTGTACAATTTCTGATCACCAGGAGTTACATTAATTTATGGATTCAACAATAAAATAACTCTTTATACAGTATCTGTTTCATAAATTTTTTAAACTGGTTGTTTGCCAAGCATAAACATTTTCTGGGCTTTTCTTGTAAAAGCATATATATATATATATATATATATATATATATATATATATATATATATATATATATATATGTATGTATATATAAGTCGCATTGTTGTAGCACAAATGCATAGGCTCGACAGGGGAAGGACTATGCACTCGCAGAATACCAGCATAAAATAGCAGCTTAAAACTGCTGTGTTTTGTATGATGACTGTAGAGAAACGGAGGCCCCTTTTTACTGGAAAAGAGGCATTCCATCTTAGTCCTCACGGGTGACAACACATCTGCATTTAGATTTTTTATTGAGGATAGATGTAGATGTCTATGGGCCACAGCAACCACTTACCATCAGGTGGACTGTGTGCTCGATTGTCACCCTATCCTAAAAAAAATAATTAAATTTGGCATTTAAATTCCTTGCCTTAATTACTTATTTTAAATCTACTTACCCCTCTCTCCACTCTACCTCTTACCTTATGCTTTATTTTTTCCTTTATTTGATGTCAGTGATGGTAAAATAATAATTATTATAATTTTAAGTTTATAATTTACACAGTAGTTACTGATTAAGTAGGTAATGATTTTTGCAGGCTGAAATATTGGATGAGGATAAAAGGCTGGTTGCTGCTATGGACTATTATTTTATTGAAATGGATGGCTCTAGGTTTAAGGTTTCCCTTATGTTTCAACCTTATTTCCTTATCTTATCGAGAAAAGAGTGTGAACAAGAAGTAATTCAATATTTAACCAAAAAGTATACAGGAACTATACACAAGATAGACATAGTTGAGAAAGAGGATTTGGATTTGGTAATTAATATTGATTTTTATTTTAAACTTTTTAGTACATTTGCTATCATGTGCAGTAAATGTTTATAGGTCTGGTTGAGGGTATAAGGCGAAGTTCAAAGTGGTGGTTAATCCTTCATCCTGATTGGTTTATTATTTTTTCGATAGCCAGTTATTGGTGTGTAAGCACTTACAGTGTTTGAAGTACACAAATGTGTTAGTAGTTAAAATATAAATCAACATAGGTAAAACGAGCCTCACCATAAAAGGTCCAGCACACAAAACTCACTCTACATCTTGCAAGCGCTTATTACTGTTGCTGTTCCACAACGCTTCACCTGCATTCAAATGTAGAATAAAAGTAACTTTATGGATTTTGTGTAATCATTCAATTTTGATTTATTTTTAATTCCATATGTTCTGGTTAGTTACATACCTCTATGACCGTGATGACCAGACGACGGGATTTAAAAATAAGATAAAGTTAATTAAGACCATTAGTTAAAACCGTAAGAGTTAGTTTTGAAGTGTCACAGTACGACTCGAGGCTTCCCTTGCACGTAAAACTAATCCTTGGTAAGGCTAGTGGGGAACTTTACCTGTGCTAAATTATTTAATTGTCATTTCATTCAAATTTCATATCAAGGATTACCCATCAAGAGAACCTTTATTGGATTGAACATGCAAACTTTTGCATTTATTTTCGATATATTACGTAAATCAAAAAACATTGCTTTAATGTTATAAAAACCATAGATGCAAATAATATGAGAATGTTTACTTAGGGCACAAATCTTAATTAAGATATCAGCAGTAGAACCAGAGTAATCAACATAGCCCAACAAAAGTCTTCATTAAATACTGCAGTCATTCACCAGGGTTGGTTCGTTAAAAATTATACAAGAGTCATTCATTTCACAAAATGAATGAGCTGATGAAGCAATTGGCCATCCATATAGCTGCATAATATATTGAATTTAAAGTTACTACTTTTCACTATCATCAGCCCATTAAAACCCACTGCAGGACACGGAGCTCTCCCGTTGCAGTGAGCACTTGTATTAATCGTCACATTTGGCAGGCGGTTTGACAATCACAGTACCAGATGTGTCACACATTTGGTAATACTGCTAGTCGCCGGTCTAGATATCTTATGTCTAGCGGTAACTACGTACTACTATGTACTATGTATGGTTCGTCGCCATCTATCTAAAGTGACAAGAACTTTCCGGCGTTTTCCATAGTCACCTCTTACAACATCCACTTTCCCATGCATTGGCTGTTAATATTATTTAAAAATTAAGCTTAGATTAATTTTATTGAATCTACAGGCATTAGTATAGCATATTAATATATGTTAGAGGATACGAAGTTCAGTACACATATCCAACTTTTAACTGATTCAATTATTTTCAATCAACTTGCTCAATCAGTTGATTGAGCAAGTGGATGAGTTTGCATATTTGGGATATTTATTTAGCAGGGATGGTAGATATGATAAGGATATAGAATGATGAGTGAACGCTGGAAATAGAGTGAATGGGGCTCTAAAATCTATTATGAAAATTCAGAATGTGTCAAAAAAGGCATGTATGGCAAATCATAATGCGGTGTTAGTCTCTACTTTAATGTATGGTAGTGAAAATTGGGTCTGGCAGAAGAAGCATGAGAGTAGAATAAATGCTGTAGAAATGCGGTCATTAAGGAGTATGCTAGGGCTGAATCTGAATGACAGGGTGAGAAATAGTGTGAGAGTGGTTTGCAAGATTATGTTGTGACCAGGATTAAGAAAGGAATGCTTCAGTGGTTTGGTCATGTAGAAAGAATCAACAAGGAAGGAGTGACAAAGTAAATTTATGTTGCAGAAGTGAATGGCAGAGTCGGGAAGGGACGCCCTAGATGAAGGTTTATCGATCAAATTGGCGATATATTAAAAATGGGCCAGATTAGGAGTACCCTTAACCGACGAGCGTGTATGCGTAGATATATGGATGTAAAGGAGGCGAGAGAGGTGTGTCAGGATTGTGCCAAATGGAAATCTGTAGTCTCTGCCTACTCCTCTGGAAGACAGAGTGAGTGTTTGTGTCAATTATTTTCAAAGAAATAAGTATACAATATGTTATAATCTTATAATATATGTTGGGGAAATTTGTGTAACAAATCAAAGCATTCTTAAAGCCTTACCTGTAATTATAAATATAAAAGCCTGATGAAGTTTCCAGTTCAAGCCTATGCCAAGATCAGGATTTAAGTCAGTTTTATTTAAAGAATTTATTTGTTATATTTTTTTATTGCTATGGTTAAGAATTTTTTTTTATTAAAACAAATAAAGGTTATGTATTTAAAGTAGTCAGAGAAATGTGTTTTTAGCATTTGCAACTAACTATAGCTTAATTTTATTTTTATCAGAAAAGATACAGCAAAATGATATTTAAATAAACAAGGTTTACATTTCTAGCTTAATCATCTTTCGGGACTGAAGCAGCGTTACATAAAACTATCATTCATGTCCCAAAATGAAATGATGAAAGTGAGAAAAGAGATCTTGACCGCTGTAAATAAAAACAAGGAGCGAGAAAAGAAAGATGCCATATACTCTGAAATGTTGACTAATGCACTCACCAGTGCTGCAGCTTTAGAACACGCTAAGAAAACAACTGATCACATGGAAAACATAATTGATATCAGGTATGTAATTATTATTTTGTGGAGTACATTTTTTATAAGTTTGTATATCTAATTACAACTCTCGTTTTCCTACATGTTAACGAAATATTCGTTCACAGGTAGGAATTAATGCAAAAGAGGTAAGACGTGGGGAAAAAATTAAACATACAAAAATGTCGACTATGCATAACTTGAAAAAAAGCCCTAAAATGTATGCTTTTATATTTCATTTTAGATTTCCTTGTACTAAGCTCGTACTTAAATCTATCTTATACGCAAATTTAAGATACGTTTGCTTCATCTTAATTGAATTAGCTGAAAGTTTGCCTTACCTTCACACTCTGTTAATAATTCGGTTAACAACAAGAATAACAAATAAAACTGGCACAATTTTTTCTTCAAATAACACAAAAATGTACACAATGCACAGGAAATAAAAAGCGGCCAAGTGCGAGTCCAACTCGGCCATGAAGGGTTCCGTAGCAGCTAGTAACATAATTTACGATTTATGACGTATTAAAAAAATTACTTACTAGATCTCGTTCAAACCAATTTTCGGTGGAAGTTTACATGGTAATGTACAGCATATATTTTTTTAGTTTTATCATTCTCTTATTTTAGAAGTTACATGGTGGGAGAGGGGGGGGGGGACACACATTTTACCACTTTGGAAGTGTCTCTCGCGCAAACTATTCAGTTTAGAAAAAAATGATATAAGAAACCTCAATATCATTTTTAAAGACCTATCCATAGATACCCCACACGTATGCGTTTGATGAAAAATATTTTTTTGAGTTTCAGTTCTAAGCATGGGGAACCCCCAAAATTTATTGTTTTTTTTTCTATTTTTGTGTGAAAATCTTAATGCGTTTCACAGAATACATCTATTTACCAAGTTTCAACTGCATAGTTCTTATACTTTCGGAAAAAAATGGCTGTGACATACGGACGGACAGACAGACAGATATGACTATGAATCTATAAGGGTTCCGTTTTTTGCCATTTGGCTACGGAACCCTAAAAATATCTCACGTCGAAATCTAAGGCCTCATGCCGAAACCGCCGATGGGCGGGCTATGATACTTTATCGAGATGCCGGGTCCGCCGATGGGCGGGCTGAATATCAGTACAAGGCGGCATGGGGGTAATGTTGTCATTTCTTAGGATGGCAGTGAATGGGTTAATGTTTCTCTAGCTGGTAGGACTCCTTGTGTGCCTAAGAGTTTGTCTGGGTAGTTACCGCCTCATAATTACAGGCTGTGAAGCATTCCTCCTTAGTCCTCAGAGGTGACAATGAATCTGCAGCCTTTGCTTGAACTTGGTTATTACTTATTACAGGTGTCCATGCATAGCATGCAGTAGTCACTCACCATCAGGTGAACTGTTTGTTTGTCATTTTTTATTATTTTTTAATAAAATAAATTTGAACTTACAGAATAACTTTTCTATAAAGAAATTAATTTTTTATTCTTAACAAAAGTAAAGTTTATTATATTAATAATGATGAGTAAGTAAACAAGACTACTTATTCACCTTTTTTATTATAATAACGTTTACCGTCGCACTTTTATGCAGTCAGTTCGAAATTTCGACTTACTTTTTATTATGTTTTTACCCGATTTCCCTTTTATAACTATTGTATAGTCTGTACTATTGTAATTTTTTAAATATTTTATAGAGAACATGATGTGCCATATCATGTAAGAGTATCAATAGACTTGAAGATATTTTGTGGTACCTGGTACACTGTGAAGAGTCGCGGTACTGAGATTCCCATATTCACAAAAAGAGATGATATACTTGAAAGACCAGATCCTATTGTCTTAGCTTTTGATATAGAGACAACTAAACTTCCACTTAAATTCCCCGATGTACAGACTGACCAAATTATGATGATTTCGTACATGATCGACGGGCAAGGATATTTGATCACAAATAGAGAGATAATATCTACAGATGTCGAGGATTTTGAATACACCCCAAAACCAGAGTTTGAAGGGTGAGTATATTTGGTAACTAAAAATCTGAAGTTAATTATTCCCTCAGTGCAAATACAGTTATTATTTCTATTTTGCAGGCAATTCATAATTTTCAATGAGGCAAATGAACTGGCTTTGATACAGAAGTTTTTTGATCATATTATGGATGTAAAGCCGCACATATTTGTTACATACAACGGTACAGTACTCACTATTATGCTATTACAGTTTGTGAGGCATTCCATCTTAAGATCAACGGTGATAACGCATTTGTAGTATTCTTTATTTAACGTTGGTTGATGGTTTTCATTGACTACATACCATCAAGATTGTATTTTACTTCATTTTTATATGAAAAAATGGTATGTTGTTTCTCAAAATGAGACTTATGGGATTCTTATAGTATAAGGAATGGTCTGAAGCTTTCTAACTGTAAGCTTTATAACATCGCGTGTGTTTTATTTGAAATATTTGCAGATCAGTTAAATCGTCATTCCTGCTGTTTATCATTACTCTCATCATCAAACTCACCAAGTGTCAGACAGTCCCACAAGTGGTGGTTCAGAAAATCAGATGGCACTGGTCCTGCAGTCACTTGCTGTCTAGGCTATATTCTTTCTTGCCTTTCTAAGTTTTTTTTTCATTAGTGCACTTTTTCTCACACCCCCTCTCAGGATAAATTCGGTGGTCTTCTTCAATTGAATGATTATATTTATTATTTAATGAGTCTATTATGTATTACCATAAAAATTGTGTAGGTACGATTATTATATTTTAAGTTAATTTGTATGTTATATTTTATATAAAGGTGACTTTTTCGACTGGCCATTTGTGGAAGGGCGTGCGGCCACGTTGGGGCTGGATATGAAGCAAGAGATCGGATTCAGCAAGGTAGCGGCTAGAGACGGCACATATGCCTGTCGTCCAGCCATGCATATGGATTGTTTGTGGTTAGTACATTTCATTACAGTCACATATATTTTTAACAGCAAAGGAGAGTTTGGAGAGCTTCTGTGTAAGTACGCACTATGATGCCAGGTGGGAAATCTCCCTTTTTCCACCAATGGCCAAATTGGTAACTTCGACGTGATTCAAGCTTCAAATCTTCATCTATTCTTTCTTATGGGCTGATTAGAACATTGATGGCCTCCAATAAGAGCCGTGGTAGCAGGGGCAAATTGTTCTCAGTAAATTTCACAGTACGTGATCAACCCTGGCTCGATCCCCGCCGTCAATATTTGTTAATTGCTATTTGAAATGTTGATTTTCTATTTGCTCGGGGGTGAAGGAAAACGTGCGGAAACCTACATGTCGAGAAATTAAAAAAAGTCAAAGACATGTGAAGTCCGTCACCACGCATTGGGGCAGCACGGTGGACACTTACTTGCTCTAAAATCCTCACAGAAATGAGAGAAGACCAGCGCCCAAGAGTGTGAGATATATAGGCTGTATAATTTATTGTATGGCTTCTAATAGATAACATTATAATATTTTGTAATGTCTTGTATTTATAGCAGATTTAAATCTAATGACCAGTCGACTGAGAGGACGCTATGTTAACTAAAAAATGTTGTGTCCAAACGAGTCCATGTAGCTAAAACATTTATTGCCTCAACATGGAATGTCTGTGCTTACTTTAAAAAAAAAGTAAATGCAGATGCGTTGTCAGCCCTGAGATCTAAGATTAAAAACCTCATTGTACGAGGGCGGCACTGAAAATTTCGGGAATCAAGGAAGTGACACAACATTATTATTTAAAAATGTATTTATTGCTTTTCGAAGTATTCTCCGCGTAATTTGACACATTTTTCCATACGATGGAACCAATCATTGAAGCAACCATTCCATTCGGAAGTTGGGGTCTCCAAAATGGCCGTTTTGTAGGCGTCCACAGCTTCTTCAGGTGATGAAAATCTCTGTCCACGCAATTTATTCTTTATTTTAGGGAAAGTATAGAAATTATTAGGGCTTAGGTCGGGGCTGTACGGCAGATGGTCTAATAATTCTATGTTTTCTTGCTCTAAAAACTCTTTTGTTCTGTATGCGGTGTGAGAACTCGCATAGTCGTGATGGAGGATGATGCGGCGGTTGCAGTTCTCTTTACGGAGTTCAGAAACGACCTGTGTCAGCATACCATTCTGCATTAACCGTTCTTTGTCCCTCAAGAGGAATAGTCGTAACATGGCCGGTTTTGGAGACAAACATGGCCACCATTTTTTTTGCAACACTCCGTGAACGAACAATTTTTGTTGGCTTGAACTCATTTTCGAACACTCAAACTCGTGACTGGTTTTTTGTTTCGGGTTCGTACGCGTATATCCAGGATTCATCACCTGATACGGGACGATCTTAACGGGGACCATCACTGAGCTTGACACGTCCACGTTGAAATTCAGCAAACCAGCGATAAATTGTGGTTTTGGATGGGGCTTCATCACCAAATGCAGAAATCATCCGATCAACACACTGTTTTTGTGTTAAACCACTTCGAAAGTCATAATAAATCATCGCTCTTGAATTTTCTCGAGTCAATTCCATTTTCTCAACGACTAAACAAGTTTGACAAAACCTTGTGACAAGACCGAGAATCTTTTTTTAAATAAGTAATGGTATTCGATTTTTAAAACCAAGGAGTTTTCAATTAAAAAGATTTTAATATGACAGGAATAGTGGAAATATTCCATTCCCGATACTTTTAGTGCAGCCCTCGTATTTAGGTTAATGTACCAAACCACATATATCCATAATAGGAAAAATTAAAAAAAAATATATTAAAATGTGCAAAGAATTAAAGAGCAAACACTGAGGCATTGTTTTGTGTATTAATATAATACTCTGGAAACTGATAAACATTTATTTAAACTAACTTTTCATTTACATGACATTGTGTAACAAAACCACCTCAGTGTCGACTGGCGACATCAGGTGAGCGGTAATCCGCGGTGAGAGCTAATGCTCTCATGGAATTGACATTGTTAAAATTGTTAGGTAAATTTGTTAATTTGTTACAATGTAATTGGGATGCGGGAAGTAAAGACTGTGTAAGAACCTCCGAAGGACTACTACTACAACTACCACTTCTTCTTCTTCTTAGCGCTAATGCTCTCATGGAATTGACATTGTTAAAATTGTTAGGTAAATTTGTTAATTTGTTACAATGTAATTGGTAAATGTAAATGCGGGAAGTAAAGACTGTGTAAGAGGACCTCCGAAAGACTACCACTACCACTTCTTCTTCTTCTTCATCTTTTTCTTCTTCTTCTTCTTCTTGTTAAGCGTGTTCATTCCCTGTTCAAGCTGATCTGTTCATGCTGCATCTATAATATGCCTTACCTCGTAAAATACTTCAGCGTGTGTATTTTTGTGAGGTAATTTAGTTGGAATATAATTTTCAGTTGGGTAAAGAGAGATTCGTATTTACCGGTTGGCTCCCAGGGTTTGAAGGCCGTTGCAAAGGCGAAGTTACGCTACGACCCTGTGGAGTTAGACCCTGAAGACATGTGCAGAATGGCGGCGGAGCAACCGCAGGTATCTATTACATTAAGTTGTATGTAAGTGTATATGAATTTTAGATGAGTAGTTAACAATGACATATAAGTATAGTGTATTATTTGTATGCAAAGTATGAAAATAAGTGTGTATAATTAAACGCTGAGGTACTGTGTGACAATGAATTTGTTTCAATAGAGAAATAAATAAAAAAAAACAATGAAACAATTCATGAAAATAAAGTGTACAGAGAACAGAATGAACATTTGTAGATACAAATAAATTATTAATATTATGTTTCTACAGAAATATTCTATGGTTAATACTGAACTTAGTCATGAATCCTGTTGGATTTATTAAATTTGTGCTTCAGATTTAATTATTATTATACGAGAGTTTTCGTCTCTTCTCACATAAACTTTACCATAAGCTTTCCAACAGAATTTATATTTCTTGGATCTGACGAGGTCTCGGGCGAGGAAGTGTAATCGAGAGCCTTTTGCTGTGAGCTCTGAAACAAAGACGGGAGTATCTTCTTCTGTATGAAATCCGAGGTGCTTAGCAGATAGCTTAATCTTATGCTTGATATTAAAGGCCTTGCTCATTTTGAGTATTTCTGATTGCATAAGTGTTGAACATGTTTCGACGATAATTGGAGTATTGCGTAATCTATCCTGCTTTTCGCGCATCCTATAGATTGTCCTTGATATCATTCTTATTTAAGTTGCATCCAATGTTTTTCGACAAACATGTT